>OY744475.1:218625835-218973345 GCA_963556175.1 Tipula confusa | reverse complement strand
TATCCAGACCTACCAGAAAAATATTGGTTCAAAGTCCTCCGATTAAGTTGATTTTTCAAATCTTTAAACGGCTATATCTCGGAAACTAAGCATCGCAGCGACTTAAAAATAGCATTTTTGAATTCTACATATCCAGACCTACCAGAAAAATATTGGTTCAAAGTCCTCCGATTAAGTTGATTTTTCAAATCTTTAAACGGCTATATCTCGGAAACTAAGCATCGCAGCGACTTAAAAATAGCATTTTTGAATTCTACATATCCAGACCTACCAGAAAAATATTGGTTCAAAGTCCTCCGATTAAGTTGATTTTTCAAATCTTTAAACGGCTATATCTCGGAAACTAAGCATCGCAGCGACTTAAAAATAGCATTTTTGAATTCTACATATCCAGACCTACCAGAAAAATATTGGTTCAAAGTCCTCCGATTAAGTTGATTTTTCAAATCTTTTAAACGGCTATATCTCGGAAACTAAGCATCGCAGCGACTTAAAAATAGCATTTTTGAATTCTACATATCCAGACCTACCAGAAAAATATTGGTTCAAAGTCCTCCGATTAAGTTGATTTTTCAAATCTTTAAACGGCTATATCTCGGAAACTAAGCATCGCAGCGACTTAAAAATAGCATTTTTGAATTCTACATATCCAGACCTACCAGAAAAATATTGGTTCAAAGTCCTCCGATTAAGTTGATTTTTCAAATCTTTAAACGGCTATATCTCGGAAACTAAGCATCGCAGCGACTTAAAAATAGCATTTTTGAATTCTACATATCCAGACCTACTAGAAAAATATTGGTTCAAAGTCCTCCGATTAAGTTGATTTTTCAAATCTTTAAACGGCTATATCTCGGAACTAAGCATCGCAGCGAGTTAAAAATAGCATTTTTGAATTCTACATATCCAGACCTACCAGACAAATATTGGTTCAAAGTCCTCCGATTAAGTTGATTTTTCAAATCTTTAAACGGCTATATCTCGGAAACTAAGCATCGCAGCGACTTAAAAATAGCATTTTTGAATTCTACATATCCAGACCTACCAGAAAAATATTGGTTCAAAGTCCTCCGATTAAGTTGATTTTTCAAATCTTTAAACGGCTATATCTCGGAAACTAAGCATCGCAGCGACTTAAAAATAGCATTTTTGAATTCTACATATCCAGACCTACCAGAAAAATATTGGTTCAAAGTCCTCCGATTAAGTTGATTTTTCAAATCTTTAAACGGCTATATCTCGGAAACTAAGCATCGCAGCGACTTAAAAATAGCATTTTTGAATTCTACATATCCAGACCTACCAGAAAAATATTGGTTCAAAGTCCTCCGATTAAGTTGATTTTTCAAATCTTTAAACGGCTATATCTCGGAAACTAAGCATCGCAGCGACTTAAAAATAGCATTTTTGAATTCTACATATCCAGACCTACTAGAAAAATATTGGTTCAAAGTCCTCCGATTAAGTTGATTTTTCAAATCTTTAAACGGCTATATCTCGGAAACTAAGCATCGCAGCGAGTTAAAAATAGCATTTTTGAATTCTACATATCCAGACCTACCAGACAAATATTGGTTCAAAGTCCTCCGATTAAGTTGATTTTTCAAATCTTTAAACGGCTATATCTCGGAACTAAGCATCGCAGCGACTTAAAAATAGCATTTTTGAATTCTACATATCCAGACCTACCAGAAAAATATTGGTTCAAAGTCCTCCGATTAAGTTGATTTTTCAAATCTTTAAACGGCTATATCTCGGAAACTAAGCATCGCAGCGACTTAAAAATAGCATTTTTGAATTCTACATATCCAGACCTACCAGAAAAATATTGGTTCAAAGTCCTCCGATTAAGTTGATTTTTCAAATCTTTAAACGGCTATATCTCGGAAACTAAGCATCGCAGCGACTTAAAAATAGCATTTTTGAATTCTACATATCCAGACCTACCAGAAAAATATTGGTTCAAAGTCCTCCGATTAAGTTGATTTTCAAATCTTTAAACGGCTATATCTCGGAAACTAAGCATCGCAGCGACTTAAAAATAGCATTTTTGAATTCTACATATCCAGACCTACCAGAAAAATATTGGTTCAAAGTCCTCCGATTAAGTTGATTTTTCAAATCTTTAAACGGCTATATCTCGGAAACTAAGCATCGCAGCGACTTAAAAATAGAATTTTTGAATTCTACATATCCAGACCTACCAGAAAAATATTGGTTCAAAGTCCTCCGATTAAGTTGATTTTTCAAATCTTTAAACGGCTATATCTCGGAAACTAAGCATCGCAGCGACTTAAAAATAGCATTTTTGAATTCTACATATCCAGACCTACTAGAAAAATATTGGTTCAAAGTCCTCCGATTAAGTTGATTTTTCAAATCTTTAAACGGCTATATCTCGGAAACTAAGCATCGCAGCGAGTTAAAAATAGCATTTTTGAATTCTACATATCCAGACCTACCAGACAAATATTGGTTCAAAGTCCTCCGATTAAGTTGATTTTTCAAATCTTTAAACGGCTATATCTCGGAAACTAAGCATCGCAGCGACTTAAAAATAGCATTTTTGAATTCTACATATCCAGACCTACCAGAAAAATATTGGTTCAAAGTCCTCCGATTAAGTTGATTTTTCAAATCTTTAAACGGCTATATCTCGGAAACTAAGCATCGCAGCGACTTAAAAATAGCATTTTTGAATTCTACATATCCAGACCTACCAGAAAAATATTGGTTCAAAGTCCTCCGATTAAGTTGATTTTTCAAATCTTTAAACGGCTATATCTCGGAAACTAAGCATCGCAGCGACTTAAAAATAGCATTTTTGAATTCTACATATCCAGACCTACCAGAAAAATATTGGTTCAAAGTCCTCCGATTAAGTTGATTTTTCAAATCTTTAAACGGCTATATCTCGGAAACTAAGCATCGCAGCGACTTAAAAATAGCATTTTTGAATTCTACATATCCAGACCTACTAGAAAAATATTGGTTCAAAGTCCTCCGATTAAGTTGATTTTTCAAATCTTTAAACGGCTATATCTCGGAAACTAAGCATCGCAGCGAGTTAAAAATAGCATTTTTGAATTCTACATATCCAGACCTACCAGACAAATATTGGTCAAAGTCCTCCGATTAAGTTGATTTTTCAAATCTTTAAACGGCTATATCTCGGAAACTAAGCATCGCAGCGACTTAAAAATAGCATTTTTGAATTCTACATATCCAGACCTACCAGAAAAATATTGGTTCAAAGTCCTCCGATTAAGTTGATTTTTCAAATCTTTAAACGGCTATATCTCGGAAACTAAGCATCGCAGCGACTTAAAAATAGCATTTTTGAATTCTACATATCCAGACCTACCAGAAAAATATTGGTTCAAAGTCCTCCGATTAAGTTGATTTTTCAAATCTTTAAACGGCTATATCTCGGAAACTAAGCATCGCAGCGACTTAAAAATAGCATTTTTGAATTCTACATATCCAGACCTACCAGAAAAATATTGGTTCAAAGTCCTCCGATTAAGTTGATTTTTCAAATCTTTAAACGGCTATATCTCGGAAACTAAGCATCGCAGCGACTTAAAAATAGCATTTTGAATTCTACATATCCAGACCTACCAGAAAAATATTGGTTCAAAGTCCTCCGATTAAGTTGATTTTTCAAATCTTTAAACGGCTATATCTCGGAAACTAAGCATCGCAGCGACTTAAAAATAGCATTTTTGAATTCTACATATCCAGACCTACCAGAAAAATATTGGTTCAAAGTCCTCCGATTAAGTTGATTTTTCAAATCTTTAAACGGCTATATCTCGGAAACTAAGCATCGCAGCGACTTAAAAATAGCATTTTTGAATTCTACATATCCAGACCTACCAGAAAAAATATTGGTTCAAAGTCCTCCGATTAAGTTGATTTTTCAAATCTTTAAACGGCTATATCTCGGAAACTAAGCATCGCAGCGACTTAAAAATAGCATTTTTGAATTCTACATATCCAGACCTACCAGAAAAATATTGGTTCAAAGTCCTCCGATTAAGTTGATTTTTCAAATCTTTAAACGGCTATATCTCGGAAACTAAGCATCGCAGCGACTTAAAAATAGCATTTTTGAATTCTACATATCCAGACCTACCAGAAAAATATTGGTTCAAAGTCCTCCGATTAAGTTGATTTTTCAAATCTTTAAACGGCTATATCTCGGAAACTAAGCATCGCAGCGACTTAAAAATAGCATTTTTGAATTCTACATATCCAGACCTACTAGAAAAATATTGGTTCAAAGTCCTCCGATTAAGTTGATTTTTCAAATCTTTAAACGGCTATATCTCGGAAACTAAGCATCGCAGCGAGTTAAAAATAGCATTTTTGAATTCTACATATCCAGACCTACCAGACAAATATTGGTTCAAAGTCCTCCGATTAAGTTGATTTTTCAAATCTTTAAACGGCTATATCTCGGAAACTAAGCATCGCAGCGACTTAAAAATAGCATTTTGAATTCTACATATCCAGACCTACCAGAAAAATATTGGTTCAAAGTCCTCCGATTAAGTTGATTTTTCAAATCTTTAAACGGCTATATCTCGGAAACTAAGCATCGCAGCGACTTAAAAATAGCATTTTTGAATTCTACATATCCAGACCTACCAGAAAAATATTGGTTCAAAGTCCTCCGATTAAGTTGATTTTTCAAATCTTTAAACGGCTATATCTCGGAAACTAAGCATCGCAGCGACTTAAAAATAGCATTTTTGAATTCTACATATCCAGACCTACCAGAAAAATATTGGTTCAAAGTCCTCCGATTAAGTTGATTTTTCAAATCTTTAAACGGCTATATCTCGGAAACTAAGCATCGCAGCGACTTAAAAATAGCATTTTTGAATTCTACATATCCAGACCTACCAGAAAAATATTGGTTCAAAGTCCTCCGATTAATTATTTTTCAAAACTTTAAACGGCTATATCTCGGAAACTAAGCATCCAGCGACTTAAAAATAGAATTTTTGAATTCTACATATCCAGACCTACCAGAAAAATATTGGTTCAAAGTCATCCGATTAAGTTGATTTTTCAAATCTTTAAACGGCTATATCTCGGAAACTAAGCATCGCAGCGACTTAAAAATAGCATTTTTGAATTCTACATATCCAGACCTACCAGAAAAATATTGGTTCAAAGTCCTCCGATTAAGTTGATTTTTCAAACTTTAAACGGCTATATCTCGGAAACTAAGCATCGCAGCGACTTAAAAATAGCATTTTTGAATTCTACATATCCAGACCTACCAGAAAAATATTGGTTCAAAGTCCTCCGATTAAGTTGATTTTTCAAATCTTTAAACGGCTATATCTCGGAAACTAAGCATCGCAGCGACTTAAAAATAGCATTTTTGAATTCTACATATCCAGACCTACCAGAAAAATATTGGTTCAAAGTCCTCCGATTAAGTTGATTTTTCAAAACTTTAAACGGCTATATCTCGGAAACTAAGCATCGCAGCGACTTAAAAATAGCATTTTTGAATTCTACATATCCAGACCTACCAGAAAAATATTGGTTCAAAGTCCTCCGATTAAGTTGATTTTTCAAATCTTTAAACGGCTATATCTCGGAAACTAAGCATCGCAGCGACTTAAAAATAGCATTTTTGAATTCTACATATCTAGACCTACTAGAAAAATATTGGTTCAAAGTCCTCCGATTAAGTTGATTTTTCAAATCTTTAAACGGCTATATCTCGGAAACTAAGCATCGCAGCGACTTAAAAATAGCATTTTTGAATTCTACATATCCAGACCTACCAGAAAAATATTGGTTCAAAGTCCTCCGATTAAGTTGATTTTTCAAATCTTTAAACGGCTATATCTCGGAAACTAAGCATCGCAGCGACTTAAAAATAGCATTTTTGAATTCTACACATCCAGACCTACTAGAAAAATATTGGTTCAAAGTCCTCCGATTAAGTTGATTTTTCAAATCTTTAAACGGCTATATCTCGGAAACTAAGCATCGCAGCGACTTAAAAATAGCATTTTTGAATTCTACATATCCAGACCTACCAGAAAAATATTGGTTCAAAGTCCTCCGATTAAGTTGATTTTTCAAAACTTTAAACGGCTATATCTCGGAAACTAAGCATCGCAGCGACTTAAAAATAGCATTTTTGAATTCTACATATCCAGACCTACCAGAAAAATATTGGTTCAAAGTCCTCCGATTAAGTTGATTTTTCAAATCTTTAAACGGCTATATCTCGGAAACTAGGCATCGCAGCGACTTAAAAATAGCATTTTTGAATTCTACATATCCAGACCTACCAGAAAAATATTGGTTCAAAGTCCTCCGATTAAGTTGATTTTTCAAATCTTTAAACGGCTATATCTCGGAAACTAAGCATCGCAGCGAGCTTAAAAATAGCATTTTTGAATTCTACATATCCAGACCTACCAGAAAAATATTGGTTCAAAGTCCTCCGATTAAGTTGATTTTTCAAATCTTTAAACGGCTATATCTCGGAAACTAAGCATCGCAGCGACTTAAAAATAGCATTTTTGAATTCTACATATCCAGACCTACCAGAAAAATATTGGTTCAAAGTCCTCCGATTAAGTTGATTTTTCAAATCTTTAAACGGCTATATCTCGGAAACTAAGCATCGCAGCGACTTAAAAATAGCATTTTGAATTCTACATATCCAGACCTACCAGAAAAATATTGGTCAAAGTCCTCCGATTAAGTTGATTTTTCAAATCTTTAAACGGCTATATCTCGGAAACTAAGCATCGCAGCGACTTAAAAATAGCATTTTTGAATTCTACATATCCAGACCTACCAGAAAAATATTGGTTCAAAGTCCTCCGATTAAGTTGATTTTTCAAATCTTTAAACGGCTATATCTCGGAAACTAAGCATCGCAGCGACTTAAAAATAGCATTTTTGAATTCTACATATCCAGACCTACCAGAAAAATATTGGTTCAAAGTCCTCCGATTAAGTTGATTTTTCAAATCTTTAAACGGCTATATCTCGGAAACTAAGCATCGCAGCGACTTAAAAATAGCATTTTTGAATTCTACATATCCAGACCTACCAGAAAAATATTGGTTCAAAGTCCTCCGATTAAGTTGATTTTTCAAATCTTTAAACGGCTATATCTCGGAAACTAAGCATCGCAGCGAGTTAAAAATAGCATTTTTGAATTCTACATATCCAGACCTACCAGAAAAATATTGGTTCAAAGTCCTCCGATTAAGTTGATTTTTCAAAACTTTAAACGGCTATATCTCGGAAACTAAGCATCGCAGCGACTTAAAAATAGCATTTTGAATTCTACATATCCAGACCTACCAGAAAAATATTGGTTCAAAGTCCTCCGATTAAGTTGATTTTTCAAATCTTTAAACGGCTATATCTCGGAAACTAAGCATCGCAGCGACTTAAAAATAGCATTTTTGAATTCTACATATCCAGACCTACCAGAAAAATATTGGTTCAAAGTCCTCCGATTAAGTTGATTTTTCAAATCTTTAAACGGCTATATCTCGGAAACTAAGCATCGCAGCGACTTAAAAATAGCATTTTTGAATTCTACATATCCAGACCTACCAGAAAAATATTGGTTCAAAGTCCTCCGATTAAGTTGATTTTTCAAATCTTTAAACGGCTATATCTCGGAAACTAAGCATCGCAGCGACTTAAAAATAGCATTTTTGAATTCTACATATCCAGACCTACCAGAAAAATATTGGTTCAAAGTCCTCCGATTAAGTTGATTTTTCAAATCTTTAAACGGCTATATCTCGGAAACTAAGCCTCGCAGCGACTTAAAAATAGCATTTTTGAATTCTACATATCCAGACCTACCAGAAAAATATTGGTTCAAAGTCCTCCGATTAAGTTGATTTTTCAAATCTTTAAACGGCTATATCTCGGAAACTAAGCATCGCAGCGACTTAAAAATAGCATTTTTGAATTCTACATATCCAGACCTACTAGAAAAATATTGGTTCAAAGTCCTCCGATTAAGTTGATTTTTCAAATCTTTAAACGGCTATATCTCGGAAACTAAGCATCGCAGCGAGTTAAAAATAGCATTTTTGAATTCTACATATCCAGACCTACCAGAAAAATATTGGTTCAAAGTCCTCCGATTAAGTTGATTTTTCAAATCTTTAAACGGCTATATCTCGGAAACTAAGCATCGCAGCGACTTAAAAATAGCATTTTGAATTCTACATATCCAGACCTACCAGAAAAATATTGGTTCAAAGTCCTCCGATTAAGTTGATTTTTCAAATCTTTAAACGGCTATATCTCGGAAACTAAGCATCGCAGCGACTTAAAAATAGCATTTTTGAATTCTACATATCCAGACCTACCAGAAAAATATTGGTTCAAAGTCCTCCGATTAAGTTGATTTTTCAAATCTTTAAACGGCTATATCTCGGAAACTAAGCATCGCAGCGACTTAAAAATAGCATTTTTGAATTCTACATATCCAGACCTACTAGAAAAATATTGGTTCAAAGTCCTCCGATTAAGTTGATTTTTCAAATCTTTAAACGGCTATATCTCGGAAACTAAGCATCGCAGCGACTTAAAAATAGCATTTTTGAATTCTACATATCCAGACCTACCAGAAAAATATTGGTTCAAAGTCCTCCGATTAAGTTGATTTTTCAAATCTTTAAACGGCTATATCTCGGAAACTAAGCATCGCAGCGACTTAAAAATAGCATTTTTGAATTCTACATATCCAGACCTACCAGAAAAATATTGGTTCAAAGTCCTCCGATTAAGTTGATTTTTCAAATCTTTAAACGGCTATATCTCGGAAACTAAGCATCGCAGCGACTTAAAAATAGCATTTTTGAATTCTACATATCCAGACCTACTAGAAAAATATTGGTTCAAAGTCCTCCGATTAAGTTGATTTTTCAAATCTTTAAACGGCTATATCTCGGAAACTAAGCATCGCAGCGACTTAAAAATAGCATTTTTGAATTCTACATATCCAGACCTACCAGAAAAATATTGGTTCAAAGTCCTCCGATTAAGTTGATTTTTCAAATCTTTAAACGGCTATATCTCGGAAACTAAGCATCGCAGCGACTTAAAAATAGCATTTTTGAATTCTACATATCCAGACCTACCAGAAAAATATTGGTTCAAAGTCCTCCGATTAAGTTGATTTTTCAAATCTTTAAACGGCTATATCTCGGAAACTAAGCATCGCAGCGACTTAAAAATAGCATTTTTGAATTCTACATATCCAGACCTACCAGAAAAATATTGGTTCAAAGGCTTCCGATTAAGTTGATTTTTCAAATCTTTAAACGGCTATATCTCGGAAACTAAGCATCGCAGCGACTTAAAAATAGCATTTTTGAATTCTACATATCCAGACCTACTAGAAAAATAATGGTTCAAAGTCCTCCGATTAAGTTAATTTTTCAAATCTTTAAACGGCTATATCTCGGAAACTAAGCATCGCAGCGACTTAAAAATAGCATTTTTGAATTCTACATATCCAGACCTACCAGAAAAATATTGGTTCAAAGTCCTCCGATTAAGTTGATTTTTCAAATCTTTAAACGGCTATATCTCGGAAACTAAGCATCGCAGCGACTTAAAAATAGCATTTTTGAATTCTACATATCCAGACCTACCAGAAAAATATTGGTTCAAAGTCCTCCGATTAAGTTGATTTTTCAAATCTTTAAACGGCTATATCTCGGAAACTAAGCATCGTAGCGACTTAAAAATAGCATTTTTGAATTCTACATATCCAGACCTACCAGAAAAATATTGGTTCAAAGTCCTCCGATTAAGTTGATTTTTCAAATCTTTAAACGGCCATATCTCGGAAACTAAGCATCGCAGCGACTTAAAAATAGCATTTTTGAATTCTACATATCCAGACCTACTAGAAAAATATTGGTTCAAAGTCCTCCGATTAAGTTGATTTTTCAAATCTTTAAACGGCTATATCTCGGAAACTAAGCATCGCAGCGACTTAAAAATAGCATTTTTGAATTCTACATATCCAGACCTACTAGAAAAATAATGGTTCAAAGTCCTCCGATTAAGTTGATTTTTCAAATCTTTAAACGGCTATATCTCGGAAACTAAGTATCGCAGCGACTTAAAAATAGCATTTTTGAATTCTACATATCCAGACCTACCAGAAAAATATTGGTTCAAAGTCCTCCGATTAAGTTGATTTTTCAAATCTTTAAACGGCTATATCTCGGAAACTAAGCATCGCAGCGACTTAAAAATAGCATTTTTGAATTCTACACATCCAGACCTACTAGATAAATATTGGTTCAAAGGCCTCCGATTAAGTTGATTTTTCAAATCTTTAAACGGCTATATCACTTAAAAATAGCATTTTTGAATTTTATAGCATTTTGAATACACATCCAGACCTACTAGAAAAATATTGGTTCAAAGTCCTCCGATTAAGTTGATTTTTCAAATCTTTAAACGGCTATATCTCGGAAACTAAGCATCGCAGCGACTTAAAAATAGCATTTTTGAATTCTACATATCCAGACCTACCAGAAAAATATTGGTTCAAAGTCCTCCGATTAAGTTGATTTTTCAAATCTTTAAACGGCTATATCTCGGAAACTAAGCATCGCAGCGACTTAAAAATAGCATTTTTGAATTCTACATATCCAGACCTACCAGAAAAATATTGGTTCAAAGTCCTCCGATTAAGTTGATTTTTCAAATCTTTAAACGGCTATATCTCGGAAACTAAGCATCGCAGCGACTTAAAAATAGCATTTTTGAATATAGAAAAATATCGGAGGACATTGAAAAAAATATTTTACAAAGTCCTCCGATTAAAAAATTGATTAATATTTTTTTTAAATATTAAAAAAAATTTAAAAAAATTTAAGAATAAAAATATAAACATAATAAAAATAAAAAATAATAAAAATTAAAAAAAAAAACAAAAAATTTAAAAAAATTAAAAATAAAAAAAAATTATTTATAAAAAAATAAAAAAATAAAATAAAAATATAAACAAAAAAAAATTAAAAAAATTTAAATAAAAAAAATAATTAAAATAAAATTTTATAAATAATTAAAATAAAATTTAAAAAAAAAATTAAAATAAAAATAATAACAAAAAAAATTTTAGAAAAAATTTTAAAAATAAAAAAATATAATATAATATAATATTAATAAATATAATATTTTTATATAAAAACTTATTATTAATAAATTTTAAAAATAAAAAAAATTAAAAATTAAAAAATAAAAAAATTATAAAAAAATTAAAAATTTAAAAAATAAATAAAATAAAATATTAAAAAAAATTTGAAAAAATTAAAAAATTTAAAAAAATTAAAAATAAAAAAAAAATATTTATAAAAAAATTAAAAAAAAAAAAATTTAAAAAAATTTAAAAAATAAAAAAAAATAATTAAAATAAAATTTAAAAAAAAAATTAAAATAAAAATAAAAACATTAAAAATATTAGAACAAAAATTTTAAAAAATTATATAAAATTATGTAATAAAAATATTATAATAAAAATATAAAAAATTATATAAAAATATAGTTGTGTGGTTTCTGCGACGCTAGTGAACTAGCGTATTCTGCCGTCATATATGCTATTTCCGGGGATAAGGCCGAGCGAAAATCTACTATACTAATATCTAAAACCAAGGTTGCACCAATCGAACAAGTCACATTGGCGCGACTTGAACTCCAGGCGGCTTATATGTTAACTCAACTTATGACATTTGTTCAAAAAACAACAACAATTGAAATACAAGACCTATATTCGTGCGTCCTCGATTTAGCTGGCAACGGCGTAAGGTAGGACGTTAAAAAAGTAACAAAGAGCTCCATAACAGATGGATAAAAGATATATACAAAAAAAACATGACGATCTATAAATGCAGATCTAATGAAATCGATAAGTTTATTTCATGCACGAAGTAAACATAACATAATTTAATATTATGCCTGTGATTTTATTGCATTCGAATTTTAAGCATTACATTTCAATTGTAATTAATAAATAATTTATTACATGCACGATGTAAATATTACATCAATTTGGGCTACGGCCCTATATACGATATCGTTACATTGTCTCATAATATGAATAGACGCACAAAAATACGTAAATCATTATCACGTCAATTATGATAATTGACACGAGGTATTGTCCAAGCGATCCAGAATGGAATATTTCGATAAGGAATGAAATATTAATAATGATGATACAAATAGCGGTTAGGATTAGCCATGGTAGCACGAATTGTTTGTTGGACTGGAAATATTAAATGTCATTTACTAACGATATTCGCAAATGAAGAAATATTTACCTTCATCGCTCCTAAAATCAAACACACAGATGCCACAAATTGAAGGATCAGTACGATAAGATTGCAAAGGACATATCGATTAACGTGCAAATCTTGGAATAATATTTGATAAAGTAAACCAAGAAGACCAACGCCACTTAATACGGCACAAACCCATCCAATTATAGTCGCACCAAGTTTGAGTTCTGCGCAAAAAAAAGCTTTTTGTAAAATCGGCATTTTTCTATTTTATTTGTGACGTCCTTGAGATTTTCGTTGTAAAAATTATAAAATAAACTAAATAAATTTTATAAAGTGTTGCTTTGCAATGGCTCCTTTAACCTTCATATAGCCTTCTATATTCAGGCAATTGCTTTTGCGACCGATCAACTGTTAGTTCATATGACCAAGTGATTTTCGACGAAATTCTTTCATTCGACAAATGATTTTGAAATGGCCTAAATGCAACAATGGGAGATGCACTTAAAATGGATATAAGGAGTCTTAATAGCTGCTAGAATCAAACGATTGACACTTTTAGACACAATGAATTGGATTTTAACGTTTTTTTTCCTTTGTCGGTTAAGGTTACCTCACATACTGAAAAAAGAGGACACTTCTCGCCCCAGGCAGTGTATAAATAACACGAAGTATGTAACAATCTTTGAGTGAGTGTAATCAAGGAAATTTATATATAGCTTTTGGAAAGGTGTTAAGACCTATTATAACACAATCGTCCTCATGGTATCAATTAGGTGAGGTTGATTTTGGTCTACTTGCAGGCTTTACTTTTATACACACGCCACTTAGAGCAACCGCCATTCTCCGTTGGATTAGAACTAGTGGACTATGGAACGGCCAACATTTCTGTCAGTTTATTTCATCAACCACTGTAAAATTGCATAGTTTGTGGGAATTGAATGCGATAAATGGATTAGTAATAAAAGTGTGATAATATGAACATACCACAAACTTAATGTGCTCAACGGTGATTAAATTTGAGTAATTTTGGATTGTTTTCATATACTATAATATGGTCTAAGTAAGGCCCTTACTTAGCCTTATAATGACTAATTTTAATTTGAATGTATACATCATCACTGGAACCTTTTATTTTTACCGCGATTACCTTTACCTTTTGTCAATTTAATAAAAGGCTTAACTTGTTAATGCTCTGAGTCACTACTACCAAACCTCTCACATCTCACACAGCCAGCTGAAGCGACGTATGCACTCTTTGTGATTGAAGGTCTCATAACAGTGTTCAGCCTGTAGTCTGTAATTTCATTTGATTATAGCCGTTGATGGTTTGAAAACGCTGGGAACGCAAGTTCCTTTTTTATGGAAGACAAAAGGTAAGAAAGGAAGACTCAAAGACTATTCCTCCAGTATTTTACTTTTGATATATGAAGTTTGAATCTCTTTCAATTATATACCAAGATGAACGTCTCATAGTTCAGTTCATTCAATACATTCTCCGAACAAAACACGAGTTTGGAAATGTATTGGTCCTGGTCAATTTTATTTCCAGTTTGTATCTACAAGTAGTTTTAAATTACTCACGGGCTTTACCCAACTAGGCATAAAGCCATAAAGTTCCGATGAACAATGACCATGAAATTATTTTTAGAACACATAAAGCTCCCACATTGTACGCCCATGGGAAAAAGAATCAAAATTGGATAGTAAATTTACGTCGAGATGCTCAGTTTTGGACCTGATCAATAAGAGTTATACTCTAACCTGGGTCGTGTATCTAGTCTCTAAAGTATATTGTAAGTATTATACCCATCTTTCAGAGGTAGTATAGACGATTTTCTACTGTCCAAGAAGTTTTCCTTGACTTTACGAGCAAAGGACCAAAAAGTCCAACTGCTATAACCCTGGATTATAATTTGCCGCAACTCTTCTCTATTTTTTTATATATTTGCGGTGAAAGGCTTCTTTATTGGTAATTGTTGTTCTGCAGTCGTGATTATACCAGAATTTCCTGATTTGTTAGAGAGACCAAAAAACAATTAACTGTTCCATTCCTGTGAGAGTGACAGTCGAAACCAGAATAGTTGCATTATCGTTATTACCGAAAGCAAAGCAAGAGAGCTACTCAAACTTTTGAAAGAACTTGTTCAATCCTACTCAGTACGCATTTTTTACAGTGCCACACTCGATTTCTATAAGAGGAATTACGTACTCTTACACCACTGTAAAATTAAGACCACGACGCTGGAATTACCAATGTATTAAGCCACATAAGATGCTTCGAGCTGTGTTAGTTTATTTAACGCTGCATTAATGGCCAGCCCTTTTTGATGAATAAACCGATGGATTAAACAGTAACCCTTAATTCCGATTGTAGAAAAATCACCGGAGGCTAAAATGTTGTAAAATCAAAAAATAAATCATTTTTAAAGTTATAAATATCCAGAAAGGAACGCTATCAATCCACACGACTAATTTACCTTCTAAAGAGATGGGCACACAAAGACCCAGTTAATGATTTGCATAAGCATCAAGTTCCCTATATACCTCTGAGTTAAATTTAAAGAATGTTGATTGCCCCGGGCAATCGGTAAACTTGCACAAGTTATTAACTAGCCCCTATGCTATGCATACATAGCAGTTGGAGATGGATAAATGAGTAAAGTAAAAAATATTATACATATACAAAATTCACTTTAATCACGAATACCTCTACCCAGAGAGGTAAATTTATTATACACACTTAAATTTCAATACATAAATACTGTAGTCAATTATCAATAACCAGTCATCACCTCATAGTAAAACGAATAAATGCACATCCACACATAAATAAACGAAAAATTCCAAAATCCTAGCATCAAAAAAATCTTCCCAGTTACGTAGACCACATCAAAGTACAGCACATTAAAATTAGAGGCCATCTGCATGAGTGCAGTAATAATCAGCCAAGGAAGAATAAGTTGACGATTATCCTAAATGTATATAACAAATATAAAAAATATTAACATTTTTTTTTGCTTTAACGTTAGAGGCAATTTTATGAAACTAACCGTCTGCGTGGCTATCATTAAGCACACCGAAACCGTCAACAAAACTAAAAATATTACTAAATACACCACATTTTGTAATTCAAATGATTCATCCGTTCCTGTTAATTTGACTAACGATACGATTATACCGAATAAGGCAAATAATGAACCTAGCCAACCGATAATTGCAGCACCGTATGCCAAATCAATGCAACACAATGCTTTTTTTAATACATAACGTGACATCACGATATTGTGGACAGATCGATGTATTCGGTATCGCAGTAAAATTTAAACTGCGACATTCAATTTTTCGATTTTACTTCAGGTAAATTAACAGCTGTACGAACCATTAGTAACTCATTAGCATAATATTGGTTTAATCACTTTTTAACAAGTTTGTCATTTTCAGCCCTAATCGGTAATGTTGATTATTTTTAATGCAATACCAAGAAACTGGTCGACAATTGATACGAGAGTATTACGATAAGTATGTCGGTAAGGAAGCTATTCAAATTCTAAATCTTTTATAGTTTTGGAATCACACCAAGATCAGAACTAAACTCGACTCGATCAAAATATTCTTTGTACAGTAGACGCATAACTATACAACAACTAGGGGTAGCCGTCAGATATTTAAATTTAATAAGATAATTTTCTTGTCCTAACTTCTACCCACCATGATATTGGCCTATATATGAAAATGCGACTTAAATTCTAAATTATAATTTAAACGGTCCACACTCAGCATTGGGAAATTTATATGTACGATAATGGTAGTTGCTGATGCGTTGACGAATAAAATTCAAATTATTGGCTTCCAATAAGAATCGGCAATCCCTTGAATTGAATACTTCCTTCATCGCAGTTGGCTGCGACAATAATTACTACAAAAATAATTAGCTGCACCAGCCTAAATGTGGATTACAAATTATACATATAAAAATTTTTCGATCAACTCTTGCCACGCATTTAAAAAAAAAAATTAAAATAAAGTTCGAAAAAGGCGAAAACGCAATCGTCAAGCAATGAACTCGAAATTTTTCGACCATTCGACTTAATAATCATCTCCTCTACCCACCTAGATACTGACTTATTTATTTTTAAGATGTAAATTGGGAAATATAATTTAATCGTTCCATAGTCAGTATTGACAAATATACATAAGACCATGGATGTGTTGAGAGTGATAGGAAGGTAAATTAGAGAATAAATAGGATGAATTATTGAGAGTGTTAGAAGGTTCTAAATCGATCATCCCAGGAATAAATCGCGTAAGTTATAGAATGCTTCAGTTGCTGAGTACCGAAGCACAATGAAATTTCAGTGGTCCCTATACCTAAACGGAATAAAAATCGGAATGAAGCAACAAATTATAGAGATATATCATAGATTACGCTGTAATAAAGATGACCCAAACACAAAACGCTCTCTATTATACAAGCCGTATTCAATTTCTCGTGCACGCAGCCTACTACTCATTTTACATACTGCATAAGTAATAGTACTGTAAAACTCGATATAAAAAAAATTAAAATAATTTTTTAATAATTATAATAATTATAATAATTTTTTTTTTGTTTTTTAGGGTGCGAATTTCAATTTATTTTACACTATATTCGCTATCATATATTCATATACCGACACTTTCAATACGATAGCAGTGTTAAAATACGATACATTTGTATGAAATGAATACGGATTGTATAAGAGAGAGGGTTTTGCCCTTACACAAGCCGCAAAAATTTATGTTTAGAAATAAAAATAAAAAGATGAAATCATTTTTTTGGTTACTGTATAATGAAGGTTTGTAAAATATGCATTCGACAATGAAAGAATAATGGTGCTTTTCCACAATGAAACATATTTTTTATGTAGCCAAACAGTTAAATCTGCAGCAAACCCAAAACAAGAAAGATAGTGTTAAATTACATTTGAGTGACGAAGACAACTATTTTTTATGTTTTTTTTTATTGCTTAATTGTAATTGAATAGTTTATGAAAGTTGACGCCTCCCCTAAATAACCTAAAAAAAATCAAAAATTTATGTGCACATGAGATTGTCCTATTTTAATGAATATTTATTTATAGATTGGAAAAATTGATCCGATAAATATAATATTTTATTTTTACATTTTTACATTATTACATTTTTATTTATTATCAAAATATCTCAATAATATCAAAAATTTAAATAATTTTTTTAACCTCAAAATTTTAGTTGTTACCACACCAAAACCCTCTCTATTATACAAGCCGTCTTGTAACTTTTGTTGACACAGATCAAAAACGACTCTATAGAAAGACCAACTATTCAAAAATTTAAAGGGACAAAGCGCCTCTTTTATGTAGTATTGGTTGTGTACAGATATAGCGTAAAATAAAACAAAAAAATATTTTTACTAACACTAATATAGTTAGTTTTTTTATGTTATTTTTGCTTTGTTATTTGTTATGGTACCAATACTATTTTATTGAGGCAGATATGTAGTTTTATCAGTGTACGTAAAAATGAGTTGGCTCTTTCTACAGAGACGTTTTTGCACAGATAAACAAAACCTATATACACAATTGAGTGTATTGGTGCTATGAAAATCCATACCAAAAAATGTATAATTTTCTCATTCCTACTACCACTATTTAACATTTTTATCTCTAAGTTACGCACACTATACACATTAAGTATGGATAATTGAGAATTGTTACGTCTCTTTTTTTGTTGTTTGGGTTTTGTATAGGAAAGAGATAACATCAATTTTGCCTTTTAAATTTTAATTTTTTTTTTACAATTTTTACTCTCTTTTGTTTTATAGAATGGAAATGTTTATTTTATTTTACACTATATTCTAAATCATATATCGACACGGTTTTTAGTTCCAATGCATTATCATGTGTATATGATTAAAAACTTGAGTATGCAATGAATACAGCTTGTAGTAAAGAGGATTTTGTACCACACTGAAAAAAAATGAATTTAACGTTAAAAAAAATAAAGTGCGAGAAATATTTTCTCGTCCATACACAACTTTTTATGTGCATGTGTATTTTGCGGTAATTTTCAACCATTAATTTTGCTGCCATAATTATGGCGACCATACGAAAAAAATACAAAATTATTTTGTATGCACAGCAAGCAGCAAAAGTTGTCCGTCTCACTCGTACAACAGTTAAATTTATATTTTTATCTCACGTTTTTCGTGCATATAAAATATGTTTCATCGTGGAGAATACTCTTAAAACATAAAACCATGTAGCCGTTCTATGCAATGAAATCTTTCTTTGTAGTTAAAAAATATATTTTTGTACTTTTTATAGTAAATCAAAAAAATGTTTTAAACTTGTTATTCAAACTAGTGGTACCCATCAGCATATTAGAGGTTTCCGTCACTTACTTTTATTTTTTGTCTTAATTGGATCATCTTTTTATGTCTTAATCTATGGGTATATGTAGGTTAAATGTTTTTATTAAGTTATTGATTGGATTGTTAAAAGAGCGAAGCGACATTTTTATGAATGAACATAATTCGTTGCCAAAAACAACGTTTGCGTAAGGGCACTCAGCTATTGAATGTATTGAAAAGTTTGTGCGTATAACTGTGCGCGGAAATTACTGCAAATTCTAAGTAAATTGAAATTCATTAGGAAGAGTCGAGAAGTGTGTGATTAGGTAAAATATTTTATGTGAGAAAGAAAGTTTATATTAAAAGGTCAAAATAACAGTTTGGAAGGAGTAGCGATCATTAGACTACCACAAGGAAGCAGAATATCTCCTATCCTTTTAAACCTGTACATCGCTGGTGTTCATAGGATCAATGCAACAAACAAAGTTGTCTTACAAGTTGCGGATGAATTTATAATTGGCAGGGGTCTTGGCATTGATAAACTAACACAACAAGCACAAATGAGGGTAACCAATTTGAATTACAGAGTGAATAATAAAGTCATTGTATTGAGCAAGTTGATGTGCATAGGTAATAGGTAGTTGGGAATATGGATTGGTCGGTGGTTGAATTTGTACGTGGACAAAATTTTTGAATGAATTTGATATTTTTTGTTGATGTAACAATTCAATGAATCCCGCATCATTCGTCATTTCCTCATCATTCTCACTTGAATGCAATGGATTCAAGTTGGATGGAAACTACAACTTCGATGCAACAGACATACTTCGAAAGATTCAAGTGGATGTGTGGAATAAATGGATAAATGAATATGAAAGTTTGAGCACAATAAAAGGTGAGAAGTACCATGAATTATGTGGTACTTCAAGATAAATTCTTTTTTATAAGAAACGATGAAGTTCCAGAAACTGAAAATAGTGTTTGTTTAGTTGAAAGAAATGACTGTAAAACGTGTTGTGTAACTGAGGATATTGAACACATCCTGCTGCACTGTATCAAATACAGCTGGTGTGGTACAAATTTCAATATCCTCAGAAACGTCAGTAAATTATATAAAAATGATCGAGTGTGTGATCGATTAAAAACATTCTGGAAAAATCATTTGTACCTAGAAAATATGACGAAAAGAAAACGATTTTAAATTATGGAAGACCAAGGCCAAATTTAAAATTTAGGAATATCATACAACGTTCAAGATATTTTTAAATTAGTTTTACGAAAATCAAATTTTTCAACAACAGGGTGCTATAAATCAAATAAATTATATTGCTGACCGTGTATTTCGGTATTACCAAAGCTGGAAAAAGTCAAAGTATATATGACAATATATATAGTTTTTATTTAAATGTAACTGCAATGATGGCATTCAAAATGCGCTCGTGCATGCTGGTAACTGATTTTCAATATTTGATCAATCAATATTTGATTCTCTGATGCTTAAGAGAAAAAATATTTTTATAATGCCATAGCTATGGCGGTACCGAGGTATTATCGAGGACTTCACTACTTTGCTCATTAAAGCTGCTTAATTACGGGTAAAATTCGAATTTAAAATTAGGTGTGCTTCCGTTCCTAAAAATGTCACCCTTGATATAAAATGTCGTCCTTGATATATATATATATATATATATATATATATATATATATATATATATATATATATATATATATATTCCGGTTAAACTCTACCACATATTCCACGATTGCCTTGTAATGTGCTTATTTGTAGTGCTTCCACTGCGCTAACCAAATTAGGACAAGCTTGTGATTCAGCAAAAATATTCTTTTTTAGGATTTAACCTCCAAGACTTCTTTTCGTAATTTGCATTCCATATTATTAGACATTTAGTGAGATTTTGCCCAATAGGATCATTCTAGTTAATAATAATTATTCAGTAGGTTTCTCACCCTGCTAACATCCTGTCTTCTAGGTCACGTTAAGCATCAAGTTATTGCTTCTTGCCTTGTCACAATAACCTTCTTGTTTTTGTGGTGCTAATCATCATACAACGTATATCCTGATTTAAATGCGCATGCACGCGTTGTAAGTGTTTTCTTGCTTGAAATTTGATTTCGTCTGCGTTGATTTAAGTCTCTATGAAGGTAGTCGTTTCTCATGAACCACAATGCATTTACAATGAATCGTAATATTTTATTTTGGAACATTTGGATTATTTTGATATTTGTTTTTCTATAGCACAACCCCGGAGTTATATGCCATAGATGCAACAGCAGCTTATTATGAATCGAGAGCTCGGAGTGTCTTTCTTTATAGAAGCCAATGCGTTCTCCCGAATTTTATGTTTAAATCTTCATTTTTTGTGTGTTGCGTTACACCTTAGTTCATACCTTAGTTTGACATCCTAAATATAAAGCCATATTTCCATACAGTACCTTTATGTGAATTGATCATTATTAGAATATAAAGAATACCATTACAATAACTCATAAAATCATCTCGGCAGATCCCGATAATGGCCACATCTATAGGAATATCGGGGAGCATATTTGTTTCAAGGGAATTTTTGAATACAACCGTAATTCTAAGTACCTGTTCTATATAGTCAAGTGGTTTTACCTAAGCCAAATTGATATGAAAGAATAAAGTATATTTTTTCTAATATTAGTTTCAGCCATTTCAGTAATTTAGTTCATGCAATTTTATTAGTTGGGGTACTATCTTCCTCTACTAGTTGTCTTTAGTAGAATTTCTAGTCCAGATGTTGTTGTTTTTAATTGAAGGGACCTGTATGTGTTGAGAGTAGGACACATTTGTGCTTACTCTTTATTTTTATATTCTTTCTATCTCTGTCTTTCTATTCTTTCTATTTTTTGTCGTTCTATAGCAACTTTACATCCTCTATAATTAGCGAGAGGTAGACCTTAGCAGTTTGTACATTTTAAAGGTATATTTTATTGAAGCATTGGCAGCGTGCTTTCCTGGGCATTTGACACATCTAAATATTTACGATTATAGTATTTTTGAGTGACGTTGTAGTGCGTTTTCTCGCTTTTTCGAAAATTGCGCAATTGGTTTTTCGTTTTTTTCCACTTTCATCAGTACAGAATTGCGTTGAATCTTTTTGGAAGAGCTGGCTTATAGTTGTTCTCTGTTTTATATTCTGGGTCCAAGTGCCTTCAATAACGCAAATTGAATCAACCAATCACATTGATTCATATTCTTATTTAATGACACTTTGAATTATGTTACCCTCCAAATGTTTCAATAACCGCCACATAATTTTTAAAAAAAACATATCACATTTTTCTCAAGTACACAAATAATTTATTAATTTACCAATATTTCATTATCACATATGAACTTGGGTCGCAACAAACATCACATCAATGACCAACGGCATAGCTATATAATACGAATAAGTCCACAGCCAAAAACCCACTCCCAATAAGTTCGATATAACCAAAAAGGCTAAATTTAATCGTATATGACGCGAAAAAATTGTCCAGAAAAATATCAAGCTTGACAGAAGTAGCTTAATTGCCACAAATGCTAACCAACTAAAAACAAATCGACGATTAGTCTGCAAAAGTTGAAACAATATATTTATTGCAACATAGAACTTGCACTGTATCCCATGCCATATCTTACCGAAAGTAATCCTTTTATTAAGATCCCCGACATAATTATATCGATCAGGATCACAGTTACATAAATCGGCACGGAAGCTAATGTACGATTACCAAGTCCAATGATAATAGTAATAGTGACGAGAAATATACTTAAACATGTCCCTCCCCATCGTAATCGATTGGTACGAGCAGCAGGATTTGATGAAGCGAAAAGGTTGGAAGTAGCCTGCGTATTATGCATTGTATTTGATTAAACACTTAAAAAGTCACCACCAAACGGAACAGTAATACTGACGAAATTTGAAATTTTAGATTTTTACTTATCAACAAATTAAAAAAAAAAAAAACCTGTGACGGCACAACGTAATTTGCATAGTAGTATTAAGTAAATGGATTGGACTGTATTAGGGTTATCTAGCTAAATCGTATTTGGGATTTTCTGAATGCAGCTGTATGAGATGTAAAAATTTAGCGATAACATATATAAAGTTAATGTGTGTAAGATTTGTATATGGTGGTATCATAGATTATCATAAAGCAGGGTTTTTAAACTTTAAGTATCTGTACGTTAGTATTTTTTGTTATTGTCACGAACTTCCAGTCGATATGTTTTGGGTTGTTACGTTGTTTCTGATGACATATTCAATTCCTGACCAGTATTCAACCGTTGATTGAATTTATTTTATCAACGATTCAAATTGTGTCTAATGTTTTAAAGGCCATTGGTATTTTTCCCCATCAAAAAATCAAATCAACATCTGATTTAAGCGAGTGTAGAGTATATAGTTATTAGTGCACCTATGAGCGGGTAGACTTCACCATTTCTCCAGAATAGTTGAAAATGTAGAAAAAGTGTGTTTCAACGGTGTCAAGTTTAGTTATAACGGCATTTGACAAAAAAATTAATACACGCGAATAAAAATGATATTTTGCAAATAATATTATTTCTAGTGGCGAACACAATATGCTTCATCAGCAAATTTAACAAAAATGAATGAATTCGTGCGTTCATGTTTAGTAAAAAATTTTCATCGCCAGCAAATAGTATTGTAATCCAATTGATGGAGGTCAGTGTATTAACATATAAACTGGGATTGGCAAACTGGGATTGACAGGTATATATCAGTCAAGCTAAGCATAAACGAAGCCCAATTATCTGCGCAAGTTATCTGCGCAAGGAAGCCGCCACCGGTTATCTAAAAGTAGTCTCAAATAATGACTTTGCGAACCCAATCAAGACTTTAACAGACGCTACATTTTTTATTGGCCTGCTCAAAAGGGGTTATAACTATACAAAATACAGCCATTTGAAATCGATGGCTATAGAACTCTATAATAAAGTACTAAAATCAAATCGGGGAGCATTATTACACTAACCAACTAAAAAGCCAAAAAAAACTTACCATAATTATAGTAATTAAGGAATAGAAAGGTGCGTCGAAGTAAGCGACATAATATATACTGCTCTCCCCGAAAAAGGATATTACGTAAAGCCTATCACAGTTTTAAAATACCTTAACCATAATGTTCCGATTAGAACTTGACCCCGACGAGAAAGAAGGAAACGAAAAACTTTTTCAGTGCATCATGTGCCAAGAATAGGAACACACTAAAACTTGCTGTACGCTATGATTCAAAACAATGCAATACAACAAAAAATTATCCATTAGTGAAGCGCTACTAATTACCGAGGTTTGAAAACGCAAACCTACTCCCCCAAAATGCGATATGAGCAACGAGTGCTTAAGCCGCACACAACAACCAAAGCAATATGCCCTCAAGAGTATGGATTGTTCCACTAAATGATGTATTAACATCCACACAAGGCAATAATATACAGGTAGGTTAGGTTAGGTTTAGGTGGCCGTCTAACAAGGACGAGGCATAGACACATGTGGTCCATAGCTTTACCACACAATTTTCTTCTTCGCACTACCTTCTTAAAATCAGTTTGAGTTTCTCACGAAGCGGTGGATATCTTCAACGCCCAAATTGCTGATATCCGCTAGATCCGTTAGGAAAAGAGCTCCAAAAAACTTGAGTCTGTTTTGAGACAAACATGGACAGTTGCATAACAAATGAAGTATTGTTTCCTCTTCTTCTTCGTCCTTGCAACTTCGACATAAATCATGAGAGAATACGCCAAGTCTACTAACATGTTTACCTATAAGACAGTGACCAGTAATGACACCCACGATTGTGCTAATGTTACACTTTTGCATAGACATTAACTGGTTCGACTCTTTTAAGTCCAGATAAGGCCAAATCTGCCTGGTAATTACACAAGAGGTACAATTTGCCCATCTGTTTTTTGTAATTTTATAAGCTTCCTCTTTAAGGAGCAGTTTGCACGTAGCAAGTGGAACTCCAATGTCCATCGTGCATGGTAATAAGAGGCAAGTAGTACCTTGCCACGCAAGTTCATCGGCTTTTATATTCCCCGTAATATTGAAATGCCCTGGCACCCAAACAAGATGAATGTTGAACTATTCAGTCATCTCGTTAAGAGATGAAAGACAGTTCCGGGCTACTTTCGACGTGATATAGCCTGATTGTAGAATTTTAATTGCAGTCTGACTGTCCGTAAAAATGCGAATATCTCTCTCAGATATTACATGATACTTCATCCAGTATATGGCTTCCTTCATTGCTATAAGCCCTGCTTGAAAAATACTGCAATGATCAGAAAAGCGGAAAGATAGGTTTACATTTAGTTCTTTGCAGAAAACCCCACCACCGACCTTTCCATCAATTTTCGATCCATCTGTAAAGAAGTTAATAAAACCTAACTTTTGAAACAGTCCTCTCTGGAAGGAATATCAGCTAAAAATTTAACTTCAAGGTATGATGTCGAGAACCATAATGTTACAGGGCCCATAATGTTACAGGACCACAAAGAAATAGATTTAAGCCTTATAGCTGTACTTGCAACTACTTGTATGGACAGGATATCCAGAGGGATGAAATGAAAGAGAATTTCCAGTGCACAAGGCAGCAGTTCTTTGCACTTTCATCAACAATTTTTGGTTCGCCACTGTATTTAAAGCGGGCCACCAAACCGTGACTCCATACATTAGAATTGATCTAACTACAAAAGTGTAACGCCAGTGTATAATATGGGGCTTAAGCCCCCATCCTTTCCTAATGGCATTTTTACAAGAGTAGAGTGCTATCGTAGCTTTTTTTACTCTTTCTATAATATTTGGCTTCCAGCTTAGTTTGCTGTCTAAGATGAGACGTAAGAATTTCACTTTGTTTGCGATGTTCAAAACAACTCCATAATATCCAGGTAACTGAAAACAATTTTGCAAAACCGCAGACATAACCTATGCAAATTGAAGAATGGAAGAATTGAACATTCTACACGTAAACGATCCAAATTTCTATGGTAATGTCACCAAACATCCGGATCGTTAAGCACATGAAGCCGCTACAGATTTAATCAAAAGGAGAATAAAGCATAGTTGTGAAATGTTTTGCCGATTACTGCCCACCAAAACTCGCAAGAAAAAAAGCAATTATTGATTATTTCAATTAGCTATATGCATAAATTTCTTTCAGCGGGTGATTATAATGCTAAACATATGCAATCAGGTTCGAGACTAACTACACCTAACAGCAAACAACTTAATGAAGTAATTACCGAGGCAAATCTAGGTTAAGTATATACTCAACATGCTACTTACTGGTCTACAGATAGAGAGAAAATACCTGATCTAAAAGACTTCTGTGTATAAAAAGGAATCGTACTCACCAATGCTCACGCAGGCCGATTGCTATGAGTTATCATCTTATCATTCTCTAATTATAGTCACACTGAATACCAACGCCTTAAAAATTGATTACTAGCTTTGAAAGTGTCAATAGGCCTACACTTTACATTCAGCAGTTACTTAAAGAAATGCTTAAAATACGCTGACTGTGGCAACACCAAAAATCACCACTATTTAAATGGAAATTAAATATAGATATTAAAGCTCTTAAATGTGCCTTGACAGAGGAAGCAGATAAAGGAAACTAGTGAACCGAAACGATTACTCACTATATGTAAGGCAACAAAAAAATGAAAAATTGAATCAAAGTGCAAGAAAATAAAAATAAAATTCTCTAAAATGTACTGGCTGATTGAAGGAAGATCAAATCATTGACTAGACTGCAAAGTTCTACACTACAAGGCGATCCTAATCTCTATTTAGATATAAGAAATTCAAATATGTGGCACTACCAGTGCATCATTTTTTTTTTTTTTTTTTTTTGTTTCTGAACTCTGCAATCTGTTTCTGGCCAAAGCTCTCCCAACTCTTTCGCAGTTAATTTTTAACGTCCTACCTTACGCCGTCACCAGCCGAATTGAGATCGCACGAATACAGGTTCGTTTTTAAATTCATCTGCACATTGCATTTCTCCAGTCACCCTGTACTGACATAGTCGATAGTTCGGCCCTTGAATTCTGCACTCCAACAGGGGGTCATAATTGTGTTCATCATTATCACCGATCGTAATCAGGTGATGAAAAATCCCTTTTGCAGCCCTCCCCCGTTGTGATTCGAACCCGGTACCTCCCGTCCCAAATACCACAACTTTAACCACTACTCCAATTGCTCGGTTAATATAAGTACTAACATAGGTTAAAACTTAATTAGTCTATAATATTTTAGATTGTCAGTTTTGCACACTTCTTATTAGTTTCAGGTAAAGAAAGATTAAAGAATAAAGCCATTAGCAGTAATAAAACAAAATTTCTAGATTTGGGCACACGACCTTCCAGTGAAGATATTTGTCCAGTAAGTTTGTACTTTACTCGACAATTTTTGTTAGTATAAGATGATAGTTTATAAGATAAATTAGCTTAGTTCATAAATAATAGATCATGCTTTCCGAAAGAGGCGCCACGATCAAAGTATTTAGTACCAATCATCGCCACAAGAATGAAAATGATTTGTGTAAATGAAAATGATAGTCGGTAATGATTTTTTCTTATTTCTAATGCGTTGTTCGAGGGAACAAACAACAGAAATGATGTTTGTTATTTAAGGCGCACGCACGTTTCCGGATAAACAATTATCCGCAGGCCGACCATTCAATCAACACATTTTAATCACGTAACGTCCCAGTCAATCACATTTCTACTAGAGCACATATGCTGACTACAAAATTTCGTATTTTAAAATCAAAACAAAACAAAAACAAAGATAAAAATATCTGTACATCTGCTTCAAGTAGTAATTAAATTTGCTGAGAGGGTCACGTAATTAGAAATTGTTGATATGGTAGGTTAGTCCACGGATAATTATTATCAGTATACCCGTCCGCTTTTTGTGTATTTAGAATCACATAGCATTATTCCCACACGATAATCACAAAATATTTTGTTTATATTTTTGACACTTTGAGAGACATCTAGCGGTATAATCAATGCACTAAGGCGTACGTGTAAAACATGCCTCTTCCATAAGATGGCAGCATTTTGGTCGTGTTACGAAAAATACATCTCGAAGCAAATTTTGAAATGTTTACGATTTAAAGGGGAAATAAATTGCTAGATTTATAGCACGGCATAAATATATAGCATATAGCACGGATTAGTAATAGGTGCTCAGCTCTTTAAATAATTAGCTTCAGACGGATAATTGTCTTAAACACCAAAAAAACTTTAAAATGAGTAATAATAATAAAGAACTTGGCCAATTAATACAGCTAACATGTAGTATAGACTTCGACAATGTGGTTCCCGGTTCTTCCAATTTGTATTTAATACAAAAGAGAACTATTGTACAGTTTTGATTGTGTGGCAATTGATCAACACACGGCGTGTTTGTACTTTTTTATAAGCACGGGTTTTACAATTAGATATAGGATAAAAATAAAATTTCTAAATGCTTCGACGATTGTAAATTAAATTTCCACAATTTTCTTTCATGTAGCATTACTAATACGAGTAGTAATCTCCACAAAAATTCCGATTTAAAATTTTTAGAACTTACATTTTTTGGACCAACATGACTTAGCAGTTGCAACCAATATTATCTATCTCCAGAGACTATATTTAAAACTCGACCTTTTTCTGTTTCATCATCGCCATAATAACGGCTAAGATTTTTAATTTGTTCGAATCATTTATAATTTACATATATGCGCAACAAAAAATTTCCAAAATTTTCCAACTTGTTTGAAAATTGCTTACAATTTGTTTATGTAAAAAAACATTCTTGTTGTTTTGTTTGCGTAAGATACGCACTGATTTCCCAGGATGATAAAAGCAACAACAACAAATTATGTTATGTTGAACACAAAATTGAAAAATAAAAAATGAAAAGGTACGAGTATATGGCATATGTGTGTAGAGATGTATGCGTCTACGGTGACAATCGACATGGAAAAACTGGAAAAACATTGCTTAAGGTATGTGTGTGTGTGTGTGTGTTTATATATCCATACTCGTATGTATGAAAATTCCATTTGTGTATTTATTGCCAATTGGGGATGCTTACATTCAAATTGAATAGTTGACTTATTGGAAATTTCCATTGGATATATACAAAGTTCGGGTAAAGTATTTTTTTATTGTCCTTTTTGACAATAACACAAGTGAATGGGATCGAGTCGGCTGCATAAGAGAGTATACTCATAGGTATATAGAGGTAGGATGATTGAATTTTTCATTTTTTTTTTTTTGTGTATTCTAAATTGGAAGGTGTGATGTATTAACTTTTAGGATTTTTGTTTTCAGAAGCTAAGAATTTTTTTATATTTTTGTCGTAAGATCAAATATCAAATTGAAAATGTAATTTTTCCTTTTTTGACTTCTGGGAAAATTTAATCAATTCAACAAAATGTTTTTTTATTTTCGAGAGACATTATCTAGAAAATTATCGATTTGTAGAACGATACTGGTATCGATTAAAAAGGGCATGTAACCAATTAAATAAATCACTGAACATTGATTAGTCAAAAAAAAACTGTAGGTCAACTAAAAATATAGTTTCCATGTCAAAAAAAAAATCAGTTACAATTAACAAGTTGATTAAAATTGACGGATTGCGAACAAAATGTGGATTACAAGAAAGCGCACAAAACCTCAACACGAGCAGGAGGGTTATTTTCGTGATGATTTAGTTTATATACTGACACATTGTTCGATTCATTGTTATGGACATTTGGCTGCTGTAAATACTCGTAGCCGTCTCGAATCGTACGTAAATATGTCGACTGTATAAAAAATAGCTTATAATTTTGATTCGTTACAGTTTAATGTGGATTATAATCCATATCGTCGATTTCACCATTCTGACGTATATAACGGTTTCGGCTTGGGAGAGTTTTAATGATAGTCCCATTTTAACATCATTATACGATACACTATACCCGATATCGAAAATTGAGTTTCCGGCTGTGATATTGTGCAATACAAATCGGATATCGAGAAGAGCTGCATTACAGTTTGCTACGGAATTGTAAGTTTTATGTAATTCGGTGCAAAACAAAGTTTGGGTCACCGGCTTAAAATAAAATAGTTTTTTTTTATATAAACAAAAGAATATATGGATGCACTAAAATTTAACCAATCCACCGTTTACATTAACGGACAACCGATTTCTATAAACGGGAAAAAGGAGATACTTTGTGGAACTATCTTTTCGACCTAACTCAATTAGTATGGCAAAACCAATCCTTAAGAAAAAAATATTGCTCAAATAGTTAAAACTATCGCAGCATAGCTCTCATTAGAACATCATACATATTACTTTCTTGCATACGAAGAATCACTCCTCTGGCTGAGGGAATTATAGGTGACTATCAAGGTGAATTTCATCCGAATCAATCAGTCAGTGATCATGGTTATTCGCGGTCTCATGTTATAATTTATTTTTTATAACTGTGAAGTGCCTCAGAACCAAATCTTGTTCCGTCAGTCGAACCCTAGCATATATGCAGATAATATCTGTGTAATTGGATTGAATGACAACGGTGTAAACCAAGTTTTGGACCCACTTTAACGATTTCTATTAGTGACCACACATTTGAAGGAGTGTAGAGTTTTCGTTATCTCGGATCCCTTCTCATTTATGTATAACAGCACGGTTTTCCGCTAACAACCGTGCTTTGTATACCTTACCTCCACTGTTAAAATACAAATACCTTGCATATAACGACAAGTTGAAATTGTACAAAATGTTGATCAGGCCCGTTGTTAAGTATAGCTCTTATCATGTGCATGATATAAGGCCCCTATCACTGTCGGCGATGATGGCTTTTTGGAGTAGAGAACATTTTGTCTTTTTCTGGATGTCTGAAATAATACGAAGTTCAAGCTTGGGATCGAAACAGATGAAGCCAGATTGTTAATTCGATTTGGGCCAGCATAATGACCTATAAAATCCGTTTATTATGATTAATATTTATTAACCGTCATTAATCAAAAATAAAACTACACAGTATTTTGAATGCAACGAGTCTAAGTCAAAACTATTTTGAGTGAAATTTAAAAACAACTCAAATTAAAATATGAGTGAAATTACACAGCAATTTTAAATAATTCCAGGGACGAACGTGATCCAGACCCAAATAAAAATCAGTCATACTTTATGGAAAATATTATCTACTTGGGTAAACTATACGATTACGATTTAGAGCAGGACGATCATTATTCCAACCAACATTTTCAAGAAACGTTAGAAACCTATTTCACGGACAATACAACCGATGTCTTCAACATCGATAATTTACTATTTCGAGTAAGTTGATGGATATCGCAAATCAATTAAATATTTTTAGGCTACATAAAAATTTGTAATTCCACAGCTTGCACCAAAGTGTGAAGACACCTTAATAAGATGTTTTTGGAAATCAGTCGAAGTTAGTTGCTTGAGTCAAAAACATATTATGATGGAAGTTAAAATAACACCACTTGGGCCGTGCTGTACATTTAACTATCTTAAAACGGTCAAACTGGATGAGTATGAATATATCGCATATTTTTAAAATCGCCAACATTTTATTTTATTAATTTTTGAACAGAATCGAACGACCCTCTCAATACACCAATTTAACCGGTCCTGATATGGGTTTAATTTTGGTCATAAACGGATCGTCCGACGATTATTATTATCCTATATCGAATTCAATTGGATTTAATTTACAAATTTTACAACCGACTGATATTCCGGATGGACCATCGGGTAGTATGGTCGAATCAAAAGTTAATTTAGGAACCGAAACGTTTGTACGCGTTAAAGGCATACCAATTATGACGACAAGTGATGTACGAAGATATTCTGTAGAAACGCGACAATGTTTGTTCCACGACGAATTGAGTGAAAAATTCCATGGTGGTTATGAACGCGGTGAATGTATTGTTCGGTGTCGGAAACGAAGTATATCGGTTTTATGCGGATGTATACCATTTTTTTATGCAACAACGGAGGCGGACAGACAATTAGGAATTTGTAATCTGGGCCACATAACATGTCTGAACAAATATAAAAGTATATTAGTTTATGTATGTTAAACGTGCTTAAATAATTAATCGTCATTTTTTTATTTCCATAGTCAAGTGGTTTACGCTAGTCACACAGCTTGCCGAGATCGAAGGGTTAGAAAAAGAAATGGAAGAATCGTTATATTGTCCCGATTGTTTACCATCGTGTTCAGACGTTACATATCAAGTTTCAACAACGGAACTTCCACTCGTGCAATCGAAACGACTCGGATTTGGTTTAATGTCAATACGATGGTTAATTGATCGTGTACGAAATTATTCCTAACATTTTTTTTTTGATTTTCCAGAAATAACATTTCCGATGTATCAGACATCTGTATCGTACGAATATTTTTTGGGCAATCTGAAACATGGCTGTATAAACAAGATGTGGCCATGAACTGGTTTGAAATTTTAAGCAGCTTTGGTGGAATGTTTGGCGTAGTTTCAGGTGTATCACTTATTAGTGGCTTTGAAATTACCTACTTTGTGCTCAAACATTTAACAATTTTCATCTATCGTAATATTGATTTTAATTTTACCAGTAGCAAACAACTAAAAATTTATCCATAATTTCGCATTATCTGTGTAATTATTTATAGTTTAAATTTTTTATGTTAATTAATGTTTTATATCATTCACTATTTTACCCAAAATAATTATGTTGTGCTTGCTAATTTTCGAACGATACGAGCAAATAATGCCCTACTAAAAGAGCAAATATTAATGTTGGTTAATCACATAGTAAATAATTAACTAATTAATTTGTTATTTATTTTGTAAATCATTAAATCACTTTGTGGAAATTTGATATGTAATTTTCTATGCAACTCGATTAAATATGAAATATTGCATGCAATGAGATGTATAATTTTAATGTATAGCAAACATTTAGGCTTAACTATATAGAAATGTGTTTTAAATTCAACTACTAATAAAAGATGTCACTTTGATTGTTAAAATGATTATTACAATTTCCTTACAATGGTTGGTTTCTTAAACAGTAACGATTTTAAACAGCAAACAACAAAATACGTATATTTATCTTGTAAATTATACAATTTTTTATGATAGATTCAAATATGGCAATTGTTTAAACAATTTTTATGCGCTGCTACATATAAACTTAAATGTATGGAATAAAGTTTATTAAGTTAAACGACTTACACTAGATGTCACCTTAACTGTTAAAATGGTTTATGCAAGTTATACACCTTGGTTGGGTTCTTAAATATTTAGCTTCTTTACCAGTACTTAATAAGCAGCGAACATTTAGGCTTACAATTACAATTTTGTAAATTCAACTACTAATAAAAGATGTCAATCTAGTTGTTAAAATGATTAATCAATAATAGTAGTACACTTTGGTTTGTATCTACAATATTTAAACTACATACCCAATCAATCATCAGTCGTTTCATCAAAAAAATCAACCTCGGAAAATACCGAGCAATTGGATCAAGCAACATAATTGTAAGCTATAGCAGTGATTGTTAGCTGAACTTTAGTCTATACGCCAAATTGGAGTTTAATCAACAGAGAATGCAGTAATAAGATGAAACTTTTAGCTCTTTCAGAATATGTCATCAGTTTTAAGAGATTAATAACGGTTGTTAAGATATGAACTGACTTTTTTCCATATCCACATTTTGAACGATTGATATTAATTAACCTACTGTGGTGAAAAGAACCTTGCTCTCGTTACTGTCCAATCTCAACAGAAGATAGATTTTCAAAACGAGCAGATTTTCAAAACGAAAATGTTCAGAAGTCGATTGGGGGGGGGGGGGGGGGGGAATATTGAAATGGTAAAGTTTTGTTGTCAAAAAATTTTGTTATAATTGCTTAACTAATCTCCAACGACGTACAGTGGATACAGTTTGATTGGTTATATACGGTTGAAGTAAGGCGGTAGATGGTCGCCAACCAAAACGTGTCCAGATTTTCAAGACTCGACGACAAAGGTGTAAGTTGTCAAGTATTCAGTCAGCTTCCTCTTGTTTGATGACTGACGATGTTTTGAAGATTTTACAGAGGTTTTATAAAATCTACCGAAATTTGGAGGTAACAGAGGTTGGTAACGCCAGTGCTTGGCATTGACAAAATTTCATTATATGATTTGGTAGCTTTGTTCCTTCGAACTTTATATAGATGTAAAAGGATCAGTGTAATCCACTCATAGTATAATCGAGAAATGGCTCGAGCTTGCAACTTGAAAAATCTGATGCGTTCAAGCATCGATCTAGAATGATACTTGGAAAAAAAATTGTGAAAGAATGGTTAGATGAAAGAAGAATTTTAAAGATTTTTGAAGTCGGCCACCGACTCTAATAATTTCAATGAGGGGGTTTCAACGATTTTTGTTAGATAAGTAGTACACAAATCCCCAAGTCACGGTGGAACTGCATATACCAACGAATGATGGTTAGTGGGTCAACAAATCTCTAATATGCGGACTCTGGATACCAGGCGAATTCCAGTTTTAATCAGCTGTACCCTCGTATATGGATCTCTGCGAGGGTGGAACGTTTATTTCTCCAAAACTTGGGGGAACATAATGAATATGAATTCAACTAAAACAAAAGAGACAGGCACTCTCAAAAAGCCAATAGAAAAAACGGATGGTGGCTCAAACCTTAAAGGTGAAGTCACCAACGAAAAAATAAACAATAAGGGTCTTGCAGGCGGCGGTGCCGGGTACCAGTGGAAGCCGAGAGCCTGCCGTACCAAAAGGGAGCTTGAACCGTAGCAAAAGGGAGCTTGAAACGAGGCCTAGATACCTGAGCCGGAGACTGGAGCGAAAGTTGTCCCTGAGGCAAGGCGGCGGTATAGGAACCGACGCGCGGCGCAGAGGATGTTAGATAAGTTGGCTGCCCTGAGGAGCTGCTAACGAAAAAACAGTAGGAATCTCTGGCATGGGCAAAAGTTACCTTCTTTGGCGACAATTCGGTAAGCGCACAAGCAGAGTCGAAAAGACAGCGGTTCCAAGACGAATTGGAAGCTGGGGATAGTAAGCGACCTAGTATGCACGGAGCCCAAGGAGATACTAGGACACACGGGGCAAAACTGTTCAGTGACGTCCTTAAGGAGCATCCATTGATACTAGCCGTCATTGACAGGAGTCAAGAAGATGAGAGTATCATACTTGATAAATGGAGACTAGTGTATAACGCACTAAACTCCGTTTTCCTAACGATCCTCGGAGAAAATCCGAGGCTACCTCCATCTTGCAGGGATGCAAAGTTAGCGTGAAGCTAACGGCGTGCGCTGATCAAAGATTGTCAGACCTTTATCGTCCGGCCGTAGCTAAGGTAGGGGTAATGTGGGGAGGCGCGAAGCTCGTAGTGGTTGACAGGAACGAGGTCCCTAGCAGACCAAGGGTACGCGTCTGGCTTCCAATCGAGCCATCCTGGTTGATGAGGGACGGAGTGACAAAAAGAGACAACAAGGAGGACCTGAAGAGTGCGTCGACTGTTGACGTCCCACCAAAGACAGAAAGAGAAAACCCTGCCGTGACAGCAGAGGGTATATATGAAGGAAAATAAGTTAATCTGTTTATGCTTAGATCTGTGGCCTCGGTTCAAAAGGGTATAAAATTGTATACTCTTCTAAGTTCGATAAGATAATGACGGCTAGTATCTTGCATTCTCGCTAAAAATAACATGAATATTTTTCTTCTTCCACAATATAGTAGTGGTGACGTAACGGCAGTCGACTTGGAGACGGGAGGCTGCGCATTTTGGCTGGTTTCAGCCTACAGGACTGAGAAAAGGAGGTTCCGCCGGATAACCTGGGGGAACTGATACTCGAAGCGGAACGAGAAAAGATAGAAGGAATACTGGGTTGTGATGCAAATGCGCATAATACAATCTGGAGAAGCACCGACATCAATGATAGGGGTGAGTACTTATTTGAATACTTATTGGGGACTAACCTTGTAGGGTGTAATGTGGGGCAGAAGTCCACTTTTATTATCAGTAACAGGCAGGAGATACTGTATGTTACCTTTGCATCAGACTCCGTTATACATATGGTCAAAGAATGGAAGGTGGCGAAGGAACTCGCCTTTTTTGACCATCGGTACGTGACGTTTAATATTGGCATTCACCCTGCTATCCGGAAAGCCAAATACGGGAAAGTGTTAGTACGACTCTTACCGACCGATGCTCCGAAGCCCCAGCCACAGAGAAGCTGGATTTACTGGTGGAGGAAATCACAAGCGCCTGTAAATTGTCTTTGGACACTGCTTGCCCCAAGAGAATGTCTAAGGGGACGCAGAAACCGGTATGGTGGTCCAGGGATTTGGGAATCCTTCGTCAGCAAAGGAAAAGGCTCTAGGGAAGCTCAGGATTGGGACTTCTATAAGGAACACCTTAAAAAGTATAAAAAGGAATTAAGGAAGGCGCAGAGGTCTTGTAGACTATTCTGTGATAAAATGGAAGGTATTTTGGAGACCTCGCGCCTCAGGAAAATATTATCTACGAGCCCAACGAGCCCTAGTTACTTAAATAAACCAGATGAGCTGTGGACAGAGTCTAGTGGGGAATCATTGGCTCTCCTGTTGGAAACCCATTTCCCAGGTAGTGTGGATTACATCCATTACGTTGTTTCTTAAGGTAATATTTGAATCATCTTTGATGGTAAGTACAATAAATTTTTCCCAAATTTATGCGCTCTGAATCGAAGAGTGATGCTGAAGTAATGCTGATGCTCTTGATCTTGCTCGATACTATCCATCTAAGCAGGGTATTTTGAAGCGTGTGAATGCGTTCGTCCAATTTTATGTCATATGGCTAGCAAGCTTAAAAATACCTTATAACTCCTATCAATAGCTCTATATGTTGAGGTTGATGGAATTGTGGATCAACGAGTTGTACATTTTTTTAAAACAGCCAAGACTCAATATTAATTGTGTATAGACAGGCTCATAATTCGCGAATCTGTGCCATTTGTGACAATATGGAAACTTTCCTTATAAATGAGTACATTTTTTAATGTCATGACGGACAAGTACATTAATAAGCCTACTTAGCTGATTAGAAGCAGAAATATCTAAAAAATGTCATCTTTTATTCAGAAAGGACACATTTTCTTCTAAAGTAGCAAGTCTTGTAGCTAATGCTTCATTATTCCATTTGGCCAACTTATTTGGATCTAACTTCGTACACAGAACATATATCAAATCACCCTAATGCAATCTAGGTATAGTTTAAGACTTGCGGTAGCAATCGAATTGGAATTTATTTCACCAATTAATTCCCTAAGGTGTAATTTAAATATTTAATTGCAGTCTATCCTTTCCAAATTATACCGAGAGTGACAAAATATTGCGGAAATGTAAGCTGCCTGTGTTTATTGTGGAAGAACACATAGTTATGACTTGCATTGTTCCTTCTTCGATTTTTGTTTCTATACGGTGTTTCATATTTTCCTTTATTACGATAGTCGACCCGCGCCTCTATAACTCTTCCGTATTTTCTTCACTTGATCCAATAGGGTATTGGTCAAATTACATACTTTGTCCATCTAATCCCTATGTAATAGCTTCGATGATGTTCATAATTTTTTCCATAATTCGATTATTTTCAGAGTTCATACATTTTAATGAACCCAAACCTTTTACTTTATGAGTGAAAGTTCTTCTATATATGACCTGCGTCGCTTGGTTGAGGATCTTTTTGTGTTTCGATTTTCACAATTTTTGTAGTCGTTTAACAACCGTATAGCCTAACAGCTTCGATAATAAGCTGGATGTTGTTTCACTGTTCAAAATTTTTGAAGAAGAAATGCACCGATAAAACAATATTGATTACTAAAGTTAAAATGTCACCGGGGATTATTTTTTAAAATGTCATTGCTGACTAGATTGCGATGAAAATATTTTGTTACCCTCGTTCAACTTAATTTCATAGTTGAAATATTTGTTGAGTTGAAATTTGCTAGAAAACTGAATAAACTATTGTCGCGGCCGCCGCTTAACATTCTTTGTGCTGTCCTGAACAAAATTTCAATAACGATTTTTAATCGAAAATAATTTTCTATTTATTTTGCTTTTCGCTCGCTGTCGTTCATCTAATATAGGAATAATAAACGCGGATTATTTAGTTTGTAATTGTAATTAAGTTGTGGTGGTTAGAAAATTCTAACGAACTGTGAACCCGATCTGTATATATTTTCGTATACAAAAAAAAAACAAAAATCAGTTTTTAGAATTATCTAAACTATCGTTAAGTGGTTGATTAGTGCTAAAAAGTATTTTGTGTGCGACATCCAAAAGTAGACAAAAATTTTTGTTGGATCAGTGAATGATGAGTTCAATTGAAGGTGATCGTTTTTTGTAAGTTTTATAAGATTAACGTAGATGAATAAATAAAAACTTGAAAACCTTACGGAAATGCATTATGTTTATTATAGTGGACTTTTACATAATTACAAAATTATGTTTATTTGTATATAAATTGCATTTTACTGCCAATGAATGTAATAAACGTGCAGTTATGTTACACAATCAAGATAAGAAATTAAAGAAAGATTAGTTTAACAAAAAAAAGTGATAGTTTATTATAGTTGAATAATGCAGAAATGCAATTTTGGTACAGCATGAACAAAAGTTCGACTAGAATTTATTTTTTATTTTTGAAATTTTATATCAAAATGTTTGTTAATTTGTTGGTATACACTTTGCAATTCAAGTACCTTCATAAAAATATAATTCGCCGGTCAAAGCAAATGCTCTTGAGGGGACATTCGATATCACCACTTTTGGTCATTATTCGGTTGTGAAAATTTTCTAAAAAAATATTCATCTATGTGATATGTTTCACTTAATTGTTAAATAGCGCATATCAGGCAAACCGAAAATCGATTGAAGTTCTCTGATTTTACAGCTATGTGACTAATGTTTGGAATTGGATGTTTTAAATTGTAAATTTTTAAATACACAAACAGCTGTCAGAGTTATACGAATTTATAATGTGTCATACTGGGTCATACGATTTACTGATGTGTCATACTTTATCGTAACGACTTTTTTTATTATAAATTTATTGCAGGCAATATTCTTTGAGTAAATATATGTAGTGCCAGTGATAAAATTCTTACCCGGTTGACAAAGCGATTACAACTATAACAAATGAAATTCTGCCACTTGGGCAAAACTTCATAGGATATTGTTTTCACAACAAAGCGTTATGCTATAACCACTCATTGTGTGTTCTTATCTTCAGCCTATTAAATTTGAAACTGCAATGGACCAGTCTGGAATGGACTTGACCCGTCTTTAAGGTAAAATTCCTTAAAAATTCACCAAAATGTAATAATGTGTTATAATGCCAAGTTTTGAGCAACAACGCAGTGTGTATCAATCAGTACACATTAGTTGGTGCTTAGCCTATGGTTCAAATCAAATCACATTCAATTAATCGAAGTAAATGTAACAGATCTGTTGTAAGAGATATCGAGTAACTTTCAACGACTCTTTAGGACCGGGATCATTTTGGGTTAGACTATAGTAACCTATATCACATTTTTCAAAAAATAGGTATTTCAAAAAATACTGCACATTGCAAATTGATACATAATTCGACATGAACAAATTATACGCCAGATAGATGGCAATAACGCCAGATTTTGGCAATAAAGCCGAGTTTTTGCATTAATTCACTACCATGGAAGAAATATTGTTCCAATGAAACAAAAGAGAAAAATCGTCTTCAAAGGAAAAATCGTCTTCAGGCGTGGGTTTTTTGGGATGCACGTGGGGTAATTTTCATTGATTGTCTTCAGAAAGGAAAACAATCAATATCGAGGATTATGCGAACTTATTGCGCGCTTGAGTGATGAAACCGAACATGAAAAATGTATGTTCTGTACATACAATAAAAAATGCTGAAACCATTTGTATGTTGGCTACCTTGAATCAAGGTAGTTCCTGTATACCAAGTCATAAATTTTTGTATGGTTAATTTTTGACTGCACTATAGTCAACTAAAATACCCAAAGATGAAAGTATATCTTGTTAGTTATATCCACCAAAATTCTCGTATCTTTCGAAATAACAGTAAAAAAGGATGGCACATCTTACAATTTCTGTATGTCATTCTCATTTTGTTCAATTTGCGGGTTTGTTGAAGGATTTTCGACTATGTCTTCATTTGGGATGATATTACTAGTTTACGATGTCACTTGAATTAGCAATTAATTAGAAGTCAAAACCGATAATCGTTTAAGTTCAGTCCTTCAGACGCTTTAAACAACAAAATTCACTGTAACCACGGATTTATATGAACATGGATACAGTTTCGACCAAAAATAACATTGAAAATAACAACAAGAAATGGAGCAAATTTTTTTTATAGTGTTACTGGTCTTTTTATATATTCCTCCTGCTCAAAAAATCTATTTCCGAAAAAGTGATGTACTCGCACAAATTTAATTTCGAAAAATAAAATTTTATTATTTGTAACCATTTCTTCCTTGAAATTTTAAATGCGTTCCTTAAAATAAACAATTAAAAAAATGGGCGTGAAAAGTCAAAACTTATTTTCAAAATAAACAAATCAATAACAGTTTTGTTGTGGCTTTTATTGAAATATGTATATATTTCGTTTAATTTCGATATAATTAAAATTGAATGTCAATTCGTGTCAATTCGTGTCTATTCATTGAACAATAATCAATCGCTTTAGTTTTTGTCTAATATGACGTGTTATTTTATTTAGAAATCTGACAATTTTTTTATTATTAACAATAATCTCCTAGCCTCCTTATACCAAAATTTTGAATTTGAATTTCGAAAATTCGAATTTAAAGACAAAGACTTGTAGCGTCGTCTGTTTATTCACTTTCAATTTATATATAAACAGGTATATGTCATTTTTATTTCTTAATCAAAGAGCTCAATTTTATAATGGACAAGTATATTAATTTTATATGTAAAATTGCTGAATTAGGCAGGCTAAAAAAAACAATATCAACTATATAAATACAGGTTGAAGTGGTTTTTTTTCAGCAGAATTTGTAAAGAGTTGAATTAAAAATTAATGAACAACCTCGTTAATAAAAAAATTATTATTAATAAAATTCTAATTTATAAAAATAAATTATAAATCAAAAATTAAATTATTAAAAAATTTATATATGTTTATAATAAATAATATTATAAATAAAATTTAAACAATATATGTTGTGTATTTTATATATGTTGTGTGTTTTAAAAATCTCAAAAAATGTTCATTAAAGATGATATCTATGGGTTTAGTCTTAACTTCCTATAGTTAGAAAATTATTTATAAAGTTGTAATCGAAAATTATACCTTCTATAAGTAACAATTGGCCTTAAGCAGTACTTAGATTAATGTATTGATTATTTCTTGTAAAATACACAGATGATGCATAATTTGCTGATGAGAACGATTACCTCAAACCACGGTTAACTTCTACGTTACCTTTAATTAGATTTATACATTCTTTCAATAAGAAAAAGTTAAATGTATCCAACTAGTCATTAAAAATGTCAATAATTTATTCTTTTAGTTTTTAAGAAGAAGCAAACCACCGAACAGTACACCTAGATGTAACCCATACTTCCACATTTTAGTAAGGTTACGAATTTAGATTTCAGTTTGTGCTTTCCATGACACTTTAGTCATATATTTATTTTGACAAATAATGATTCAACTTTGTTTCAATGAATTGATACACTAAAACCACAAATGGATAATCAAATTGCAAACAATTATTGCAGATAAGTTTTGTGTTTTGGTTTAATCGTGAATCATTCAATATGATGTTGTGTCCCGGCCATGTTATCAATTTTGAAGAATATAAATTGACAAGGCCGTGTAGACCATTTCCATATTTACTTTGCCTAAATCTTCGCTACTCAGCTACTTGGTATAATTTGGCCATAATAAGTGTATAACGACGGCGGATGTTGTCATTATTTTAAATTATTCAGAATTTGGATGTTGTGCAAAGCAAAGCTCAGTTTCAATCTGATGTTGAATTTAGTTAAAAATTAATTGTCATCTCATCAGGCCATGGCTACCGGGAAGTGATGGAAAATGAATTTTTTGAATTGTACTGAAACTGAAACTATATTGTACTTTATTGAGTCTAATTGTACTTATTTTTTTTAAACTTTTTTTATTTAAAAATAAGCCTGCAAAAATAAAGTGTTCAGTTAAAAATGTGTTTAAAATAATCATTAAAGTGTAGAATTAAAATACATAATATATAGATAGGGATATACAAAATATACTTGTAGCAAGGTTTCGAACCGAACCATAACCTGTTCAGTGATGCTCAGTGATTTTTTCATAATTATTTTAACCCGAATCTAACCTAAACCAAATGAAAATTCGAGTTCGAGTTAAAGTTCATTTTTCTTTTTAAAAACAAAAACAACAATAAATATAAAATCATTACAAATGATGTTTCTAGAAAATTCTCTAGTTCATTGGATGATTAAAATGAGCGCGAGGTGTTTGAAGATATCTTGAAGGCCAAAACAAAATAGTTTGATCACAGCTAAAGAAAGCGGATAAAATGATAACTGTATATCAAATTTTTCCCAGAGTTCCAAAGGAAAAAATGTTTTGGAGTTCTGGGAAAACCATAAATTGGATACCCAATTATTATACGAAGTTATTCAGATTGTGCTTGCTGTTCCAGCAACACAGGTCAGTGTGAAGCGGGCTTTTTCTGCCCTCAAATTAATTCTAACGTCATAACATGTCCAATTGAATGAACGTTTCTTAAAAAACATTTTATTCGCATTTTTAAATGAATTCTTTTATAATAATAAATAAAAAAATTTGATTTTTTTTTTCAACCTAAACTCGAACTCGAACCCGAACCTGATCCCAAACCCAATATTTTTTTGTGCAAAAACCTGAATCCGAACGCGAAATTGTCGGGGTGTTACCCTGATTTGTATATATATCTAACTTAAAAAATAAATATGTACAATGTAGTATATAAATTATACAAAAATAAATATTTCAGGCCAAGGACCTGGAAAAATTATTAAAAGGTACAAATAAACTCAAAATTGTAATTCAATATTTCACATAATAGAAAATAAATAAAATAAATCACATTTGTTATGTATTTATCACAACTATTCTAACAGTTCGTCGGGGTCGTAGGACATTCTGTAAATTTGTTATACTTTCATTGTAAGTTTTTTTAAAAAGAAAAGTTACCAAAATAACCTACTATTTGTTCAGCAATCAAATTCAGTTAAAAACGAATAAGGAAAATTGCTAACGGTTAAAGGGATGAAGTAAAAAAGAAATACTTATACAGTTTTTGCACTCCAAATTCAACTTTTTACAAATTAAATTCGTCCTTACCCAAATCAAATTCAACCGTAACGATATAAAACCCAAATTGTTTCAAAATTACGAACTTTATCCATAACAAGTGCTTGGTTAGGGCTTGATAATGCAAAAATTCATCAGCTTGTGGATCAGTCACGTCATCGTTTAGCTTTTATCTCACCTTACATGCCCATGCTTGGTCCGATCGAAGAAATGTTTTCAAAAACTTAACTTAGCGCACGAAATTTTACATAATTCAATTTTTCAATCTAATTTAATGTTTGGCCTGCGACCACCAACGATAATTTCATCGACTAATCTAAGTAGTAATTGTTCCAGTCGGTGGATGTTATGGTTTCAATGGTTTGCTAAATAATATTCCATAATTTACCATTATTTTGCTCGGCACACAAATTTAGAGTGCTAAGTTTGGGTTTTGAAAATATTTTTTTGATTGGATTGAGCATGGGCGGCTAAGGCTAGAGAAAATTTAAATGGAAAAATTATAAGCATTTATATCGTTTATTTGCCGGTTTAATTATTGTTACATTGTCTACGGTTGAATTTGATTTGCAAATGGATGGATCTGATTTGTGAAGGGATGAATTGGAGTGCACAACCTATAAAATTTGACAGATTGTACTAAATTCAATTGTAATGTACTATTGTACTTTTGAAAATCAATTGTACCGAAAAAAGTACAATTGTACCGTAAATTCCATCACTGCCGGCGGCGGGATTACCGAGTACTATGTGTAAATGCTATTTTACGCTCTATATATATTTATGTACAGTAGCGTTAGCGAATTATATTAATGTGCACGAAATATCTGAATAATTGTTTTGTGTTTGTGTAGCGATGGTCGCCACAGTACTCCTCTACGAGTGATTGACTTTCTTGCTCTGAATTGAAAGTGATACCGTAAGAATATGAAATGCCTCTTTGAAGCTTAACTATTCTTTGTGAAAACTTCGCGATCTCGTAGATAACCAGTGGTTAGGAAGAACTCCAGATTGGCTTGTTGCGGTATGTGACGAACCCATGTCGAGTTAAGAGAGAAGAAGAATAAATCAGAAGAAGTGTTGCGTGTTGCATAACACGTCGGGGTCACCATTATAACGACGGTGGTGACGTATCATTATTTTTTTTTAATTTTGTGTAGCGATGGTCGCTACAAGAAAAAGTCTGAAAAATTGTTTTCCGAATTGAGATCGATAACACTCATCTCACCATACTTTACATGAGACGTTGTGATTAAAAATCCACATCAAACTAGGGGTGTGTACACCAGTCGAATGTCATGGCACAATCAATGCTTGTGGAGATCTTGACTGCCCGTCGAATATTTTTCATAGTGAGTTTTTCTACTTTAAAAACCGAGATTTTTAATCATTTGATTGCGATCGGTGATAACGATAAGCACAATGGCCCCCTGTTGAAGTGCAGAATACAGGGGCCAAACCATCATCCACGCCAGTACAGAATGAACAGAGAACAGAGCAATGTGCAGATGAAAATCTTAGTTGTGCTTCATGAAATGCAAACCGTAAAAGCTACGTCACCTTGCTTAGTTATTTCAATCTCGTTTATGCCATTGCTGATAAATTCAACCAAACTAGAATAAGTTGACTTATACCAAGCTTACTGTTAATAAATCACGATTTCTTAATTTAAAGATTGGAGTTAACTTTAAGATTTTCCATATATCAGGAAACACAGCTGTGGTTAAGAGCATAAATGGTATGCCTCCTAGACGAACTTCCCTTAAGGTTATTAACAATGGTTTGAAAGTTTGTCCAAATTAACTACATATGGTAAGAACTAAACCCATAAAATTAAGTTAGAAAATAATTTGAATCATTTTCGTATATACAATTTTAATTCTTTAATTCAATTCCACGTTTCCTGCAGCTAAGCTAATATTGCAACATTAACAGATTCATTAGCAGTCTTATTAATTAAATAGTTTTATATGCAGTGTGCAATTATAATATATAATATATGCAATTATCTCGTAATAAAAGCAAGTAGAAACTCCTATAATTTATTTCAAATCTAACAGATTTATGTCTAAATAGTAAATACATATAGTAAAATGTGTATCGGATTGCTTAAAAATATCGTTCGTTAAAATTTAGAGTGTGGCCTTATCATAGTTTACGAATAAATCATAAATAAACTGAAACTATAAACCAAAAAACGGAAATAGTTATCAATTTGGTCAATATATTTATAGTCACGATCGCGGCATTTAGCAATGTCAAAGTAATTACGCACATTATTATGCATATATGTATATTATACTACCCAAGTTCGTTTTTCATTTTCAATATCATCGTATCGAAAAAGTGAAATTGACATTCAATAAGTTAGAACATGAGTACATACATTCGGGAGGTTGCATATTTATTTGCGTATTTTGTTCGATTCTGAGTGTCGATTTTAGTCGCAAACTAAGAAATGCGCCATGTTAATTCCACTTACTTACTAGATGTAAAATTTAATTAGTCACAGAAAATAGAATACTTCATGCCAGGTAAAATAAAAATTTCATATCTAGCACGTCACTTAAAGGTACATGCATCATTTCTCAGTTTGCGACTAAAATCAACACTCACAATGTGAGTGAAAATAAGTGTAGAAAATAAAAATCCGAATTTTGACAGTCTATATATAGCCTTGCTTATTTGGGCAAATTTAAGTGAAATTTTCGATTTTAGTTTGGTGTAAAATGTGTGAAATTCTCTTCCTAATGAGTTTGAGTGGCTTTTTGGGTTTTTATGGTGGTCTAGAAAGTTCTGAATATTCGAAATCCCCGGCTAAATCTGAGTTAAAATTTTCGATTTTAGTTTGGTGTAAAATATGTGGGATTCCGATCATAATAAGTTTAGAGTGGATTTTTGAATTTTTAGGAAGGTCTAGAAAGATCTAGATAACCGAAATTATGTTTAAAAAATCTGCATTTTTCGAAAATAAAAAATCCAAATTTTGTTAGTCTAGAAAAACTAAGAGAAATTTTCCATTTTAGTTTAGTGAAAAATGTGTGGGATTCAGTTCATAATGAGTTTAGAGTGGATTTTGGATTTTTAGGAAGATCTAGATAACCGAAATTACGTTTTAACAATTTTGATTTTTCTAAAAAATCCAAATTTTGACAGTCTATAGCCTTGCATATTTGGGAAAAATCTAAGTGAAATTTTCGATTTTAGTTTGGTGTAAAATGAGTGGAATTCCCTTCATTATGAGTTTAGATTGGATGTTTAGGAAGGTCTAAGAAAACCGAAATTATGTTTAAAAAAATCTGTATTTTTTTGAAAATAAAAAATCCAAATTTTGACAGTCTATAGCCTTGCATATTTGAGAAAAACTAAGTGAAATTTTCGATTTTAGTTTGGAGTAAAATGAGTGGGATTCCGTTCATAATTATTGAATTTTTAGGAATGTCTAGAAAGATCTAAATAACCGAAATTACGTTTTAAAAATCTTGATTTTTCGAAAGTAAAAATCCAAATTTTGACAGTCTATAGCCTTGCATATTTGAAAAATCTGAGTTAACATTTTAGTTTGGTGTAAAATGTGTAAGATTCCGTTCATAACGAGTTTAGAGTGAATTTTTGGATTTTTATGATGGTCTTGAAAGTTCTAAATATTCGAAATTACGTTAGGAAAAATGTTGATTTCGAAAATAAAAATTCAAATGTTGACAGTCAATAGCCTTGCATATGTGGGAAAATCTAAATTAAAATTTTAAAAATTTAGTTTGGTACATAAGATGTATGGAATTCCGATCAGAAGATGAGTGGAATTCATTAGAGAAATGGAATCGTACAGCACCAAAACATGAATTTTTCTTTTCTTTTTCTATCTTTGAGTAGGAGAACTACAAAAGCTGGACTATATTATTTGTTTGTAAATAATAATATGAACTTTCCCTTTACCTTGCGGGTTCCTTTGCTAGGACATTTATGTTACATGCTTTTGTGGTTTTCTCAATGTATTCCTAATCCATCTCGGTTTTTGGTCCGTATTTTTAAAGTACATTACAACTAATGTCAAACAATTCTTTTAAATGATCAAATTAGTCTTGATTGATGTGCATCGATGGGGCTATTTATGTTAGACTCACGTGCTTTAGTTCGCTTAATCGTTTGAAATATACTTTATTGCATATCTTAATATCTGTGGTTCACCTCTTTCTCGTTACATTTGAAACTTAAGCTCTCAGCCGTTCTTTATTTTTGGATTAATATTAACCAAGGCTTTGGTATTTCAGCTGCCGAATACTTCGACGTTCGTCGTCAGTTCGATTCCAGTTACACAATTCTTAAAAAATATTTAAACACTTTTGTACTAACCTAATAAAAAAAAACATTTTGAGAAATACTTTAGTGTTAGATCGATCGACGTTATTATACGATTGAATAATAAATTTTGTATGCGACTGGAATAAATGTGTAATAAAATCGCGAGCTAAATTTGGATTGCAATTTGATATCTCAACTTCGATTTACAAAGTCTAATTTAGGTATACACTCAATGCGCTGACTAACCATGAGTTCTCTGTAAATATATATGTTGATCTATATGTATATATAAATATATAGATTTATGCATTTAAATGGGAAACCTAGACCTCTAACCAAGATAACAAATAAATATTTAGATTATAAAATGAATTGCCTCGTACTAAAATTATCTTCAATTTACAATATATGACGTTAGGGAATTTAAAGTCATCGCACAATTTTAGTTTTCAAAGGTCAGTTAACAATACAAAAAATGTACATAACAATGTACAAAGATAATTTATATACTATGTACATACTTAGGGAAGTAAATATGTAAATTGGTAATCTAGCTGTCTATATTATATATTAGTATATCTTTATCTATGATAAGAATGTATTTGGTATTATTGTTTGAGACCAAATAATACTGTATTCGAATTTAATTTTTATATATAGAATGACATTCTGCCCTCGTGGTCGGGGGCATCTCCATTTGCGTTAATATTTCATTGTTTTTGTTTATTTGTCGTAGGAGGCATCTGTTACTTGCATGGAAAATAGATTACTTGATAAACATATACCAAATACGAACCGCACGGATGTGCATAATACAGAGGATAAATACTACAAAAAATTCAATATGTAAGGGCTTCATATTTGAACCCTGACAACTATGAAAATTCCCATGTCTACTAATATACCCTTTCGACAGTCATCGAATGGTATTTAATTATTATTTTAGCCATCCTAGAACCTGTTAAGATCGCTTGCATCACAGGTTATATATGGAGTTGAACACTTTTCACTCTTGGTTACAACAATAATGGTGAGTAACATTTCTAGACTTTGATGTTTTCTAGCTCGTTGAAAAATCCAATAAATTTGGCCTATCTAGTAAAATTTTTCGTTCTTCTTTGTTGATCCTATCCTGTGTTCCAACGTTACATTTTATCTTTAAAGTTAATAAACAAAACACAAATGTAGCCTTTAGGGTCATAAATGGGGTACCCCAACATATCTGCGCTAGGACCCTACGGGAAACCAAAGAGTTTTGGAACGGAGAACTGCTCCTCGATACCTAAATTCTTCATTAAGTGCTTTAACTATAAGCTCTCAAATTTGAGCAACTAATTCTTCAATATAAAACCAGCCTTGTACTGCTCGCGGTATTTTTCTTTGTAGATCTTGGATTTCTTATTTTTGTTGAATTGCTTATTTGAAATCGAATATGTTGCTCATGTTTATGATGTTTTCATTACAACCATCTGATACACGTCTAGATTTTGGTCGTTATAGTGTCAAAAGGATCGTTGGTATGGTCGAATTTCCTTTTTCATCAAGACCTGGTGGAACATCTCAGATTTGCGGTGAAGTCCCCTGTAGAACCAAATAACGTTCCATTAATAGAACTTACCATATCCGGACCCTTAAACAATAGAATGTTTAGCGAAACACCATTGACCTTTGCAGCGGCGTCCCGCCATACAACCATTTGATCCATTTTTCGGTTCATTCTTTCCATAATTTGCATAGTCCACTCGTTCACCTTGGAAATCGGCTTAAGACCTATCTTCAAGAGTTAATGAAGGATTTAATCCGTGGTACATTCACACTTGTACACCCGCGTTTCGACTCCAAAGGTAAATAAATTTGACATTCTCCGACTTTGACGTCGAGTGTCAATCGTCAATGGTTTTGATCAAATAAAATTTGCCTTGGTAATCCTCTGTCGGCAAATTTGTCAGGTATGTATATTTATTTTTTGATCCATCGAGAAATACTGATTGCTCTGGTAGAAGCAGACTGTGATTTTTCAAATCGACTCCCTTGGATACTTTTTCCAATTTAGTGGTGAACTCTTGACCCCTGCACATTTCAAACACGAAACTGGTACAGACCACTAACCTGCAAATTGTTTACCAATTGCTCGTCTATTAAAGTTAAGGACGATCCATCAAGAAATGTACACTCGTATATACTGGACATCGTCCAAAATGCAAATTTACTGGCATCGCGCGGAAAACTTTAGAAACTTTAAAACTACTTAAAAATGTCAATTCGAAATGGTTTATGCTATATATTTGGGTATAACTGGGCGTAATTAGTTAAAACGAGTAACAGATCATTAAACGAATGACTTTTGTATTAGAGATTTGATTTAAACAATGAGATTTTGGTTTTAATCAATGTTCTATGTTGTATGGTCGAATATTAAAGGGTGTCCCAAAATTAACGCAAGATTTGAATTTACCGCCATTTGTGCAGTAAATTGTTGGCAACCCTGAAAAAATATTTTGACAACTCTCAGCTGTTAGGGTAAGTGAAAATGGAGCACACGATACAACAAGGTGTTTTCATAATTGAACAATATCTTAAAATTAATGAAAGTTTGGCGGCCACAAAAAAGATTAATTGAAAAATTCAGGGAGGCTAGATTAGTTGGAGACGCTAAACATACTGGTCGTCCTAAAACAAGCCGTTCAAATGTCAATATCGAAACAGTGCGTATCAAAATCCCAGAACATCAATTCGGCGTCGTGGACAAGAATTGCAAATTTCAAAAAGCTCTCTACAGCATAAACTCACAAAAGATCTGTATCTTAATTCAACTAACAGAACAACTGAAGCCTAATGACCATGCACAGCGAAGAGAGTTCGTTGAAAAGACTAGAAAATTAGTATATGCTTTTTTTTCGATGAGGCACATTTTCACCTTGATGGCTTTGTTAATCGCCAAAATTGCCGTGTTTGGGGTTCGGAAAACTCACATGTGATTGTCGAAAAACAAAAGCATCTACAATGTGTCACAGTTTATGGATATTGGGCTGGAGGCATCATTGGACCATACTTTTTTGAAAATGAGGCAGTGATTGCTACTGGTGCCCGATATCGCGAGTTCTTTCTGCCGAAATTGGATAATATTGATGTGGCTAATTTGTGGTTTCAACAAGAGGTTGCCACATGTCATACAGCCCGTGGAACAATTCAATTACTGCAGGAGATATTTCCTGGTAGTGTATACTCTCTCGTTTCGGTGATCAGAATTAGGCCCCTAGATCCTGTGATTTAACACCATTACATTTCTTTTTATGGGGTTATTTGAAGTCAAAGGTTTATGTATACAATCCCATAACCTCCCGTTCATTACAGGATTCAATTAAACGCTGCATCAACGAAATTCAGTCACATTTATGCTTCTGCATAAATGTGACTGAATTGCGTTGATGCAGCGTTTAATTGAATCCTGTAATGAACGAGAGGTTGTGGGTTTGTAGTCATGGAAAACGAAAATATTGTATAGTAAAATTCGACAGTGTTTGTTAAAGTCCTTCTTGACTGTAGAAGATTTAACATTGAAACCATGTTGATTATATCTAACCTAAATTATGAGAATGTAGATCAAAGTGTTTCTTTTAATAATTAGGTTAGTGCTGCAACAACTATGTCCATCACAGGAACCAGTTTCTGCAGGAAAAACTGGGAATACTGAAATGTCTAAAGATTTGCAAAGGTAATTAGAAATGGTTAAAGAAAATATCGATTGCGATGATAAATTTGGAAATAATTTATTCGAAGTTACTCTAAAGTCAAAACAGGGTAAAATTCTCAAGTAATTTAATTTAGTCTATCATATTTCTAATAAAGATAGGTGTAATTTATGTGAGTAATATAACATATTATATTCGAATAGCATGTCGAACAAAATAGAATTGAAGTACCACTTTTTACTTTACCGTCATTGACGGGAAAATGATAGGCAATGAATAATTTGGTTAGTCTGCTTTGATTAAGAAAATGTGGTGGTTTACAAACACCGCAGTGAGCCATTATTCTACCTAAAAAAAGTTAATTTTTCAAAAATCGTTGAAATACAGGTAAGCGACTCATTAACTCCTATGAAACGTAAATTATCTAATGACACTACAAAAGAGTTCATGTATGTAACTATGAAGATCAAACATCCAAGAGATTCTATAATATTTAGAAACCAAGAATATAGTAATCCATTAAACAAAGCACAGAACCTCCAATTCGAAAGCTAAAGTGATTTGCTGCAATTTTTACCTGAAGAAAAGTAAAAATTAAGAACTATGCGGGTTTGACAGCAATCAAAATTTATAAAAATATCTTTATAACATATTAAAACGTTGACGATGGTGTATACAGAATTATTTTCAGCTGAGAAATTACTAGTCTGCCGTGTAATTAATTAGCAAACAAGTTTTGATCATTGACCAGTGACGTATGCCTTTATATTGCGGTTTATTTCATAACTTCCATTATAATTTAAATAAAAGTATTAATAAAATATTAAAAAACTAACCTACAATTTTGTTCCTTTGATTTGCGTTGTCACTTTCAATTTTTTATTTTTTAATTTCACACTACAATCAATAATCAAGATCACACTTTACTGACACACCTCACAAAACTAAACTGAAGGAATATTCCAAATTTAGTATTTTGGCACATTTTACTTTTATTTTACGCATTAACTTTCCGTTATACTATTTTTTAACTCCTAGATTGAAAAGATTGAAATTTGGGGTCATAAAACCAGTTTAGCTTTTTAGGCCCATGTGGTCGAGGGAACAAGAAAAGAGAGTGATAAAATAATTCGTTGGACTGACCCCCTACAACTATTATCCGTAACAAGTGATTGTTGTGCGCAGCAGAACCAACGCCTGGTAAATAAGTATGTACGTATTTTAGTTTGTAGGCGATTTTCTATGTAGATGTACTGGGGAAAATTTATAAATAGAACCAAGAACGAAGCTGATGTTGTTTTATCATTTGCCACCGAAACTTCAGAAAAATAATATAATCGAAATTGTGAGTGTGCATATTCTGGTTGCTGGTTGGTTGAAGTCATGTAACTTTAAGCGTGACTATCGATATAGCATGAGCCAGCAATTGCTTTAAATTTAAAAATATATTATGAATTATGAGGGATGTTCAACCTAATAAAAAAATAAAATAAATAAATAACGAGAATTTATAAAATAAATGCAAATTCGACGTTAGTGCGAAATATTAAATCCGCAAAAACTATATCACATTTTTAATTACAGATCGCAAACCAACCAACGATGCAGAACGTATCAAGTACTTTCGGTTATTATCGAAGTAGTTGTGATGATTATCAAATGGTGGTACTTTACCATCGAATCGATAGTAAAACTTGTATGGCCCCCAGAAGAGACAAATGTAGAAGGTGAAATAGTCCTGGTTTGTATTTATCGTATAAAAAAAATTTGATCGACAATAATTCGTAAATACATTATCACAGATTACCGGTACTGGCCATGGAATTGGTAAACAGTTAGCATTCCAATATTCAAAACTAGGAGCAATTGTAATTTGTGTCGACATAAATGACCAATTAAACAATGAAACCGTTATGGGAATACAAGAGAGTGGTGGAAAGGCCTATGGTTTTGTGTAAGTTAAACTCGTGAGATAAAGTTATATGTGAATGAAAGAAAATTTTATATTTGCTATATTCTGTAGATGTGACGTTTCGAAACGGGACGGTATATTTAAACTATCGCAAAAAATTAAAGTGGAAATTGGTGACGTTACAATTTTAGTGAATAATGCAGGTATTATGCCAACGCATTCATTACTTGAACATACCGAGGCAGAAATTCGTCGCGTTTTCGAAATAAATGTATTCGCACATTGTTGGACACTTCAAGCTTTTTTACCACAAATGATCGAAAATGGTAAAGGTCATATTGTAGCAATATCATCGTTGTGTGGTTTAGCCGGAATGAGTAATCTAGTACCGTATTGTGGAAGTAAATTTGCTGTACGTGGTATAATGGAAGCTCTTGCAACGGAATTACATAGTCACGGAAATAATTCAAATGTAGGTGCGGTTACACAAATTTTAGCAAGATAAAATTTAATTTTATTTTATAATTTATAAATAGATAAAATTCACAAGTGTTTATCCATATATGGTAGATACTGGGCTCTGTAAAAAGCCATATGTACGATTTCCAAGCTTAATGAGTTTGGTGAAACCAGACGAAACAGCTAAAACTATTTTACAAGCTCAACGACGTGGAATTCAAGAAGTCACTGTGCCCAGACCGTATTACTATGGCTTTCTATACACTAGGTGAACAAATAACGAATTTATTTGGCAATATACTTGAACTAATCGTACAAATTGTTTCTATTCTAGATTATTTCCTAATAAATGCTCGGATTTGATACGTGATATTTTTGAATGTGGTGTACAGTCAGATTTAATTGATTAATTCAAAGGTGTGTTAAGTTAAGAATTTTATATATTATGTATTGAAACATTACACTTACCGTGTTTATTATTAATAAAGAAAGTTTGTATCTATAAATAAATAATATCTTTAGTACGAGAAGATTTAAACATCATACTTATAAATCAGATGGCCAACATAATAGAGCATATTTTAAGCTTATAAAACAAGCGCAGTGTACTGTATGTTTGAGTCTTCTAAGAATCCCAAACAAAACGCAACATTGGAAATTGACCGTTTTATTAAGTAATATCTTTACTCTTGGTTTCGACCAAAAAATCGGTTGTTTTTTTACAAAGGGAAATATTTTAATTTTTTTTATGTATGTGTATTGAAATTCTATGTATTAGAATTATAGATTTAAATATTTGAATTTTAACGTTGATTTTATTCATAAAAATTTATTGTAAATGGTTACAAATCGAAAATGTTTAAAGTTTAATAAAAAATAGAAGACTTTTAGTGTTTTAAAGAAATAAATAATTTTTAATTAAATTTGAATCGCAACAAAAATACATGATAGTGACATTCTTCAAATAAATGAAGGGTTGTCCATAAAATTTCCTAGAGGAAATTTTATATTTTAGTACCAATGTAAAAAAAACAACAGCAAAAGTTCTCTTCATTAGTACAAATCGGTTGTTTTTTCTACAAATCGGTTGTTTCTGTTTGCATGTGTCGGTAATAAATTTTGTGTTGAGACGCAATTTTTTTGAGAATGTGTATTATCCGTGTGAGGTGCGATGTAAAAAAACAACCAACTTTTTGGTGGAAACGTACACTTATCCTCTATTTCCTTATTTGACCGGAGCGTAGAGTAATAAAAATAAAAATGAACGACATCAACGATGTCCTTCTAATTAAATCTCAAAGTGGTAAGGTCTTTGTTAAAAAACGATGGATAGTCATTTGACTAGCATAATGTAAATCTCTAATTATAAAAAAAATCAAGGTGCGAACTGTTATGTAGGCGATTTTTTATTTTTTTTATTTAAAGGGTGATTTTTTAACTATTTTCTTTTTGGCAACACTGATTTTGACAGTGTTTTTCGTGTTTCGTGTTTTGTGTCACTGTCAAACATCTTCTGTTTGGTCTATAATTTAACCATGAATCGTTTGCAAACCATTGAATTTTATTAACAAAATGCGGGCTCTGTTAAGAAAGTTCATCGCGCGCTTCTTCCATTTTATGGTCAGTTTAATCGAAACACTGAAGCGACTATTAGGGCTATTGTGACTAAATTTCGCACCAAATTTACATTGTTGGACATTAAATCAACAACACGCTTACGTACAGTGCGAAGTGAAGAAAATATCGCAGCTGTATCGGCCAGTGTTAGTGATAACATTCAATTATCGATTCGGCGCCGTTCGCAGCAATTGCGCCTCTGCTACTCAACAACGTGGAAAATTTTGCGCAAGGATTTTGGTGTGAAGCCTTAAAAAATACAGCTGGTGCAAGAATTGAAGTCGAACGACCTAACACAACGCAGAAATGTTGGGGAATGGGCTCTTGAAAAGTTGGCGGAAGATCCATTTTTTTATCGAAAAATTGTGTTCAGCGACGAAGCTCATTTTTGGCTGAATGAATTCGTAAATAAGCAGAATTGTCGATTTTGGAGTGAAGATCAGCCAGATCAGCCAATGCTGCAAGAGCTACCAATGCATCCAGAAAGATTTACTGTTTGGTGCGGATTATGGGCTGGTGGCATCATTGGACCGTACTTCTTTAAAGATGATTCGAATCGAAACGTAACTGTGAATGTTGAGCGCTACCGTGAGATGATATCCAACTTTTTTTGCCGAAAATGGAAGAGCTTGACTTGCATGACATGTGGTTTCAACACGTGGTTTCACTTGCATGACATGTGGTTTTTTTGTGAGGCTTTATTAAGGCTCATGTCTATACTGACAAGCCTGCTTCGATTGACGCATTGGAAGACAGCATTGAAGCATTTATTCGTGAGATACCGGCCGAAATGTTGGAAAGTGTATGCCAAAATTAGACTAAGCGGATGGACCATTGGACGCGCAGCCGCGGTCAACATTTGCATGAAATAATCTTCAAACATTAAATTTTATGGACCGTACTATCGAATCAAATAAAGATTTCATGCATTTTTCTTAATTTTGTGTGTCTTTTTTTGGAAAAATTACCTTTAGCTATTAAAAAATCACCCTTTACCTGTAACTGTTAAATTATCTTGGGCCGGAAGTCTTACTACTATATATTTCACCACAACTTCGTTTTTTTTTTTAAATTGGTATTGTGACGGCTAAACTTGTTGCTATAACCATAAGCTATCCACCAGCTAAATCTACGTTCTCCATTCTCAGTACATTTTATCGATATTTCTTAAATGATTTATCAATGATGATGTCGATCTATATAATAGTTCGAAACAATTTACGAGTAATTACATTGTATATGCAATGGTTTTTTGGAAAGGTTTTCGATTACTGATTTTTAACGAAAAACCACGGTTTTTCAGTGCAAATCATTCGATCCGTCAAACTTTATGCACTATTTACTTAACTATTTCCTCAACTTGTCTAAATGGGAACACTTGTTTCAATTGTAAATAACTTAAATTCTTAGTCCGGATATATTTTAACCCTAGTTTTATAATTTATAATAGCCAAACTTTGAATCTGTGATAATTATGTCGGACCAGATTATTTTCATACATAAAGTACTCATATACATCGAGATAAGAACATAGTACGTTCATTTTCAGATTGATGTGTAACCCTTTAAAACTTAAATATCGAAATATTTACTCAAGACAATACAGTTATTCACATCAAGGGTTAATTACTTGTTTTTTTATCTAGCCGGATACCTATAGGTTTCACTAAGTTAACATCACTTGTAAAAAAAAACTTTAGTAACTTCGATGATGTTAAAAAAAGCGTGTTGCTGTATAGAACTTGCATTTGGCAATAGACTAATTGGATGGATTAACGCTATGTTCAGTCTGATACTATTCATCGTATTACTCTGTCAACTACCTGAGTTGTATATATCATCAAAGAGAATATGTTTATTCTATTTAGTTGAATCTATTATTCAGCTGTATGTTTCAGTCCTACTGCTACGAGGTGTTGTGAAGGTAAAGACCATACAGTTAAGTGATTAAGTTTTTAATAAAATTATGGTTCAAAATTAATTTCTAGAAAAATCGTGTGTTTTTGGTACCGTGGCTTGTAGTGACCCTGATCAATATGGTTATTTTCAATGTGTTTCTAAGTTATGTACTCAAAATTGATGTTTGGCATTTTATTGTGATTGTGATTCTTGCTGACTTGATGGAAATTTATTTATGGTTGTTGGTCTATGCACACTACTATGATTTGGAGCAGGAACAATTAAATATTAAATTGGATTATGAATATTTATAATGTTAAGTTTATTGATTTAATAAAAAATATAGAAATTTGCTATAACTGGTTTGGAAATATTATAGTGACAGAAATTCTATCAAATTTATGGTAATTAATCAAGAAATTTGATTCTTGCTCTGCTCTCAAGAATAATTACAGAAGGTTGGTCTATATAGGTACTCAAACGGATAAACGGAGCCACAAGTATGTGATATAGCAAAATAATTTAAAGAAGGTTAACACACAGTTATATATTATAGTAGCTACAAATATTTTGCCCTGTACATATTCATATTATAGCGATCACCCCTAAATGTTAGCATTCCCTTTGAGAGATGGAGTTGGAATACCTTTAGTTTCAATTAAGGATAAATAATGATCTTGGTTATAAGAACTTAAAAATTTGAAAAATATTGGAATATGCAAAAACCGCGAGAGTGCTTTAAAGCTCGCTGAGGAGCATAAAAGCTAAATCTCTCAAGCAGTTCAATTCTGGAACTTAAAATGTCATGAGTAAAAACGGCACAAGCTATTTCTCTTCTACGCGCTAAACTTTGTAAATCTAATAATAAAAGACGGTTTAAGTAAGGTTTACAAACAAAACCCTGATTCAAATTAGGTAAACGTCGCGGTGCATAAATAAAAAAACTGCTTTTGGATGCTTTTGACTCTATCAGAATGCGTTTGATAGAAGGGATCCCAAATTACATAGGCATATTCTAACACTGACTTAACATAGGTAACGTAAAGACATTTTAAAGTGAAAGGATCACAAAACTCACCCTCAGGACGCTTAATAAAAGCCAAATGCCTTATTTATTATGCACCTAATGTGATTGTTAAAGTTTCAATTACTATAGAATAGATAACTCCTATATCACGGATATCACAAACTCTACTGAACTGTATGTCGAATAAAACCAATGGGACCTCCGTGCACGACAATAGCATTCTAGAAAATGTCATAACTTTACACTTATTAGCATTTAATGGCAACTTACTTACTGTAGGCCAATTACAAAATTCATAGAGATCAGCGTTCTTTGGAATATTATTAATTTTATAAAACTCAGATACAGCATCCGAAATTTTCAATCCACCAAAAATAGCAGACCAATCGACACTAAGTTGAAAATTGTTTAAGGGTGGAAAATTAGCTTTCAAAAATTCATCTTTAAAATTAGTTTTTACAAAATTAACGAAATCGAACAATCAACAAAAAAAAAATTACTTAACAGTAGAGTGTGGTAAATACTAGAATGTCGTGATAAATCTGGATAAGACTCTATGTCAATAAATTCTAATGATACAAAAATCAAGTTCGAAATATGTTCATAATTATTGAATACGCAGCATTGAATTGATGTGTCCCAAAATTAGCATGATCGCTTTCAGTAGATAACGGTAGAATTCCTTTGTTGAAAAAATCAATAAATCAACAACAAAAACCCAAAACAAGCCACATTTGATCTTGATAATGATTGACCCACCATTGTCACAATTTGCGTTAACTTGTTAAAATGTAAGAATATTTTTCAGCGCAATAATAACTCCGCCTCCAATTATTTTGATATTATCCGGATCACAATGACGATGAAACACAGAATAGCATGAAGTAAAAAGTCCTCAGAATTGATATCTGCGTTCAACCAAGTTTCTGTAAAAATGACAACATCGTTGCATAAAAGCGATGAATAAATAGCATGCATATTTTTGAAGTTGAACTTTTTGCTGGTTTGAACAACAATATAAGTTATAAGCCATTATTCCCTTTGTTATATAGTGGATAGGCGTGATGTACTACGTCTTTGAATATTGGCTTATTAGCATTCCAACCAGGATAAGCACAACCAAATGTTTTTCGATGCTTCGTCGATTTTCGACGAGTTTTCCTTTTTGTTTCAAACTACTTGTTACATCTTTTCAATTTTATCCTCACGTGCTCTTCCTTTCAAAAATTTTATTCAATAAGCTAGTTACTTAGTTTAAATTTTATATTTCTACTGCTAATTTTATTTTCGACTACCTTTCTAATCGTTCTCAAGCTGTATTTTTCGGTACCATTTTGTCTGATTTTTTTCCTGTTACTTCCGGTATAGCTCAGAGTTCAGTGCTGGGACTCTATGTTTAAGTCTGTTCACCATTGTTCAATTCACATATTTCCTGATGATATCCTTAATTCAAATCTCGCATTAATTTTGGGACACCCTACTGTACAACCGTTTTTCTGTTGTATTTAGTTTTCCTTTTTTATGCAAATGAGAAATCTGTATGTTCATATTTAAAGATTCACTAAGTTTACTGGTCCCAGACAAAATGTCATCAGCAAAAAAATCAATGACTGCATCAATTGACGTACATGAAATGTACGCGTTTTTTTTTAAATTATCCCAAGTTGTTTTGGAATTTTGGATATTCCCAAAATAAAATATATTTTTAGCTTGTTTGATGCAGTTGTTGGTTAAATTTCTTAAATATTTAAATAATTCCAAATCTTGTTCTAATTTAAATCTTTTATATTTTTAATACGTCAAATCTCTTCGCTCAATTTTATTTATAATATGCGCATTTCACCACGAGGTGGTGGGATATTTCTTTATACTCATTTTATGAAGAACATAAGTAGTATTTAATACTCGTAGGATAGAAACAAAGATTAACCCAGTCTAACGAAAAGAAATGATTATTAAAATCCTCATAATTGATTGCATTCAAATTAGGAACAACACAATAAGGAATTGTATCGCTAGTAACGTAAATTAAATCGTGATCAGAAATGGCAGGAACACTAAGCTGTCCAAAAGAAATAATAATATTTTTACTAAACTCATATAAAATTATGAAATCCTACAGACTTTTATAATGTCATTAAAATGTTTTATCAAACTATACGAACATTTAAATGCCCAATAAAGATTAACACTTGTGGCAGAAATTTTTTATAAAAATATAAATTTTTAAATTCCCGAATACACCAGTTGGCCAATTGTCAGGAGCAAGAGCCTTAGCACGTAACTCAGCTTTCGTTGTTTAGGCATTAATTTAAACACCTTGCAATTTTCAATGCCAAAACAAGTTTTAGTCAACAACGAAATATCTTCTCCATTAGTACCAGGACATCGTTACAACAGTCTTTACCTCAAAATTGTCTGCAAAACGTATGGTATCACAAATGGGTTTAGTTCCCTGATTTGATCGATGTTGACTTTTTGATGTAGGCATTATAACACTCGGGCTCGAACTCATTGACGAAGAAACCACTTCAGCAAATATTTTTTTAGTATAGTTAGCTGGTCGATTTCCAATGAAAAATCTTATAATAATTTATAAGAAATCGTTAGATACTTCCTCCTTTTCGGGGATTTATCTTGACGGTTCTCTTATTCCATTTTCAAATACTGTTAAGGACTTATGATTATTTCTTAATAAAACACCTACTTGGGGTGATATTTATGTAGTTGCTATTATTAAAAGGGTTTTTAGTATTTTATGAACTTCGTGTTGGTCTTTTTTCCTACTACTTAAAACTAAGCAACCTTTCTATTTGTTTAAGAAATTGTTTTTGATACATTCCTCTAACTTGTGTATTCTTCCCCCCAAAAATATTAGTAGGTTGCTAAATAAATTGTTCTTTATTAGTGCTATTTCTCTTTGGGGTTCAATCCTATATCTATAAAAAAGTCAGGATTTGTCAAATCGTTTAAATTAGAATTTTTAAAGTGGCGTCGGGCAGGCTAATACGTATTTTTTTTTTTACTTTTTATTGTTAATTATTATTATTTCACCTACACATGCTCAAGATGCAGAGTGTAACACGGGTGAAACTATTTTCAAAAAATGTAAGCTTTTTATGCCGAATGGAAGCAAATTTTTAGATTATTTTATTTATATTTTTCAATTTTGTTAATTGCTTCCATATGTGTTTTTCCTCTTATGCTGTGTGCCTCATGCCGAAAATTTCATCTAAATCACCGACTTTTCTAAATTGTTCATTAGTTAAACTATTAACCACCAGGTTTTTTCATTTAGCCTGGTCGTGAGGTTGCTTTTTGTTTTAGTTGTCAATTTTTGTGTACGTACATATAACTACAAATAAAATTGTACAGATTTGTATTTAGGAAGTTTTAAAAATACAAAAACATTAATTTAATACGGACATTAAAAACAAGTCTGTTAAAATGATAATATTTATGTGTAAGCATAGATGTTATAAACAAAATATTTTTTAACCAACTGAAGGTTGAAAAGTCAACAATTTAGAATCGTGAATAGTCAGACACAGCTTGTAATATTAAAACTAGCATTTTGATACAAAATAATCAATAATTTAGAAAAGTCGGCGGTTTAGATGAAATTTTTGGCATGAGGCACACAGCATTAATAGCAAATTTCTTATTTACTAATTAAATAAATAAATAAAGATTTAACGATGAGCTAGTACATCTTGAGGTCACGAAGTACAGAACTTTTATTACAAGATGAATTTAACATAAATACAAAATTCATTTTCTTTATTTATTTTTAATGTCCTCTTTGCCTTTACAGTCTTTACATTCAAACTTGGTGGATATATCTGCTAAGGTGTGTAGCTTACATTCTGACAATTATTGAAATGTTAACGTCACATTTTCAACGGTTCTTGAAAGACACATAATATTTTTCACTTGTCCTTTAGTTCTTCACTTGTCCCTTTCTGGTTTGTATTATGGCTTAGTTTATTGATCAATTAACATTGTACAGTTGTACCTCTAATTTCTTCGAAGCCATAATTTCTTGTAATTGTTTAAAAGTTCGTTTCTTCAATGTCACGCTGATCTATCTTGAAGCAGTAAAAGAACAATATAAAAGAGCCTCAAACCAATACTAATCGGGGGGTAAAGCTGTTTAATAAAACTTTAAATCTAAAGAAATGTTGAACGAAATGTTGGGGTTCAATGGGAAATGTTGGGGTTCAATGGGAAATTATAAACATAATTGAGTGACATTATAATAAAGGTATACAGTCACAACAAATATTAAATTTTAAATTGCTAACCTATTTATCATTGCGTATTGGAGGTTTAATCAAAAATGATCCTTACACGTCACATATAAATAAGTAAAATCCAGAAACTTTTAGTACTTTTTGGTACATAATGGCGCTTATTTATAAATGGGAGCTAAAGAAAATTGTTTGGTGTAAGTTGAATGTACATAATATGTTGATGATAAGTTGTGCCTTATTATTTAATTATTAAGTTTTGCTTAAAGAAACGTCAAAAGATAAACCCACTCGTGGAAGTAATAAAAATCTCTTTTAAAAAACTTAACAAAACCTTTAAACCAAAGTTCCACAATTATTTCATTAAAGTAGCTTTTATCACTTTAATGTTTGTCTCATGGTCGTTAAGAATTAACATAAAGTAATATAAAAATTATCATAAAATGCTCTTAACTACAAGTAAGTATTATCTAATTAATCTCAGAAGAATTTCGGATGGGGGGTCACACATAATAAACTTTATAACTTAGTTGTTTCACATCTAATATCTAATTAATCTAAACTTGGTACAAAATTATGCGTATTGATTAACTACAAATTAACGCTATGCAACATAATACAAACTTATATATATATATATATATATATATATATATATATATATATATATATATATATATATATATATATATATATATATATATATATATATTTATATATATATATATATATATATATATATATATATATATATATATATATTTATATATTTATATTTATATATATATATATATATATATATATATATATATATATATATATATATATATATATATATATATATATACATTCACCATATTATATCCACGTAATAAAATCTAGATCTAATTTTATGATATGTCCTTCTATTTATATATATATATATATATATATATATATATATATATATATATATATATATATATATATATATATATATATATATATATATATATATATATACATATATTACATTATATGTATGTTCTAAATATTCTCGAATCAATTTGATTTATATAACCTAATGACATATTCATGTTCATCATAAAAAATATATGTAACATTTATCATATGTATACATTAATATAATGCAACCTTCAGGCAGGTCAGTAAGTTTACTTAAACTATATACCTACACACAATACAAAAACTAGTAACAATAACTAGCTACATAATATACTAATAAAAAAAACAAATTTATTTGTGATATTAAATCAAATAGATAGTAATTCGTTCCGCTTACTCGTTCCTTACGTAACGAAATACTACTCCATAAATTTCATACGTGTGTTTATTTAAATAAATTGACACCAAGAATAACTCATCAATCGACATATAATCGTATAATGATTTAAAATTGAAAAATTATATCAAGGTTAATTTATTTTTTTAGACTGTGTCCGAAACCCATTAAAAATATTTGTGAATAAAATATTTGACATCTATTTGAAAAATAGTCCCCTAAATTCCCAATTTTTTATTACGCTGTCCGAAAAGTATAATAATTGATTGAAATATTTCTCCGCCTTCTTTGTTTTTAAATTAAATTTTTGTGAAGTATAAAATCTAAGAAGTAAAATTACATTTATTTATGTGCGTTGTTTATTGAAATTGTCATAGCAACGAAAAAGTAAAAAAATTTTCTTATATGTTTTTTAAATGGTACTAGTACAAAACCAAGTAGTGAATTTTATGTTTTATTGTATATATCCGAGTGTGCTATGCGATGAGTTTTTATTATAAAAATTTTTGGTATTTGTCATAAATTATCATAGCAACTGACCGTGATAATTTGGATGTCTGTCAAAAATTTGTATTCACAAATATTTATCATAGGTTTCGGACGCAGTCTTTGTTTTAATTTTAATTTTTTTTTTTTTTGCAATTCGTTTAAGGTATTGCAATTCGTAATTGCATAAATGCAGGAGTCTCGGTGAATGAACCCAAACTCGAATAAGATGTGATCAAAACCTAGGATAAATAGCATTTGCAAGGTATTTAGGGAACTTTTACCAGTGCACCAGATTCGCAATTCTTAGATTAAAAATTTTACAAGTAACTAACTAGTTTGAGCGAATTACTTTTTCGGCTATAACATCCCCAATAATATTTAACACAGAGATATTTTTAAACGCTTTTATTCCGAAACATAGGACTTAAAGTTTTATTTCCCTTTGACCGATTTTGACCGCTACTCGTTGGAGTCGTTGGTCTTCAAACTTTATTTTACTGATACCATTTCTCTACTTCCAAATCTCTGACCCATAGAATTGTACTAAATTTACACAAGTGTAAAATATTTGGGTCTTGATCTTCTATCACAGAAAAAAGTCCTATTTAGAATACCATCTTACAAAGTGTATGCTATATATTATGTCTTTAAATATAAGCCAAAAATGATCAGGTACAAGGTAAGCTCTATTAATTGGATTTTAAAATAAAGAGATATACTCCCTGATATATACTCAACGCGACCGAATTGCACTAAAGCGATTATACTCGACATGACTTCGAAATAACATGGATAAGTTGAATTAACTTCTACTTTTAATGTTTTTGACATTTAACAACGTCTGAGTAACGGCGAATAAATTTTAATGGTAAAATTCGTCTGATTTGTCTTGGTCCATATTATCCATAATTCATAATAGTCCATAATCTATATTATCTGAAAAACAATAACAAGCATCTTAAACTCACGAGGGCTGTCAAGTTAGTGTTGTCTGATTAAATTTTGTAAATATAAGCTTTAAAATCTTCATGTATTATTTGACATCGGTTTTTCTCCATAATTGCTTTTGTGGGTTGTAGTTGGCCTTAAATTCCATACTCCGTTATATTATCGCAAATTTTTTTAATTTGTTTTTCTTAGTGTTTACATTTTGAGTTATTCTTGGTGCTATATTTGAATGTCTACACTAAATGTAATTAATACAAATAATTAATGATTGTTGGTGCGATTATTAACTTTAATAAAGTGTAACATCAATAGAAGTATTAGTTAGAGACTTGTATAGACATACATAAGTTTAACACTATTTATACAAATATTTAGTTAATGAGAAATTGACTAATTAGCAAAAAGGGTAGTTCATTTGATTTATTTATGGTATAATAGGTACATTTGATGAATTATAAATGTAATCACCATTATACTAATTTATTTGTGTCAAGGACAAAAATCTAACTTAACAAACTTAAAACCTCGAACATAAGGAGTGATTAATGCAGTAATTAAGATTGGGTAGTCGAGTACCGGGTTCGAATCTCATTTGCTGTTATATATGAACTCATTGGCCGAAATATATTAACAGGAGTTTAACAGGAGTATTAAAAATATAAAATACAGAATAGATCTTCTGAATCTTCTGTATCTTCTGGATCTTTTGGATAATCTGCACTTTCTTGAAACACCAACATTCAACAATCATCAATAATTTTATTACAACAAACTCGAGTAAAATTCGTGAAACGAACATGCACGATCAATTAAATGCAACAAGATAGTTAATATCAACCAAAAGAGTAGTTACAGAGACCTTAAAAGTGTTAAACTAAGTAAACAATTTGTCTAAAGACTGAACTAACCCGAATTAAATCACACTTACTTTTCTCAAAATCTTTAAAAATTACAATAACTTTTATACTTAAACCACAGAAATAATTTTCATGTTCAGACTTTTAGATCATCGAAAATGTCCCCAAGCTCGTTTCTTGTAGTATCAAAAATATAAAATGGTTACTTCCTATACAGCGTTTATAACTTTATAACCAGTAAATGTCAGTAAAGTTAGTGATAAGACCATAGAATTAAAATACATTTTTTTAAATCATTTTATAACTTACTCGCCTCGTAATTATTGTAATCTGATCAACCCGGATTATCTACAAATTTATAAAAATTTTATATATTTTTGCTTGTCATTATAATTACGTAATTATCATTATTCGGAAAACGTCAAAATTATCTTTGAAGCAAAATTAAAACATAAACAGTACTGACAATAAAACAAAAAAAAAACGACTCAACAAGTGGAGAAGTTAAAAATGTGCAAATGTATATTAGTTAATCATATGGTGCCAATAGTTCATTGCGGTTGTGGTTAACGCATGAAATATCAAGCACATGTTGATAATGACATTAATATTAAATATCATTTTTATATTATTAATAAGTAGATTCAGTTTTGTATTGCATATCTTATTAACATTGGTTTCACATCCGATTATGTTAAATGTCAATAGAATGTTCAGAGAGTTCAAAAATTTTTGCGATTGCATTTTGCACTTCCAAAAAGATACCAAACTGCTTCTTCCTTGGTTGCATTTCTCTATATTCTGGGTATATTTCACTTTAGTTTGTGATCATATTTTTTGGCACATAGTTATTTAGTTCAAATTCCATTTCACACTGCAAAATATCATTTCAGTTTTCGATCGACAGACTGTATAACAAAAATGCTCCAAAAATATCTTCAAACTCGGAAATAGCGCAAAAAAAATCATCAAATAAAACCACAACTCGTGAAATTATTGACAATTTTATTGAACCATATACTGCATCCAGAATATACTTGACTCGGTTGGGAGTAATCCCTTTATACCTACCTTACCTGATGCAAGCAAACACTATTCACTAAAAATGTTCCCATTTTAGCTGAAACAATCTCCAATTACATTCTAAAATGTTTAACTTGATTCAAACTCGAGCAAAAGTTAATCCCTTTTTCGGGCGATAATTGCAATCCAAATTTCGGTGAGATAAATCGAGCTGGTAATATGAATGTTTATAAATTGTTAAGTGTCATTTACAAAATATGTACCTGAAAGGAATTGGTTGTCCAGTTCATATCATGCATAACAAACACGTTTTAAAACAACATAATTGGAATTTTTTGTTATGAAAAAAAAAACTTTTCTTTTTTGTGTGTCATGTTCTCTTGTTTAACACTTTTATCACTAAGATACCCTAGCTATAGAATATCCCAGCGCTTAATTTCGAACGATGTTTGAGTTGAATAGAACTGGTAACATCCTGCAAGAATACAGAACCCAGACAGATAATTTAAGCGAATCAGTAATAGCGAGTTTTCGATTTAACTGATTACAGCATAATGTCGAACGTTTAATATATTCTTGCTGCAACTTTTTATTTCTTGCTGCAACTGTTTGTTTCTTTCGGCAGCCTTATATTTCTTGCTGCAACATTTTATTTCTTGCTTCAACTTTTTATTTCCTGTTGCAACTTTTTCTTTCTTTCTGCAACTTTAGTTTTCTTGCTGCAACTTTTTATTTCTTGCGGCAACTTTTTATTGCTTGTTGCAAATTTTTATTTCTTGCTGCAACTTTTTATTTCTTGCTACCACTTCATATTTATTGCTGTAAATTTGTATGTCCCGCTGGTACTTTTTATTTCTTGCTGCAACTTGTTATTTCTTGCTGCAACTTTTTATTTCTTGCTGCAACTTTATATTTGTTGGCAAATTTTTATGTCTTGCTGCAGTTTTTTTTCCTTCTGCAAAGTTTTATTTCTTGTTGCAAATTTTTATTTCCTGCTGCAACTTTTTATTTCATGCTGCAACTTTTTATTTTTCGATGCAACTTTTTATTTTTAGCTGAGACTTTTTATTTCTTGCTGCAACTTTATATTTCTTATTGCTAATTTTTATGTCTTGCTGCAGTTTTTTTTCTTCTGCAACTTTTTATTTTTTACTGCAACTTTATATTTCTTGCTGCAACTTTATATTTCTTATTGCAACTTTTTATTTCTTAATGCAATATTTTATTTGTTGCTGCAACTTTTTATTTCTTGCTGCAACCTTTTATTTCCTGTTGCAACATTTTTTATTTCTTAATGCAACTTTTTATTTCCTGCTACAACTTTTTATTTCTTGTTGCAACATTTTTTTATTTCTTGATGCAACTTTTTATTTGCTGCTGCAACTTTTTATTTCTTGCTGCAACTGTTTGTTTCTTGCGGCAACATTTTATTTCCACGAAGATCCAGTCAATTAGGCTGCCAAACTATTTAAACCTCGCACAGTGCAATTGTTGGTATCTATTTAACGGTTTTCTTAATATTTTTGCATTCACTGAGTTTTAATACAATTAAAAAAATTAAGCACTATTTATCGGTCAGAGAGCCGAATAAATTTGAATTTACCATATTCAAAAACAAAAGCCTCGATAAAGTTTCCAGTTTCTACTTCAGACTGAGGTCATTATTGTGTTAATGTCACAAAACGGTGTTCATTTGCACAACGAAACTAGTTACTCTGAAATGCGATTCTTCTGACCTATACTCCTAACATTTTTAGCATTCGCCTGTAGAATGTCTATTGACCCATAAAAATTACACTGATGGACGTGTTATTGCTGCAAATGGATACACACCAAATCACGTGGTTATTTAGTCTGGCGTATTCCGAAAGATTTGCCCGCAGAGCTTAGTTTTGTAGTGACACTTAATTATTTTCGATCGTTTACTTTAGATTTGACATTTTTGGCTTATTGATTTTGAGACCATCGACAGCTGCTCTACTAGAAGTCCCTTATACTATCGGGATCAAGAAGCCTTTGATTTAATAGTAATTTAGTATTGAACTATTGGTATACCAAACAAAGCTTAGACGAGATACCTATAAATTTAAAGCTCTTGTTTGAAACTATAGTCTTTTACGTTTTCAGTTAGGATTCCACAAAGACAAAAGGCAGTCAGACAACTAATCGGTAATATCGACAGCTACAATCAAACTACTTCCAATATTTTGCAAGATATGCGAAAATATTTTCTTCTTTTTGGCTTAATACCACAAAACTTTAGTGTCCACCATTTCCACTTGTCTTAAAGCCATCCACATATAGAGCTAAGGGCAGCGATTTTTTAAGAAAATAGATAAACCCTTGTGCATTCTACGAAACCATTGCGCAACAAATTGAGTAGAATCAATACGGTAGACTTCTGCATAATATTCATATTGGGACAGAATAATATAGAATAGATATTCGTACTAATTTTAAATTTTTGCGTCCAGTTCAAACATTTAGTTCAGGGAAGTGGTGGGGTCACTATATCTTACTTAAGTAAATTCTCATAAGGAAATTGCAAAACACTATCGAACTTTATACATCATAATATACATCAAAATCCAGCATAGTTCCAATATTCACTGGAACGCTTAATTATATACAAGATCATTTTTACTTACCTATCCTAATATATGGACTTTGTATTAAGATCGATCTTCGAATGTGGTCATTTAGGGAACCTATTATTAAATTTGTTTTTAAATGACTAGACATTCTGAGATTTGTATATATGCTGCCGATTTAAAAATGTTTAAGGTCATTTCGAGTGTTACACAATTTAAGACTTCCAAGCGGATATACCTGAGTTTGGAATATGGGGTGGTGATATATTTACTGCGAAGAGTAAAAATAAATAAATTTTAAACATTTTAGTCGAAATGGAACAAACAACCACAAGCCATTTTTCTCTGTTGGAACTATAGAACCGAACTAAGCTGCCTAAACGAATATGTACTAAATAAAATATTGACTAGTTTAAATTATATATCCTAAATATTCTATTGTGTATTATACCATATTGATAACAATAAAAAATAATTACATAAATTAGGTTTACACACGCACAACCAAACATGAGAAACAAAATTTTATTGAACTTTATACTATCGACCGCGCTACATAATTTTGCATGCATATCGTTTCGTCCAGTAATGTACACACATAGTATTCATAACTTAAATACAATTTTATATATCACATATTAGTATTTCAAATACGGCTGTCGCCGAGAGAGTGTTTCGATATTTACTAAATCATTTTTTTTGTTTACCACGAGAATTTTGTGATTGCAAATTAAATATTCGCTCCGATTAGTAACGCGTCTTAATACACAATAATAAAAAAATAGTATAGCATAACATATCAGTTTTAAAGATAACACCAATAATTTTATATAACAACACAAGTACTTTGCCTTATCAATATAAGAAAAAAAAATCAACAAAACAAAAAATTGTTGATAAGAATTTCTAGTAGAATAAATTAATAAAAATGTTATTAGAAATAAAACTTAACAAATAATTTGTTCATATTTTTGGGTGTTCGTGCTCAGTGTGGTGATTGAATTGGACGGTTAAGAAGATATTTTTATTTCCAATTTTGTGATAAATTAAATTATAAGTGATGCCTAGTAATCAAGTGTAAGTGATATTATATACTATATGGAGTTCGAAGAATTGTTCAATAGATTAATCCACATATGCCGGTTGTTTATTTGGAAAATGTTACTAATTTTGGAATTTTAATTTTACATTTTTAAAACGGAAAATTATAAAAAAATACTGTGCTTCGTATTTATTTTTAGATCGCGTACATTTACACCACTACATCATGTGCTACAATAGTTTTTTTATATAATTGATATATTAATTTGATTCAATTCGAATAAGTATCTTGTCGACTATACTCTCTTCATCGAACAGATAAGGATTTCCAAATGTGTGTGTGTGTCGTGTATTATAAACTATATTCAAATATGTCTGTTGACCAAAGGGCAACATTATATACAGAGTGATAATGGTTTTGTATTTATTATTTTCCATGAACCTCACGAGTTTCGTGTAACAAAATTTTATTGACCCATCAAGTATGTTTTTTTATGTATGTACATTGTACAATATAAGCGATAAAAATTTCATGATGACAATGATACTAAATAAGTTTTTACTTAGCACTAACAACTTATCGTTGATTAACAACATTAGTTCTAATTAGATATGCGACCAAGGGCAGATTCATTAAAAATTCTTAATATTTATTTAAACTATAAATTATTTGGTTTCTAATAACTCACTTTGAATCAATGTCACGAAGGGTATATCTAATCATTTAATAAGAGATAGTCATGTTCAAAATTGTTTATGCAAAGTTAAATATTTTTAATTTTGGAAATTAAATTGCATTGGAAATGAGATCTGGACCATATTTATAACGACTTTGCATATTTTAAACATTAACACCACATTGTGTCGTCTTCGAAAAATTTCAACACCTACATAATTTACCCCACTAGTAAAGTATTCAAATTTGAGAACCGCAGAAGTTTTTACTGAGATCCCGGATGGCAGTAGACTTAGAATTGAAGATATTACTTAAAGTTGTCGTTATCACTAAAGGTCATTAAGTTTCTTATAGTGAGCAACAAATTCCATCCTATATTTTTTTAGAGAGTATAACAAGTTCCATTCTAAATTTTGTTTGACTGAGACAAGGCTTTCAAACAAACCTGTTTTTTTTTTGTGGCTAATTAAAGTTTATTTATATTTTAGTGGTGTCCGTTTTGCGTTTAGAGATATTTTAACAACAAGATTTTAAACAAGATTTTTTAACAACAACAATTACGGAATTTCAACCTGGAGAAGCCAACCCAACCATATAGTTGCTTTCAAAATGAGCAAGGTGAAGCTTAAGAAGATATCGCATGCTGACTTGTATGAACTTTACGAAGTGTTTGAATGCCCACCTACCACAGGAACAAGCGATTATACTATACAAGAATCTGAAATTGTTGTCCATGTAAATTTTTTTGATTTTCCTACCTCGTTGAGAATTTTCCGGTTTAAATAAGCCTATAATTTATCAATTACTTTTAAATGGGAATTTTGGGCATATGTTAAAGGATGAATTTAGAGTCAATTAATTTTAGCAAACAGATAAATGGCTTCAATGGCTTTGATGGCATATACGCAATCTTTTGTCTAAATTGTCCATGGCCGCGTTGCATAAATATGGCTGAATTTCGTTGATCTAGCTTTCAATTTCGTTCTTCAAGACCTGAGTGGTCGAGAGTTTATTACCATAAGCCTATAATAATTTATGTAAGCATTTTTGAGCACCAAAATCACACAACAAAAAAATGCCCGACACAGTAATTGTTTCTTAACTTTGTTGTAAATATATGGCAATTTAGTAACAAACACTGGATTGTCATGCTAAAATAGCAAACACCATAGCTGGTCAGTTATTACTTGATCAGTCGCATTTTTGAATAAGATAAGTTCCATGATGATTTCAGTCCAAAATCCGCAACAAAGAACACATTACGGAGGCATTTGTTTCTCAACAATCCCTCGTAGATTTTCTGAACCCCAAATGCGATAATTTTGTCGAGTATCAAAATACACTAAAAAATTACTTATTCCATAATCCATTTAACAACCTCTCTTCGCTGTACATGGTTAGTATAGGCGTCATATTTCTTGAATTAATTAAACTTTGTAAGCATATAGATGCTTCTTCGTGAGATAATGCTGAAAAGACATTCTCAAAATTTTTGGCCCTTGTGTCGAATTTTTTTGTTGGCAAGTTAAACCTCAAAAGATCCATACGAATAAATAAAAGTCATCTGCCATTATATTAAGATCTATTTATCACTCTCAAATCTTAATTTAAATATATAAATCGCTATCAGAACAACTCTTAAAGGTTAAAGTTAAAGAATTTAAATATTTTTGGCGCTACGTTAGTTTAAAACAGAACAGCCAAGTTATACTTTCGCAAACGTGTCTTAATTTCACAAACGAGTTGATAGTAGGTATCTTATTCCTTCCACCAATATTAATGCTTTTAATTGGCTTAAACACTTCCTTACCACTCTACGATATCCAACTCCAAACCGAACTTTAAACATAAATTGGATTTGGAAAGATTTTGTTTGTAGGAATCGACCCGGTTACAGCCAAGTACATCTGATAGTACGTAAGTTTTATTGAGCTATCCATAAATTACTTGGCTATACCCTAGGCAATTTTTTCGGTTTGAAACATTTGTGCAATCGTCTTGAAATACCTGATACTACTTAATTAGGTTCAGTTATATTTAATTCGTCACAGGTTTGTTTTCATTCCAAAAGTAAAATTCATATATTTGTGGTTGAACCAATGGTTGTAACATTTCATGACTAACCAATTGACCTAACCACTTCAAAAACGATTAAACAACTGGATCTAAATTTCCAATGTTTAGTTAAATTGTCTAACTTAAGTTCATTGTATGTAGTAGGAACTTGGAAGCATGACTTTAGTGACCTTGAATAGTTACTTTTTACTAAAAATTGACTGTTCTAAATTTGATTGGCAATCGAGTAAGAAAAGACGTTAAAAGGAAATATTTGGGCTTGCTTCGGTCCCAAAACAGAGTTTATGACATGATGATATTATTGCATCGATATATAAGATTTGATACAAACTGTATTTGTATCCATAATGAGAGACAGTAAAAGGTTATTTGATTCTGACTCCTATTTCAAATTGGGTTGTTTAAAATTTCGATGATTTTTGGTAAATTTAGGCACTCAGTTGTAATAGTATAGACCATGCCATAGGTTAATAAAAACAATTCTAACTTTTAAATTCATATACATATATTAATTTAAGACCTTTTTAAAGCAAAATTTATTTTTTAAATATAATGACATATATAAAGCAAATTTTTATTTACGTTTGTAATTCATTACCGAGCTATCAATTTCAAACGTCATATATGTTACACATGTTATACGTTCGTTTTCCCCTTTTCTTTTTGTTTTGTTTGCTAATTCCATTAATTTCCATAATATAATAAAATAAATTGTGACAAATATATAAATTTAAATTATTGTATATATATTACGATTTTTAAATATGAATTAAAATTCATTGTACAACCAATTTATTTTTGATAGTTTTATTACAAGTGTACAGTACATGAACACGACTCCCACCTATATGCACAATCAACAATTACACTTTATTTTCGATAATGTGAATTTTAAAATTTGTTTTTTTTTGTGATATGATTGTGTGCAAATCAAACCAAAATTTAATTAACATTTTACACAATTACTATTTTGTAACGATAATTTAACTAACAATTCAATGTTAAAAGTTTATTTTGAAATGCTTTAATTGATTGATGACTTAATTCGATAGGTTTAATAAAATTATTCGTGTTATCGAAATAAAATTGCATGCTTGATGAAGCAGATAAATTGTGTTGTGCTGTGCTTTGTGCACGTATGCACATGTGCTAAGTAACTAAAACGTTTATAACTTTATTTTAACTGAGTTAGTTCGATTAGATTTGTTTAAAACTGTCAGATCCGTAAATATAGGCATTATTAGATCGACCTTGTAGCCAACGATTAAAAACTTATTGCAAAAAATCCTAAACACATATTTTTATTTTTCAACCACAATTTAAATACGCTATGATCTGATTTGGGGGAATCACCTTTAATTTTAATCTCAATAATCTGCTCAATGGGTACCGTTGTTTGAATTTTTTCATCATTTCTCCTATAATTTATCTCGTTTATTCGAGCATAATAATATATGTATTCTACACCTACACTAATCTAGTCTAGACAAAAAATTATTTGTTTTAAATTGTAATTCTTCGAAAACTCATAAAACAAAATGACTTTAGCTGTGTTGCTTTCGTAAAGTGTAAGCATAGATTTTCAAACCGTTATATGTATTTGAATTTTATTTTATATAATGTAAAAAAGAAACGCAACAAGCGGCTAAACCAATAACTAATTTGTTTGAATTGTGTATAATTTCATTGTGTACTAAATTTTATAAAAAATAAAAAATAAAAAGGAAAAGAAGTGTGTATTTGAGCGTCGAGGAAGAAGAACGTGTTTTTTTGTTGTTTTGGAAAATTTAATTCCGCGTGCCCTCACAACATATTATTGAAATTCAAGATTATTTTAGCCATCCTACAATTCAGAAGTGGGATAGTTTGAAAAATTGTGTGGTAACAAAAATTTAGTGTGTGTAAAATCTAAATTTTTGCAGTGATTATTAATTAGGAAATATAACCTAAAAAAAAAAATATAGATATATAAAAATATAATATTGTGGATTCCCACGTGTATTCGAACTATCTGAAGTAATAATGAGTTTTAGTGTGGGTGATATTTTGCAAATGAATGCTGATCAATTGCAACAGCAATTGAAAAATATAAATGAAGATTCCATTGGAAACAAGAAAGAGTTACAAGAACGAATGATTAATATCATGCAACGCGAAAAATCAAAAAATGATGATAACATGCTGATTTTATTAACGGGTTTGCAAAAACAAATGCAACAAATGGAAGATAAAGTAAATTTAATTTCACTGCCGCAACAAATGTTGTCACCTCCTGAAAATAGTATAAAGTTGGTTGGAACAACCACTATAACTCAAACACAACAACAAAGTGGTATGAATAGTGCACATGCATCTGAAGTAGAAATTAAACCTGTTGGGGTACAACGATTAGGTAAAATGCTACCAACGTTCAATGGTGAATGTGATAAGTTCCAAACATTCATGAACAAAGTCCATTTAATAATGAGGTCTTATGAACCAAATGAGGACGAGTTTAAGATTGAAGTGATCGATAAACTTATAGGTAAAGCGGCTGATTGGTTTCATTCGAAAGCGGAGCACATAACCTATAGTTTAACCAATTTATTGGAAGCCATGCGTCAATTGTACGATATCAGACCGAGCAACATAGAACAGCGACGTAAATTTGAGCAACGTAAATGGAAGACACATGAAGATTTTGTAATATATTATCAAGATAAAGTGACATTAGCAAATTATTTGGAAATATCCGATCGTGAAATTATCGATTATATCATTGAGGGGATGAATAACATCCAATTACAATCACAGGCAAGAATGCAAAGATTTGGGACAAAAGAAGATTTACTGGAAGCGATGAGGAATATAACTGCTGAAGAAAGGGGAATAAATCAGCAAAATAAATCAAAAAGTGGTGTGACAGAGTCGAAAGCAATGGAACAACCAAATGTTCAAAATCGTAGCCGACAAGTTAATTGTTATAATTGTGGTAAGGCCGGTCATGTATCCAGTCAATGTAATAAACCGAAACGACCTTATGGATCTTGCATGTCATGTGGGCTTGTTGGCCACCGTATGAATGAATGTCCGACGAAAAATAATACGACTATGCAATCGAGTGTACGCTCTTTATCTAATAGTCAAAATAAGCAGCACTCCAGTGTGAATTATTGTTCAGACCAGAACATATCAGTAATTAACAAGAACAACAACAATAACGAAAACTTATGTGAAAATGTGTCGTCAGTACAATCCAATGAGGTTACAGAAATATCGGGTGATTTTGTTAAAGGGTCGAAAACCAAAAATGGTAATTCAGTCATCAAGTCTATTTCATCGCCAGGTATTTTTTTAGAATTAAGGTTATTTATGCAATGTAGTAAATGTAATAATGTGTCTGCTCTGGTTGATACTGGCAGTCCTATCAGTATTATTAAATCTAATTGCCTTCCAAAAAATATTGAATATAAATATAAAGTGCATGCTGATTGCGAATATGCTGGAATCAATCAAAGTCGACTTATTGTACTTGGTAAAATCGATGTACAGATTTTATATAACGATAATTTACTTAATATGGAAATAGCAGTAGTTTCAAACGATACTATGCAGCATGATATGATAGTAGGGCGAGATTTTTTGGAAATAAGCAAATCGAAAATTATTATAGGTGAGATAGAAGTTGATTTAGATAGAACTCATATGTATGAGTCAATTGAGTATAATTCGGAAAATGAAATATTAAATATTGCAGTGGGTGACGAAAAATTAAATGATACCAACTGCTTAAATGTTGATAACCTTGAATATGAGGTTAAATTAAATGTTTTCGATTGTTTTAATAGATATTATTTTAACGATAATAGACCATTTGAGGATATTCATATAGACTTTTATGGTCCATTGGAAGTAACTCGATTCAAACATAAATTCATTTTAACAATTATTGACTCTTTTACCAAGTTCGTTCGTATTTATCCTACTAGAAGTACCAGTACAAAAGATGCTATTAAGGTTTTACAGGATTACTTTAAAACATATAGTAGACCAAAGCGTTTGATTAGTGATCGGGGAAGTGCTTTCACATCTGATAATTTTAAAAACTTTTTAACTGAAAAGTGTGTGCAACATATATTAAATGCAACAGCAACACCGCGTGCAAATGGGCAAGTCGAACGAGTTCATCGTTCTCTAACACCTATGTTGGCGAAGTTAGTGGATCAAAGCAGAAATATCCAATGGAGTGATGTGTTGGAACAGGTAGAGTTTTCTTTTAATAACACGGTAAATCGATCTACTGGTGATACTCCTAGCCGACTACTGTACGGTGTAGATCAGAAAGGTCCCCTATTTGATAATTTAGCTGATTTTTTGAATGATAACGTCGAGTTGAACTCTCATGCTTTATCATTAGATGAGCGACGTAAGGAAGCTGTGAAAGCTATTGCGAAAAATCAGGAGTATAATGAGCTATATTATAATAAAAAACGCAAACCACCTCATGTTTATAATGTTGGTGACCTAGTGGTAATTCAAAATGTCGACACCACTCCGGGTGTAAATAAAAAATTAATACCGGTTTATAGAGGTCCTTATAGAGTTTCAGCTGTGTTAGCAAATGACCGCTATTGTGTCGAAGATTTGGATGGTTTCCAAATCACCAATAAACCTTTTAAGGGAGTTACCGATGTAGAAAAAATGAAACCTTATGTGAATATTCAGGGATAATATAATAACTGAATTTCGATTTAAAAAAAAAAAAAAAAAAAACAACATAACATACATTTAATTTTTCGTTATATGTACACTGAAATATTTGAATGTAGTTAATAGCACAATTATACTCAAATGAATGAAAAATAAATTCGAAATTATTTATAGATATATATGTAAATTTAAGTAACTTGATTTAATACCTATACTTGATCGAGGTCGATCTTTTATCAGGATGGTCGAATCTGTAAGCATAGATTTTCAAACCGTTATATGTATTTGAATTTTATTTTATATAATGTAAAAAAGAAACGCAACAAGCGGCTAAACCAATAACTAATTTGTTTGAATTGTGTATAATTTCATTGTGTACTAAATTTTATAAAAAATAAAAAATAAAAAGGAAAAGAAGTGTGTATTTGAGCGTCGAGGAAGAAGAACGTGTTTTTTTGTTGTTTTGGAAAATTTAATTCCGCGTGCCCTCACAACATATTATTGAAATTCAAGATTATTTTAGCCATCCTACAAAAGCTTAACGGGTTTTACTTTAATATCTCAAAGCAACAGCTTTTGACTTTACGCGCATTTTAATTTGTCTGTTTTGGTTATAAAACATTTATGTCAAACTTTTTTATACACATTTATGTAAAAAAAATGTATATACAAGAATCGTGTGATGTGATGACAGTTTCTATGATTTTAAATAGGATTTTCATTAATAAATTAGAAAAAACTACCACCTTGTGGTGAACACCACAACTATAAAATGGTTTTATTTCCCCTAAACCTAAAAATTTATTGGCTTACAAATAAAGCCGATTCAGCTTTATACAATGCAATTGTTGTTGTAATCTTTTTCGGCTTTGTAAAAGCAACACAGCTTATGCTTTGGAAATATACACGACTTTACTTAGTGTGTGCCAAATGTCAAAAAAATGTCAAAGTAGAATAAAATCAACTTCGTGCTTATTCGTATGTTATCACTTTTTAGACGCGTCGAATATTTCTCAAAGGTTATGTTGTGAAACGCGCTAGTATCCTTCAAAATGTGTAAAGCAATGTGTTAGTGAATAAAATAAAAGTGTAGGCAGGAAAATGTTATCAAAAAACACAAAGATCAGAAATAATTTTTTTAAGGAAAGCGTTAGGAAATTTTTGACCACAGAAAAGATTACATGGATCGAATCATAAAAAAAAATATACCTATACTCGAACTTATATCGACAATAAACAAAAAGGAGAAATTAAAACTTAATCAAAACTTAAATTCGATTGTGCTTTATGTAGAATTTGAGCTGTTCGATAAAGCCAGACTGCTCTTTTTACCAATATTATAGAATATAGACAAATAAAGCTTACGACACAGAGTTAATTGCCATACAAGATTAGTTAGCTTCAAAACAAATCTAACTTTAGCGAAAGCAGGAGAATATAAGACAACATATGTAATTATTTGGGCAAGGGAACTTTGAAGCCATTGCAAATATTGGTCCAAATAAGGTTTCTTATATGGCTACTAGTTTAACTTTTTAATGAACAAATAGGGCCTTAGTTTAAGCTATTTGTTATTCTAATAGACAGAATTAATCCATAACCTTAATTAATTCATCATCGTAAATTAGAACTACGTGCACATTTCTTTGTTCTATATTTAAATATAGTTTAATAACAAATGCAGCGTTCTATAAAAAATTTAAAGACAAAAAAATGTTCCTTTCACACTAAAAATTAACACGTACGTTTTCATTCCAGATACCGAAAAGTAGTTCTGTAAACAACTAAATTTCTTAAAATAAATTGGGTCGGTTGTTAATTAGAATTTCTACAGAACTTGTTAAGAACATTAATTTATAATTTTATAGATGACTCGTATTTTTGGAATTACCTTACCCCATATTTTAAAAAGTCAGATACACTTTAAAGTTTAACTTTTAATATTAGCCTTGAAAACTAAAGCTTCTTTCTAAAATGTAAACCTTGAAAACTGAATATAATCATTTGCATATGCATATGTGCATATTATATTTAATGCAAAAAAAAATAAAATTTGAAACTTATATATTTGTTATTCTATAGCAAAATATGGAATATGGAATCGACCTAAAAGAAGATATTAATTATTTACTAAGGGATAATTTGTACGTGACTTAGGTCTGCATTTGCTTTATACATATTATATATTAAATTATTTATCAGTAATTGTAAACGTTCATCACTTATTATTTAACTGAATGACGATTCACTTTTTATAAACACTTCGAGGAAACTATATCCTATGACGTATACCATAGTATAAATACACATAGGACTACCATTATAAGAAAAAAACAGTTTACCTATTGATGTTCCAGATGTCGGGTCGACATTTGGAAATGACATTTATATATATATATATATATATATATATATATATATATATATAAATATATATATATATATATATATATATATATATATATATATATATATATATATATATATATATATATGACAGTAGCGACATCTACCACGTCAATGGTCTAACATACCATGGTAGTATGTGTATTATATCGTATACTAATAGTATATTACAATTTAAATTGATCAATGTAAAATACTAAAAATTATTATGCAATTTATACCATTCCAGAAGCAATGAGGGAGCAGCGGAAGGGAACATGGGAGTACGTGTTTACAATTTAGTAGTTCTATTGGCCGACATATTCTTAATGATTGTAAAATGGTGGTATTTCACATTTGTCGAACTATACCGATTGTTTGTACCACGCGAAGAAGTTGATGTAACGGGTGAAATTGTTTTGGTTACGGGAACAGGACATGGAATTGGAAAAGAATTAGCATTACAATATGCCGCTCTAGGTGCAACCGTTATTGCTGTTGATATTAATGATAAACTTAATAAAGAAACTGTCGCTGAGGTTAAAAAACGTAACGGTAAAGCATATGGATACGTATGTGATGTATCAAAACGTGACGCAATTGCCGAACTAGCACAAAAAGTACGCATTGAAGTTGGAAATGTATCGATTATTGTCAATAATGCTGGTATTATGCCAACCCATCCATTATTAAAGCATACTGAAACCGAAATACGCCGTTTGTTTGACATTAATGTATTTGCTCATTTTTGGATTTTCATGGAATTCTTACCCGCAATGATTGAAAAGGGTAAAGGTCATATTGTGGCACTATCGTCAATGGCTGGTATTATTGGTTTAAATAATTTGGTACCATATTGCGGAACTAAATTTGCAGTACGTGGTATTATGGAGGCGTTACACGAAGAATTACGCACCGATGCCCGAAAACCAGATGTAATAATTAAAATTTTATATATCAAATGTATAGAAAAATATTAAACGTTAAATTATTTTCAGATAAAATTTACAAGTGTTTATCCATACATGGTAGATACAGGTCTATGCAAAAAACCCTATACACGCTTCCCAAGTATGATGAATCTTGTGAAACCAAAGGATGCTGCAACCGCTATTATAAGCGCACAACGCCGAGGACTACAAGAAGTATCAATTCCAAGATATTTATATTTCTTAAATCTATATACTAGATTGTTCCCTTCGAAAAGTGCCAATTTATTACGGGATTTCTTGGACAGCGGAGTACAATCAGATTTGTAAGATATTTACAAAATATTTATAGTTTTTGTAAAATAAATAGTTACATGGAGTGTTTGCTTAATAATTAATATAATTTTATTAACTTCAAATTTATAAATGAATGAGTTTTTTAATAAAATTTAGGATACAATACATGTTGAGCTTCCATTTTCTATTTATTTAACGTTTATGTACCAGATTCCAACAATCAACGCTATAAAGTAGCAAGACGGGCATTTTCTTGGTTAAAACAAATTTGGTTAGTATTATCGTAGTGAAAGAATAAAAAATTTTTAAGAGATATTGGGCCTTATTTTGTAAGGGGCATTGTAATAAGACTTTGGAATTATTTCATGTTAGAATTCATATTTCGTGCGATTCTCAGCACGAAATCTCAAAATCAAGTGGTCTAAAGTAAAATATTTAATCGCAGGAACCACCACACAAAGGGCTTTAGCAGTGTTGGTCATAGATTTTAAAAGGTTAATGGTTTTTCAGTATTACGGATCTCTTAAGTTAATAATAAAGCCGGTTTAGTTATCTGACGTTGGTTATTTATCAAAACGGTTGGACCCTAACAAATGAGTAGGAGATGAGGCTGATGATATTTATAAGCCGAACCTAAATAGATACTGCAGTGTTCTATGTGCCTCATCGGGGTAAATACACGGCTTTATCTGATTGTCTAGAACAATAAGAAGATCAATAAAATCTATCTAAAAATATTGAGAATCTAACTTTCATAAGCACAAACACAAAATAATATTTTAATCTATTTACCCCTAAATGTATGCTCGTAAACCATTTTTGTTATATGTCAAATATTTAAGACTCCCTGCTTACCGGAAAAAAACTAAATCTGTATTATTGCAACAACATAAAAATTAATATGTCTTATATTATCAATTTTAAATTAAACGCCCCTATTTTACAAATAAGATATATTACTGCATACACCGCCAATAAAATAACTATCCATACAAAACATTGACTATGACAGTGCTAAGTTTAATGAACACACCCAGATTCTTATTGGACTAAATTCATCGCACATAAAAATAAACCACCTGTCAAAAATTTGACAAAAACATTTTTTATTTACATTTTGTTTATTTTACTATAAAAAAAAATTATTTTGCTAAAAAAAATATATAGTTTTTATATATATTAAAGTTTAAATAGTTTATAAGCAATATAATTAAGTCAAACTGAATTCAATAATGTGTAAATTTAAAATATAATTTTATTGTCTTTTCAATATCAAAACATATTGTAGTGCAGTGCGGGTGTATACACCGTACATCACATTAAAAAAATACTGTGGCTAAATAAAAATTCCAACCAACATGAAAATACTATACTGGACAGGGGCAGTTTTTACAATCTTAGCCGGAATTATCTATTACTATCCAGCATTCTTTTATATATTCCTATTTGTATTATATTCTATTATTATAATAATAGCAAGTAAGTTCAATATATTTAATTACATTGCGTGTTGTAAACAATATGTTTATGAGGTAGTTTGGCTATAAATAGATTTTTACAATTGATTTCCAGCTATATTCGGAACCGTCTATGTTCATTTTCTTCTATCATCAAAAACTCAGACGACGACACATTTACCATCGAATGTATTATACGATGCCACTAAATCAAGTATTTTTGATTCTCCGAAGCCAATAAAAAATGCATCTAATCTGCCAATAATATTTGGCCGGACCGTTGATGGTCTGCTACAACAAATCATTGAGTATACATTAAGAGATTTCGTTGCACCATGGTTGGAAAGTATTGTTACAAAGCCGAAACTTTTACAGGACGTAATACGAGAAGATTTATGGAAAGGAATTGAAAAATTACGTGATCGTGCAATAAAAATCGATTCACCTAAAATGATTGCCGTTGATATGGTAGTACGGGTTACATCGCATTTTGAAAAAATTCGTATCGCACAAACAAAAGCGTAAGTATTCATCTAATTTGCATTATTTTAATGCAACGATTATGCTAAGCATTTTTGTGCGAAGGAATTGATGCCATAACTTCAGGTAATAGTTATTAGCTTTATCACATTTATTTTAGCTTGGGTGACAATGTAATGCATTCACAACCTGTACCGCTTTCTGCTACAGCATCATATTTAGTATCCGAAGAAAAGGAATTAGAATTTTTAAAAAAAATAAGCGAAATTATGATAATATTTTTACTACCCAGAGGCTATTCTCTGTCGCCTCTAAAAAATTTGCTAAGTGAAATTTTGTCTTATAAATGTAAGTTGCTTGAATTAAAATATTTTATTTGATCTAAAATCACTAACGAAATTATACATCTCGCTTATTCGCTTTTCTAGTATTTTACCCTACAATTAATATGATCACATCAGCCGACTATATAAATCAGAAAGTAGTACAATACATTGAGACACGCCTTGCCGCTGCTGCAATCAGTAAACGTAGCTATGAGTATGCAGCTAGTTTTGAAGATTTCTTAAAAATAATAAGCAATACAGTTAGTTTAGATGAATTGCTAACAATACGTACAAGTATCGTAAATGATATTATGCAAGCCACAACAATGCAAAATTTACAACGTGCTAAAGGATTGGATCCAGACAACGATGAAAAAACTCTAACGAAAAGTGAAATGGTAGCGGCAATGAAACTTAAACGATATATTCAACAATTGTCATTCGCAAAAGCACAGTGTGAAAAAAGTTTGGCACGAATTGGATGGGAGGGAAATTTTTCGAATGATTTAAATTTATCAATGCACGATATACTATCAACAGTTGTTGGCCGTCGTCATTTTATATTATTTTTAGAACCACTTAAAGCAAGTGCACTAGTTGGATTTTATACGTCTGTTGAAGAGCTAAAACATGCACCAAAAAGTGCATGGCACCAATTAGGCGCTGAAATTTTTTACACTTATATACGCGCACCGCAAACTGAAATCAAAATTGATAAAACGATTCGTAAGAAAATGGAATCGTTTTTACTCGGCGATACAGGGCCAGATATATTTTATGATGTTCAAAAAAATGTTCTTAAAACGTTGGAGGAGAAATACTATACGTCGTTTTTACTATGCGATCAGTATAAGTTATTAAAAAATGCGTTAACCTCTGACGACTTTAAGGACATTTCGATGAACGCTTACCCAGAGGTGCAAGAAGATTCAAATATTGGTTTGGAAAACGACGTATCAATGGATTTAACAAATCACTCTACTTATGCTCGCAACAAATTAGAACAATTACACGAACGATTAAATAATAAATCACAAGCACTAAACGCTTTAAAAGTATCGCTTAAACCAGAATCGAAAGCTTTGAGCATAGTCGAAAAAGAAGTTGATTGGTTGAAAGGTGAAAAACGACAATTGGAAGCACATTTATCGCGAACCGAAGTTTGGGGTGATCACATCGGCTATTGGCGTGCTGATGTTCAAAGTGTTGAAGCTCCTGATGAAAAAGAACCTCCACAATTTATGATTTTAGTTCATATCGATGAAAATGTATTCAGAAATACTGAGCATAATGAAAATACCGAAGGAATATCAACTGGATGGGTAATTTTACGCTCGTTAACACAATTCCATGAACTTCATCGTAAATTGAGACCACTTTGCCCTGAATTACGTTCAATAGATCTTCCAACAAATACTTTTAAATTGTTTTTCCTTAAAAATGACAAGAGTTCATTGGAAAAGGCAAAAGGACAGATACAGAAATACTTAAATGTAACTTGTTGAAAGAAGTGATATTGAGGGATGATTATTAAAAATTTATTTTTCTAAATCTAGTTTATTCTGGAAGATGACCATTTGTACCAAAGTGAGGCGTTATATGCATTCCTAAGTCCCAGTTCAGAACATTTGAAACAAGCGGCACCATCACCTAAGAAATCGAAATTTTCTTTTTCGACTCTATTCAAAAGGTAAGTTTAGTACTAAATACAAACCCTAGACACATTTAGTACAATTTTAGTGAAATAAGTTTTTTTCAATAAAAAGATAATTAAATTTATTTTATTTTTATATTCCAATGCAGTACGACAACTGTCGAACCAAATAATTTAAACTCGTTTTGGGGACCCGGCGGTTTACGGGACAGTGAAGAAGAAATGTCTAACTATTTAGACGGAACATCAGATGTGGAAAATCATAAATCATCAATTGATTTAGATAGTAAGGATTCAATCGCCGAACCACTTTATACGCTTATGGGTGAAATTTTTGATATGGGTGGTGTATTTAAATGGTTGCGTCGAAGTTTAATTTCTTTTGTTCAAATCACCTATGGTCGTACAATTAATCGACAAATACGTGAATCGACAAATTATTTATTTGACGAATCAATGCTACATCATTATGCTTCGACGGCATTAAAATCGTTTTGGCCCGGCAGTGTTTTGGCTGGACCGTATCCATCACGTACCGAAGATATGCAAGAAATGACTGCAAATGCTGCTAAATCATTGCTTATTGATAACATACCAGAAATTTTATGTAATTTGGTAGGAGCACAAACGGCAAAACATGGCGCACTTAAAGTTTTTGATACTGTGCAAAATTCACAATTAAATAAACAATTATTTTATGAATTAATTGAAATTTTAATGTTAGAACTATTTCCGGAAATAAGACAATTGAAGCCGGTAATCAAACAACAAAATGATCATCATAGTAATCATCATAATACAGCTAATAATGGGAATTAGGAACGTTTCCCACAACCCAAAACAATGAGATTATTTAGAAAAATGAAAATTTACAAATGTGATTAATTTATAAAATATTTAAAAATTATAAAATAATTTTTCTTTAGGATGATTTAAATATATATTATAATAATATAGAGTTAAGAAGACAATGTGTATGTGTAAATTTAGTGTTAATACTCTTATTAATTTTAAACCTAATGTCTAATGGTGATAAAAACATAACAAAAGATTTGATAGTATGTATATTTTTATGCGATCAATATTCATCTGAAAATAACAAAAATTCTTTATTTTTATATTACAAAATACTATAATATATAGATGATAAATGATAAATAAACTTCTAATCAGGAATATTTAATAATAAAAAAATCTCAATAAACAATAAATTTCCCACCTAAACGTTTTTAAATATCAATATATCCAAAAGTTATTTTTAAGATTACATATCTCAGAATATATAAACTCGAATATCCTCTAGTCATTCCAGTAAAACGTACTTAAAATTCCTTCAGTTTTTATTATTATTAAAATAAACTGAATACTATATTTGCAATTAAAATAATTAAATTTACTTTATACATATTTTTTTTTTTACATATCTAGCATTTAATTTAATAAACGAATGCAACAAAATTACAAATCAATCGAATTAATTAATTAGTGGAATATACTTAAGACTTAAGCTTGTTCATTCCAAATTTTCAATTCATATGTATTATACCTAAAACCAATGGCCATAAATGGGTTTCAATAATTGTAAAATGTAATTAAATAAATATACACTCATCTAGGCTGTTTAGTAAACAACAAAAATATTACTAATATTATATATATATATTATAATATATTAAATAAAACATATATTTATATATTTTTAATATAAAATAATAAAAAAAAAAATTTTAATAGTAAAATGCTTCTAAAATTTTATGTTGCATTTTATTATATTATAATACAAGATATATTCTTACAAAATGATACAAAATATTTGGGGGCAATTTAATATGACATTATATGATATTATACTATTTTATGTTGCTTAAAAAATAATAATCGAATTATATATTATATGTACTATGTTTCAAAAAATGGCATGTAATAAATACTCCAGCAATTATTAAATATTGAAACAAAAAACTAGAGGCTAAATCAACATCAAAGTAATAAATGTATATGTACTGTTTGTGATAACTGTAAACAAATTTAAATTATAATTAATGCATACAATAAACAATTTTAAAATGAAATTTAAATCTTCCACCTTATTTTATTTCCACCAATCCCAATCACTGGATCACCGAAATTGAATTGAAGAGAAAATGAATTAAATTGTAAACCGTACAAAGGAGAGCTAAGCCGCAATAGCTTTCGAATTTTGTGATTTCAGTTCTTAAATATAGGGCATAACTTCCTTTGCTTTACTAATCCATGTATAATTACAAAACAAGATAGTTGCATAAAACATCCCCTCAAGAGCTCCGAATTAATGCAATGAACCCCAGAAGGGCGGTTTCTTTATAGCCATGGTCAAAGTGAATTTAACTTAGAATGAGTCTCCTTCGCGCATTTCCACGGTCTGGAAATTTAACAACTTTCATCTACAGCATTTGTGAATTTTTTACTGCTAACTTGTAGGAAAGCTTCGGGACGTCCTACGTGAATCTACCCTTTAGTAGATATTCATTTTTGGGCTGACTTACATCCAAGGACGCTTGAACACAAATGATTCAATTGTTTTATTAGAATACATAATCAGTATTTTTAAATTCAACAAATGTATAAGTGGCCACACAAAGAACACAACCATTGGCTGATGACTGAACTACAGCACCAGTGGCCACTGAATCACAATCAGAAGTTCAAGAAGTTTCACCGCCACAAGTAACAACATCTCGGCAGCGAACCATACATGTACACCTTTCTAATCGTTAGAGGAAGAGAGTGTCCGAAATTCTACCGCCTTGATAATTGTTTTGTACGATAATGCTTTTAATTTTTATTTGTTTATACAGAAAGCCATGGTAATCACATCAGTGGTCCAATCACTCCAGTTGCATCAAGAAGCAGTTGATTTATTGAATCGGGGTGTCAATTTGTTAGAAGGTATTAAGACTCTTTTATCTAACAGGCCACTCTAAAAAATAAAAACACTCAATATTGAAATGCAATTAAACGTGATTCGGATACCGTTCCATTTATTATTCTGTGATTTTTTAAATGAAAATTGAAATGTTAAACGGATCCATAGTGTCCCTTAAATAATCATTGTGCCTTCGAGTTTTGACCTTACGATGATAATACAAAAATAGAATAATTGTATTCATTATAATCCTATATTTTTTGGTTTCTCGTACACGCACTCGCGCTTTTCGGTACAAATTAACGTTCGGAAAAATTTTTGCCGTGCAGTTTGATGAAGTTCAGTCTAGCTAGTACCGCATTCCATAGCGATGCCACCGAAAATAGTACGGAAATAGAGCTCTTTTGTCACAATTGCGACTAAATGCATATTGGGCACATACAAAATCGTGCGTAAAATTTCTATAAACGTTTTTTTATTTATCAATAAATGACTGCATAGTTTTAATTAAAAATATTGTAAAATAACTCAAACTTATATCTAAAGTAACAAAATTAAATTAATTTAACAAATTTAAAAAGTCTTAACGTCAAAAATATCTATTCAGCGCATTTTTCAATTGCGTCATAATGTTGCAACATCTGTTTTTGACAGATTCCTCAAAACGTCAAATTCACCGCTAGCAATTCCATCGGCCTTTAAAATTCAGTTATGAAAAATGGCATTGCCACTTAAACGATTACTAAAAGTTAATTTTACGAAATACTGTGAGTTAAATTCAAGACGTTTTATAAAAAATTTTACAAAAGTTAAGCCAAAATACAATGAGGAATTTCTCAAGAATCCTCAAAATATCATTGAAATCGAACAAAATGTAATTAATCGTAAAGGGATTGGGAATATTAAAGTAATCCATGAGCTGTTGGCTAAAATAAACAATAGTACGTTAAGTAGTGATGATCGAAGGGATTTGGAGAAAAAGATTCAAATTGAGTATAGTAATATACCGAACTGCACACATCCCGATGTTGCAAGCTATGGAGATGAACCAAAAGTAATAAAAATTTATAATCAAGAGACGACCGAGTATAAAGATTACAAGCCCCAAGAATTTTCAGAAATTTGTAAGCGGCTCAATATTTTAAGGACAGAACATTTAGGGAATTTTAATGGCCATAAAAGTTATTATTTACTAAATGATTTGGCGGATTTAGTAAGTTATTAACAGCCGTTTACTACCGATAAATCTAATAATCAATAATACTTTCAGGAACAGGCACTAATTCAGTACACAATAGATCATTTGCTCAGTAAAGGGTTTAATTTAGTTTCCGTTCCCGATATATTACCTGAAGGTGTGATTGAAAGCTGCGGAATGACGACGTCTGGAGAACGAACACAAGTTTATAGACTCTTGCCGTCAAATTTATGTCTTTCGGGTACATCCGAAATGGCATTGGCTGGTCTTTTTAGTGGAAAAACTGTTAAATTATCAGACCTACCGATTAAGTTAACTGCCATCAGTCGATGTTTTCGGGCCGAAACTTCCGGAAAACAAGAAGAAAAAGGAATCTATCGTGTTCATCAATTTACAAAAGTGGAAATGTTTTCGGTTTGTCACATGGACCAATCAACCGAAATTCTTGAAGAATTTAAATCTATCGAAATTGAGCTGTTTAATAATTTAGGATTACATTTTAAAGTACTGGACATGCCCCCTTGTGAACTTGGTGCACCAGCCTATCGAAAATACGACATTGAGGCTTGGATGCCGGGCAGAAAAATGTGGGGTGAAGTATCAAGTTGCAGTAACTGTACCGATTACCAGTCACGACGATTAGGAGTTACATTCGAAAATAGTGATCCAATAAGATTTCCACACACATTAAATGGTACTGCATGTGCTGTTCCTAGAATGCTTATCGCAATTGTCGAGACATTTCAAAACCGTGACTATTCCATTCGAATACCAACAGCATTACAAAAATATATGAAACGAGATAAAATTGTGCGACTAAAAACTCTCCCGGAACTAAAGTTGATCAAAAGCATACCAAAGGAAAATATTTTTGAAAATTGACTATAATTGACTGTAAGTTTTAGTAAAAATAAATAAATTTTATTAAATATTTAATCACGCATTTCTATAATTAATTATTTGCTGAATCTGATGGCATAACAAATCCTATTATAATATTCCCACTTGTTTCAATATTTGAATCATCAAGAGATCTGTTTTGCTCACTTTCCTCTTCATCTGGATTTAAAGGCATTGCGCGTGATTGTGTTTTTATTTCAAGATAGGGCACCACTATATAAAACATAATTATAATAATACTAAACGTGCTCGATAGTATAGTAAAACTGAGTAAAGATGAGTCGCGTTCATCACAGCACTTCATCTCTTTCGACCAAAGTAAACGTGTTTTATTGATCTGAAAATAAATCGGTTATAATATGACTTTACGATAAATTATAATATTATATTACAGCATCTTGAAGATCAAAACATATTTCAGATTTTTTCAGTTTTTCCATACTAACAAATAAATTATTTAGCATTACATATTGGTCCGAACAAGGACCACATGGATCACCCAAATTATTCGCAATGCAAGTGTTTGTACCATTCAAATGATTAAGGATATTTTGCGTCTCCATTGAGAAGTTTAGTTGCAGCGTGTTGTCATGCCAGTCGTAGCAATCTAAAAATTATGGAAAGATGAAGAAAAAGACTAGATCGTGGTTACTCGACTCACCTTTACAGTATGCCTTATTCCAAATATTGACACCATTATTATACAAAGTTGTTACAATATTTATTCGATCCTTATCAATAAATTGATCATGACAATTCGTCCCATTATATGGTTCAATCAAACGTTTATAGTAGATATTCGATTCGGCAAATTTATCTAAACAGTTCTCGCAAATTTTGATTGGTTGTCCATATTCAATTACGCACTGTATGAAATTTTTATGATATTCTGAAAATTCAGTTAATCGGTCGACACACAAGTTTAATATAATGGTTTCCTGATTTTTCTTGGAGATAGAATTATTTCTATGGAAAAATGATATAAAATAATAACCGATTGTGTACACAATAATGAATGAATCATAACAATTTTTTACTCTTACATATCAGATATTTCTTCATCACAATTTATTCGATAAAATTGACTTACAAATAACAGAAATAGTAATAGATTCATTTTAAATAAAACCTAGGTACTTTAAAATTAACCAAAATAATTATGTATTATTATATGCAACGAAAATGATAACATTTTATGAACAAAACAATTTTATCATTTACATGACATTACTCACTTTGTACTTTGTTTTGATGTACCAATATACCGAATTACCCTGTCAGCAAATTTCTATTAACAAATTGATACAGTGATGGGAAGAAAAATAGTATGAGTTTTTAAATAAATTAAAATTCTCGAACAAGCTCCTTGTTTTATTCTAGATTACCAGAAGAAGCCAAGAAAGTTGTTCTTAACTTTAATACTACATTGAGACTGCATTACAGTAATTTTATATAAACGCACATATTTTTGAGGTATTCCTAGATATCTCAAAGCAATCCATTATAAACTCTCCATACTGATCGTGTAATGTAATATGCTCGTTAGAAAACCATAATTACATAACTAAGCGATTTTTTCAAAATCCTTCTTGGTAGAACCTATAATTTCCTCTGCTTTAGGAGTGATTTTATTCAATACTACGTAAGATAGTAGTTTGTATCCCACGCAAAGGAGAAATTTCTTGCGATAGTTATTGCAGTTCAAGCGATCTTCTGTCGTGAGTACAGCGCATAAAGCTGCTACTTCATTTATTTGGCATCACTTTGCGTTTGCTATATAAACAAAATAAGGTTGAACCTGTTAAGGCAGTTCAACAAAGCCTTCTTTCATAATTATAAGAGTTTCGAATAATGCAATCAGCCCAGAAGAATGGTGTTATTTTAATCACTGCAAGGTCAGGGTGAATTCCTTTTAGGGTAGGTCGTCACATTTTCGAGATCATTTTCCAGTTTTTATTTTATTATATGCAAATGGAATTATTATGCAAATCGAAGCACATAGCCCGGAATTTTTTATGAGTGCTACGTTGTTGGCTTCTTTGCCACCAAGCTACGACGGTTTGGTAACGGCGCTCGAGGGTAAAGAAGAGAGTGAATTGACACTGATGTAGGTGATGGCTGGATTCTCGATTCAGGTGTCACATTGCCAGTTCTAACGATATTTTCGTCAATACATACATGAATTGTAAAGATAAAGTAAGCGTTGCAAGTGGTCAACAATTAACAGCTGCGGGTAAACGCACAATTAAGGTCGATTTTCTGAACGAGGAAAATCAAAGTGTTCCAGTAAGAATCACAGACGTTTTGCTAATGCCAGATATCAAGGAAAATTTGCTTTCAGTCAAAAAATTAACGGAAAAAGGTTTTCAAGTAAATTTCAAGAGCAACAATTGTGAAATAAGGGAGAACAGTCGGCAAATTGCAGGTAAACTTTACAAACTAAAGGAACCTCACAAAGTTTACTCGGTCGAAAAGGAATCCAATGGCTGCATACATTATTGGCACAAGGTTCTAGGCCATAGAGACATCAAAGTAGTGGAATCATTGGTGAAACAAAATTTGGTTAAAGGCATCAACTTCAGCGAGTGTACAGCGGATTGAGAAATCAACTCCAAGTGTCTCGAAGGAAAAATTACTCGAATCAAGTTCCGGTCAAGTCGATTATGGATCTGATTCATTCGGATATTTGTGGTCCAATGCAAACGACCGTGACACCATCAGGTAATCGTTTTATTGTGACATTCATAGACGATTACTCAAAATTTACAGTCAGCTATACCTAATCGCAAATAAATCATCAGTTTACAGCAAATTCAAGAAATATATTGCGATGGTAAAAGTTCAATTCGGAAAGAAACCTAAGTGTATCCGTACAGATCGAGGAGGAGAGTACTTCAGTAATGAATTCGTGAATTATTTAAAGTCAAGCGGAATTCAAATCCAGAACTTTGGTAGAAATGCTTATTGTATGCTAATTGATGCAGGTCTAGAGAAAAGTTTTCGGCGAAGCTGTAATGATGGTTAACTATGTCCAGAATCGTTTGCCAACAAAGGGTACAGAAACAACGCTACATGAAGACTGGTTTCAGAAAAGTCCGAATGTGCAATACTTCAGAAAATTCGGATCAGAATATGTTATATGCATATACCAAAGCAAACAAGGCACAAATTGGACTCAAAGGGTATGAAAGCAGTACTTGTCGGTTATGATTACGAATCAAAGGCATATCGTTGTTACATTCCGGAAATCGATCGAGTCACAGTGAGTCGAGATGTTCAGTTCGTCGAAAAGAGCCATTTGTTACCTATCAAATCCAGCAAAAATTACCAACAGGAACAAATTATCGACAATTCAGGGTTGAACAACTTTGAAAATGCAGAGAACGATCAGGTGCAAGAGGAATTAGTCGATGAAGAAATTCAGGAAAAGAATCCAATACAGGATCACGATCAGAATGAAGATGAAGAGCAAACTGTTAGACGATCACAACGCGCTAACAAAGGGATTTCACCAAAGAGACTTATTGAAGAAATGAACGTGATGAATTCAGTCAATCAAGAACCTAAGTGCTACGTAGAAGCTATCAAGGGTAAACAAAAGAGGCTGTGGATTCAAGCAATGACAGATGAGATTAAGTCATTGATGGAGAATCAAACATGGGAGTTTGTGAAAATTCCAGAAGGTGCAAATCTATTGAAACGAGTATTAAAGTATCTCAAAGGTACTGCCGGATTGCGATTGTCACTTGGGAACAGTGATGGTTCGGATCAGTTAATCGGATATGCAGATGCAAGTTGGGCTGATGATCGCGCAAATAGAAAGTCACAATCTGGTTACATATTCAAGTATTTTAGCGGTATTCTCAGTTGGTGCAGTCGCAAACAGGATTGCATTGTGCTATCATCAACGGAAGCAGAATTTATTGCATTGTCTGAAGCATGTTAAGAGGCGAATTGGATTCGTCGTTTACTCAACGATTTTGGTCAACGCATTGGGAAACCGACGACAATTTTCGAAGACAATCAAAGTTTGAAATTCATTAAGGAGGAGAAATTGTCGTCACCTACCAAACATATTGATGTTCGAGAGGCATTTGTCAAGAATTACATCGACAAATGTATTGTTACATGTCGATATTGTCCTACGGAAACTATGGTGGCAGATTTATTGACAAAATCACTAGCAGGATGCATGTGGAGTTAACTGATGATTCAAATGAGTAGGAGTATTGGAAATAAGCATTAGGTTCCACTCATTAGGTAAAAGTTAACTGCGAAAGAACTACGCAAGAGCTTCGGCTCCAGATTGTTAGGTTTAAAAAAATTATATATTTAATTTAATAAATTAGTCATTTTATTTTATAATTAAGTGTAAAAATGCAACAATTGTATATTTTTTTGAAGTTTTTTGCTAATTAAAAATTTTCTTAAGTATTTTTTTTTTTTGATTTAATTTAACAAAATTTAAAAAAAAAATAAATTTGCGTTTAGTAAATTTTATATATAATCAAAATTAATAAAAATTAAAAATATTTGTTAATTAAAAAATTATTTTAATTTATAAAAACGTTATGTAAAATTATTTATCGGTATTTTGTTGATTGTTGTTTGTTTATGTATAAATGTTATGATGCTGCGTTTTGTATACATATTTAAAGGCAAAGGAACTTTTTAATTTACTATAAAGTTTTTTTTTATTTATTTAAATTTTATTAATTATAATAATTAAAATTATAATAATAAAATTTTGGTTTTGGTTTGAATATTGTCGTTTTAATTTTTTTTTTTTTTTTTAATTTTCTAAATTAAATTGATCATAATATTAAATTGATGTGTAATTTAGGATGGTAATCAATCACAATTTTATTTATATTATGATTTTTTTATGTTGTTTTGTTACAAACAAATATATAATTTAGTAAATTATGGGCGAGGTTTTATTGTTTTACTTGCTGGTGGTGGAATTCTACAAAATCCAGCAGCATCAAATACAGGAAGTAATTCACGTACACGCCCAGGTATACTTCCGTCAACCATACTAAGTAAATAAATCATTAAATAAAATAAATAAAATATTTAATTAAATTTTATGTGGATTATATATAATTACCGTCCACGACGAGTTGTGGCAATTTTAGCAGCTGTTGCCGGTAAATCACGCTCCGTTGGAAAGAATGTGGCCCCATAAAAGTCTAAACCATTTTGTAATAATGAATTATATTCATCGAGCGAAGCTAATGTGATTCGAATTGGTGGTGGTGGAGCTTCTTTTAACGCTATTGCCGCAGGATCATCTTCATTTGCTACACTACTAACGGGTTTAGTTAGTTTTGGTATTTGTGGTTTTGGTATGGCTGGTGCTCCTCCCTCTTGTTGGGCACTTGCTGGTTTTTCAACAGGTGTATTATAGAATACTAATAAACGAACAACCTCAACCACTGAATTAAATCGATAGAGCGAATGTCGAACATCATCAATTGGTAAGTCATCCGGCACATCGAATACAAATAACGTAAATGTTTTTTGTGGTCGACATGGTATAGCAATCTAACATATAATATTATCATAATTATAGATTTATTTACACACATAACGTAATTTTTACCTTCTTATAAAATCGGGCATTTGTTACTTTATGGAACCCTTTCTTGAATACCATCTGATAGTCTTCTGGATGAGAAAATTTGAATAAAATACCGGTCGCTGTTTTAGTCAAACTAAAACAACCTTTGAAATTCATTTTTTCACATATAAGGGCGGCTTTATCCATCGACAGTTCATGCGAGGGAGTTAATAGGAATGCACCTATAAAAGATAAAAACAAAATTGATAGTAAAAAACACTTTAAAATAGTAAAAACTTTAACAAATTTAGCTTTGGTCACATTATGCACTTATACCTTTAGCTAAAAAATTTCCAGAATCTGAAATTTCCGAATCAGAATCATCACTTTTTTCGTTTCGTTTATCATTCCAAATAACATCAGACATTTTAGGACTACTTGTTGGTTTCGATATTAAACTATTATTACTTCGATTGCGACGAAATTCTGTTAAATTTTTTTCTTGTTCAACATCAGACGTATTTCCAAGATAAGACATTCTTAATACCAATTTAAAACACTATATATTATTTATTATTCGAAATAAAATAAGTTACACTTAAAAGAAACTTTTGTTCCAACTACAATTGGCCAACCAACTTAGACCGTGTCTTAGTCTTAACCAATTGAACTTTTAAACAAAACTAAACCATATAAGTGTATGATTGTTTCTTATATAAAAAATTTAATTTACGTAAAAAAAAATCAGTACCGTATTTGGCTTATTAATTAGACTTTATAACATATCTATCTACCTAGAAATGTGTCCCTGTCTATAAATTAGGTTGATCTTATGTACATATTATATCAAGAAACAATATGAAATTATCTTCGCATGATTTGATTTCTTATTCTTTAATTTCGGTTTTTTTTTTAACAAATCAACATAATATATTTCTAATAAAACTACCTCTATAAGTAAATATATATATATAATTTTAAATAAAAATGTTAAACCGATTTATCCAAATACATAATATAGATTAATAAAAATGATTTAATGTATCGGATAAATCGGAAATTATGTCATTGATTTCCAAACAAAACATAATTTATGTCTAATTAATACATAATTTGATTTATCATAATCCACTGTACGCTCTCATCCTGCGCGTTAACTTACCAATTTTAGAACTATGTATGTACAGCGTGAAATTGCAAAAATTATAGCATAGCAATTTAAACGGAAATGCCAAAAGTAATTAAAAGTCCGTTAAATTTATTTGATTGTTGACTAAAATTAGGTAAAACTTAAAAGTCACATTGAAATTATAGCATAAAAACACTTTTCGTTTTATTTATTGTCTGGATGAACGATTACAAGTTTAATCAAAGCTTAATCTATATAACAATGCAACTGCGATGAGTGCAGCAGTAAAATAAAAAAGCTAGGAGACAAATTTTTGCGTATGTAGTCGAAATTTTTCTTTTTTTTTAAATTTTTTTACCATCGACGACCAGGATTTCACCGCAACGCAACGCAATGTTTGCGTTGAAACATTCCAACTAGAAATCTTTCGGCCTCCCACCATTGAGGAGTGCAGTAAAATAAAAAGGCTAGGAGACAAATTTTTGCGTTGGTAGTCGAAATTTTTAATTTTTTTTTATCACCATCAATTTTTGTTTTGTCATTCACAGTTCCATCGACGGCCAGCAAAAACCAAGTCATACCAAACAACCTCTAGGTGTCCCACTCTTATGAAACATGAGTTCCAATTTCATTATGATGAAATATTATATCTCTTTGTCACATACAATTCAACTGTAAAACATTTCAACGCAAGCCCTAAATTTGGCCGACAACTCGAAAGCTTTCGGCTCTCCACCATTTACAATTTTCTATATAAATTAGGTAGTTGATAAGATCTTATGTCTTACTTAACTACCTCTAATTTTAAGTAAAGTATAAACTTTGAACACGTAGACTCTACTTATAATCTAAGTCATCAAGTTTCTACAATAACCACGATTTCGAACGGATACTCATGCACGTCGATCGCACAAAAATATTCGAACCTAAAAAATTCCTCGGCACTCACTGACTCGACGTTCTAAAAATTGACCCCCAAATGTTTGGTTAAATCAGGCGACACACTTTACAGTCGAGCAACAGATTATATGTCAGAATTTTTGTTTTTTTAAATAGTGTTTTATGGATATCACTTACTGTTTATTCCCTAGATGGCAACACTATTTTTAGTTTATAGTACACATGACTATCGTTAATTTAATCGATCTATCAAAGAGAGCTACGAATACAGAAACGTGTTTTGGATAATATTTTCGGAAATAGAAGTGAAAATAAGACAAATTTTGTGAGGTTATATCCAACCGTGTGCGAAGTGAAAATTGTAACCGTCGAGCAAAATTGTTAAGAAGATGGATTCAGAATAATCCAGAGTAAGCAAATTACAAGGAATTGAAAACTGGAATCTATGGAAATTCCAGATTGAGAAAATTGTGAAGTCAATTGAAGCATGGGACATAGTAAATGGCACAGACCAACAACCTGCACCCGTGGGCACATATGCGATGGCTGCTCAAAAAAGGAAAATTCCGAAGCGATACGTAAATGGAATAAAACCGACAGGCTGGCGCAAAAGGTCATCGTTATTACAAAATCTGAACAAACGATGACGCATATTTTAACCTCGGGGGATTCTGAGGCAATGTGGGAAAAGCTAACCAATATATATGAACAAAAATCAGAATCTACAATCCACATTTTACAGCAAAAGTGGTTTACATTGGCTAAAGATCCTTCACATTATATTGCAGCACATATCTCAAAAATTGAAGATATATCTAATAGACTACAGGCAATGGGAGAGAAAATTGAAGATAAGGGGAGTAATGACCGAAATTCTCCTAACTTTACCACCAAATATTTACCATTTTATCAGTGTCTCGGAATCAACGGCTACCACCAATAGAACGTTAGCCAACCTTACCTCAAGATTAATAATTGAAGAGGTGAGACAAGGTCAAAGAGATGTAGAAGGAAATGCACTTGCTTCTAATGTAAGAGTAAGCAGTAAGAATCATTTTTCCAAGAATAATATTGGTAACAAAAAAACTCAGAAGAATAAAAACGATGAAAAAAATACAAGAAGAAAACCTGGAAAAAGTAATATTTGTCAAAAACCTGGACATTGGGCAGCAGAATGTTGGAATAATCCAGAAAATAAACAATATAAATTTAAAAATTCCTAAGTTTCAGGAGAAGAGAGAGTTGAAGCTCGTATAATCGAAGCATTTGCCTCAGTACAAAAGACAGTGAAAACTACAGTCGATGCCTGGTATATGGACACTGGAGCAAGCGATCACATGACTCATAAGCTAGAGAGAAAAAAAATGGACAGAATGTCACCTTTCAAATGTACTCTGCGTGCCTAAGCTGAAATACAATCTCTTTTCTGGCGGTGTGGCCTTGGATAAAAATTTAACTCTAGAAGCTGAAAAAAGAATTTGTAAATTCGTTAAAGAAGGCAAAACCATAGCTGTAGGTGAGAGACAAAACAAATTATTTGAAATGAAAATTAAGATAAGATGTGCCGAAGAATATCAAGCTTGTATTGCGGAAAAAAGTTCCTTTCAAGAATGGCATCAAAAACTAGCTCATCAAAGACTCAACTAGATTTTAAAAAATTATGACATTAATCCAAAAGGAGATGACAAAATAGTCTGTGATCCTTGCGCATTGAGTAAAATCCATCGACTACCTTTTCCTCAGCAAAGCAGTACAAAAACCAGTCGCATTGGCCAAATAACCAACGCAGATGTGTGTGGACCACTACCAGAAAAGTCATTCAAAGGTGCAAAGTATTTTCTTCTGTTGAAGAATGATTACTCACATTACAGAACCGTATATTTCTTGGGTGCAAAATCGGACGTACTGGAATATTTAAAAGACTATATAAAGAAAACAGAAAAACATTGCCCCAGAGGTATAGTAATTTTTAGAACTGACAATGGCCTGGAATTTGTCAATCAAGAAGTCACAAAATTGATGAAAGAGTATGGAATTTCTCATCAAAATTCAGTAATTTATTGTCCTGAGCAAAATGGCAAAATAGAACACGAAAACAGAACTGTTGTAGAAGCTGCTCGTACAATACTACATGCTACAAAATTTGAACTTAAATTCTGGGCAGAAGCAGTAAACACTGCCGTTTATATTTTGAACTGCACATGGACCAGTAGCATTAAGAATCAATCACATGACTGCAATGGAATGCAGTCAAGAGAATAATGTAGTATCTAAAAGGAACTGTTGATTATGGTTTGCACTTTAAGAAGCAGAAAACATTATACTAACGTGGCTACAGTGATGCAGATTTCGCAGGAGATATTGAAACACGCAAATCAACGGATTTATAGTTATTTGGAGTGGATGTGTTGTTAGCTGGTGTTCTCAAAGACAGTCTACAGTCGCCACCTCTACCACTTATTTGGAATACAGTGCAGCTTTTCATACAGTCAAGGAAATAGTTTGGTTCTTAAAGTTATTCAAAGAGATATATCATTAACACAATATTGCTACAACTCTCTAATTTGACATTCAAAGTACGCTTAAATTGATTAAAAATCCTGTTCTTCACAAACGAATTAAACATATTGACGTACAATATCAATACATCCGAGACAAGTATGACAAGAAAGTTGTTCAACTCAAATACATCAACACCAAGGAACAGCCAGCGGATATCTCCAACAAACCCTTGGAAAGAAGAATCTTCGAATTTCATCGCAACAGAATATGCTACAAACTTGAAGAGGATTCTGATATTCCATAAAACAGTGGGAGTGTCAGAATTGTTGTTTTTTTAATAGTGTTTTATGGATATCACTCGCTGTTTATTCCCTAGATGGCAACACTATCTTTAATTTAATCGATCTATCAAAGAGAGCTACGAATTTCATTATACATCTGAAATTATTTTACCCATAATTCCACATATAACGACATTATAGACCAAATTTTCACGCTACAGATGATTCTTTTTAAAAATTACAATCAGAAGAGTTTACGAGTTGCTAAATATATGCCTTTTATGTGAAATGGCAGTAATGCAGCAATAATGTTATGGTTTAACGGAGGAGATAGTTGTTCTTCAATATTCTTAAATCTCATGCTAGAACATCATTTTAAAATTCCTTAAAGACCAGATTAATTATTCCAAAATATGGATCATAATAGATTCGACAGATCAAGATGCGATGGATTATGTGGGAGGTCATCAAAACGCGACTTGATGTCGGAAACTGGGATGTGATAAAAAATAGTATACATATTTGAAATGAAAACGATTTTAAGCTGCTATGGCTTATCGGCGTTTAAAACGACTTAGCTAAAAGCTTACTCGGGATCTAAACCCAAGAAGCCTGGTTGTTGATACGGAATCCACCCAATCAGATTCAAAAGTTCGATATGAGTAAGTAAACGAATTTCTAGATAAATGTATAACTTATTTGTTTTTAAATGTTATAGGAGTGTCGTTTTTATAATTGGGTTCTTCCATTTTATGTAGAAAATCGATTTACCAATAAATACACTTAAAATTTTCACAATTACCTTGATTAAACACTTTATCAGACATAATGGCGACAATTAATTTTTTGTTGAATTTCTTCGACCTAAACTTAATCACGACACTGAACTAAAAAAAATATTCTATTTGCACACACAATATCTTATATTAAAGTTCGAAATTAACTAAACTGACCGATAAATAACCCGATAGTATATTAAATGCGAACCTGACTATTTATCAAACAAATCTAAAGTTTGAAAAACTTAAACACGAGAAACTCACAATCAAATCGTTTAATCCTACTTTAAACGATTAAAATTTGAGATCTATCGATCTTTTTTTTTGTTTTATGTGTTATACCGCCTACACCTTTCGAGTTAAACGGCAATAATTTAATTATCTTAATTAATAAATAAAAAAAAAACGTTGTCAAATTTGTTCAAACATAGAATTTAATAAGATCGCGATATTTCCGTTAGATTTTCAAGTGAAAAAAAAATAGGAAAGTAGGTAGACGATCGTACAATTAAATTTTAATGTAATTGACTTTTAATTATAAATAAAACTGAATTGATGATTATTGCTGAAGGTTACTGAATTTAATTGGCTCACTATAATTCAAGGTTAGATTTAGGAGTAATTTATTTGGTTATTTTGTACATATATGTATGCTTTGTAATAATGATTATTTTAATTAGAACTATTGACGTGGAAAATTATTGAATAGTTGTATATAGATATACATAATTATGTTAAGTCTTGGATTTTGTTTTATGTAATCTTTATCTTTGAAATGGCCATAAACCGATACAGTTAGGGAAGTTTAGAACTTATTATAGTGAGCAATCCTGTTCTATCTATCTTGTTACTTCATTCGACAATAGGAATTAAATTCCAACTCTTACGCCACTGGTAGGGATATTCGCTATTAGGATGTACTATGTGCTAGTTATAGTCTTACTTGGTTAGATCTAGTGGATATTTTCTGTTAAAACACCGATATGTAAGACTATAGCGTTCTAAAATGTGTATGAGTCCTTTATGCCATACTTTTCCGAAAGCTTAACCGATGTACAGAAATATGCTGCATTGTATTCCTGAAGTATCTGCTCCATCACTAAGTAATTCTTAGATTCAGCCATTAAGAGCTGCTGAATGTTTTGAGATGGTTGGCCTTTTTCATCGAAAAAACTGCTCGGCGTATAGCTTGTGTTGCAGCTTAATTTTACTAAAATGTAGAACTACCATCAGTAAAGTGATCCAGGTGTCCATCTTGCATACATTTCCAAAGTTGTCTCCCTCTCGGAAATATCATTATTATGCCTCATTGGATGCATTTGGAATTGTAGTCACCCCCTGCAATAAACTAATCTCCTAGCATTTAAACTAAAGAAATGACACATTACCCAAACCACTCCTTTAGACAGATACTAGTTCCTTGAATATACTTCTCACAATATTTGGAGCTCATAATGTACTCTCTGCATGAGAGTATTCATGTTTTGCAGCAAGAGACTCATATTGTGCAGTCCCTATAGTCGTCGTTTGAGTTTGGAAGTGAGTTACATTTTACTGCTCCCACAAGATTTTTGGATTAATCGTAGCAGATATTTCTGTTGCATTTATCTGGCTTTTGAAGATTGCATTTAGCACTTGTTGCTTCGCTCTTTGTCGTGAAGTCATGGTTTCCATGTTTTCCGATTTATAATGTTAATTAAATTTTTCACTTTAAAGACCAAATCTATAAATTCCTTGCTAACCTCATCAGTGGAAACGGTGGACTCGATCCATTTTATTACAACTACTGTGATTTCGTTGCTACTCTTCTACTGCAAAAAGTATTTTTTGCATCGAGCGCGGATATGATTTTTTTGTAGACGTCGATGTTTCGTGCTTGAATATTTCATAAAAAAAGTTTTGACCAGTCAGTGAACTTAAACTCCCTTGAAGGCTAATACTTCAATACTTCACACAAATACAGTATAACACCTGCGCATTTCATAGCTCCATGTCACCTTGTACAATGACATGAAAAATGAATCGGCCCATGATGTCTGCACACCAATAGGGGGTCAAAGTTGTGTCCATCAATATCACTGATCGTAATCGTGTGTGAAAAATTCCCTTTTTCATCCTGGCCATATTGAGATTCGAACTCGGTAACTCTCCCGCTCCAAGCGCCGCTGCTCTAACCATTGCGCCATTTGGTCGATAGCTTGCACTTTTTGTTAAAATTGTTTTTGTTTTTTTGCCCTGAGAATGATCACATCAACATTCACTTTTGACTGTGATCTATGGGGTATTGTAATCTTTTTTGGACAAAATTTCAGAGATCTGTTGGAGAGATCTGTATGGTGATATTTTAACATCACTTGCAGCAAAATAAATTCGGCAAAGAAGAAATTTATTTGATCCAACAGATGTTTAACAATGACTTTAAAATGTGCCGATTTAGGAAGTTACTTTATGAACTGAAGTAGTCTAATTGTTTTGGAAATCAATTGGTAACACAATAAAGCTAAACTAGAAGGTGATAAGATGTAAATCTGAATCTTACTTCTAAAATAGAGGAAGAACACTTACTGATCGTGTTAATGTGTTCCTCTAAAAACCTATATAAATCTCCATAATTTATCAGCGGTAGAGTTCTATCTTTTCTGAAGTAATTAAGTAATTTTTCTGAGAGTGAGAAACAACTAACATTCACTGAAGCACCATTAAAAATGTGACGCATCTCGTCAAAATTAGATATAAGATTGAATATTAGATAAATGACATAACTAACCGATTACTTTAAAGGCCGCAAGACAAGACTAATTAAACAATTGAATCCGCCCCATTAACAATATAGCTAGGGATCGAATGCAATGAAATCGGATATAGTTTTTTCATTACCGAACTCATAATTTCATTCAACTAAACTCAAACGAATTCCTCATTTAAACTCAATTCATAATATTTTTATTCGTTCTGATTTAACCTCACTTCAATTCATATATGCATATAGTCAATGCTTTAATTTAGAATGGCCTTAGAGAGTGATGGGCGTATCTTTTCAGATAATTACATTTTTCGCACTTTATGGTAGTTAGGGTAATTATAACTATATGTATACAGTGGCTATATACTCAATTCTATTTGACTAGTTAAGTGATTGACCATTTTAATTAGAACAGCGTAAAAGTCGGCGAAAAGGTATAATAACCTTGTCGCTGCTTCGTTTGTTTTCAATTTTGTCAAATAAAAAACTCGACAGCTGATTCATACAACAAACAAGTAACAACAAATCGTCCAATTGATAATGGTCGAGTTTTTATTTCGCAATTGTCATTTATAAAATTGCACTTTTAGATAATAACAAAAATTGTGATATTGATGTTTTGTAATTGTAAATTATGCAAATTGTTTGTAATACTGTTTTGGATTATGTTGAATAGAATTAATAGTGGTTTAATATTTTTAATGTAAAAATCGTAATTTTGACACCCAACATCACAGAACATGGATAAAGAACGGTAGGGTACACGTCCTATTTTCAATTGCAATTAATTACCTCATTATTTTCATATTTTAGATTTTCACTTTTACTACTTGAACCAAGTGAAATATACTTTGAAGATTTTTATGTACAAATATGTGATATAAAACAAACGAAGAAAGATGATAATATACCGTGCCTTGTTGGCCATTTGAAAATGTGCTCAAAATCGCTTGTGTTCGATCCGAAAGATAAATTAAAGCCACTTATTAAAATTCCATATAAGGACTGTACCACTATCTATGAATATGAGGCTACCGAATTTACGGCTAACAATAATACGAATGTGTTGTGCATCAATACAAAACAGCATATTAAAATGTTAGGTGACAATATTTTGGAACCTTACAAATTTTGTCTCGAACCCAGGATATTTTATTTTAAATTTTTTTACGCTAAAGTATCAGATTGTTTACCGCAAATGTGCCAGCTACATCGGGCGTCTAGTCTTCACGCTTATGAACAAAATAGCATGGTTATTAGATTATTTAATATTTTTGTAGTTTTTTTTTTTTTTTTTTTTGTAATTTGGCGATTACTGAACCAAAACTAAAAAATTACATTTTTATTTACTATTATGCTCTTTACAGATAGCAACTATTGTGTATTCACGGCATAGACGTATAAAATTTAATCCCCTATGGTTAGACGATATCTATGAAAAAATTATAATCGAGAATTATGTTGAAGAAATTAATCCGTTGGTTGTGAATCCTGGGCGTTTGCTTCTCTCGAGTGCCGCTCTGTATTTTCAGTCGTACAACAATATAAATCCAGTAAGTATATCCTTCATGTTTTTAAATTCAATACACCTAATCCTATAGATATATATTTATAGTATCCAGTTCTTAAAATTAAACTGAAATCAATAAATAATCTGACCAAACGGCGTTTTTTGTTGCGTCACATTGGGCTGGAAATTAAATGGAATGTCGACGATAAGGATCGTTTATTGTACATATCATTTCCGAATCAAACGGAACGAGATGAATTTTACAAGTGTCTATTGGAACAAAACGAAGTGAATTTATTTATGCCCGAACCAGAAGCTATGACATTGAAATGGCAGAATGGAATCATATCTAATTACGATTATTTGTTGTATTTGAATAGGTGAGATAAACTGTGGCAATATTTGAACTACAATTTATTTTTTTGTTTGTTTAAAAGCTTGGCCGATAGATGTTTTCAAGACCTAACACAATATCCCATCTTTCCGTGGGTCATAAGCAATTACACTGCAGATGACCTTGATCTCAGTGACCCGGATAATTATCGTGATCTAACCAAACCAATTGGCGCCTTAAATGCAGAACGGTTGGAACGCTTGAAAGAAAGATGTGATGAAATGGGCGATCCAAAATTCCTTTACGGCTCGCATTATTCCGCACCCGGTCTAGTATTATTCTATTTAGTTCGGAAATTTCCCAATCTCATGTTATGCCTGCAAAACGGTCGATTTGATCATCCGGATCGTATGTTTAATCGGGTACAAGATGCATATCATAATTGTTTGAATAATATGTCCGATTTTAAAGAATTGATTCCAGAGTTTTACGACCCATCGAATGCTGGAGATTTTCTAGTAAATGTAAATAAAATTGATTTTGGAACAAAATGCGATGGCACACCGGTGAATGATGTTGTATTACCGCCGTGGGCAAATAAATCACCCGAAATGTTTGTTAAAAAATTACGAGATGCGCTCGAATCGAATTATGTTTCGAAGAATTTAAATTATTGGATTGATCTAATTTTTGGTTATAAACAACGCGGAAATGCGGCAGTCGAAGCGAATAATTGTAAATTTCGAATTAAAATTTCAGAGTATATAGTAATTTTTTCCTTTTATTTACAGTATTTTACTACCTTTGTTATGAAGGATCAGTCGATTTGGAGAGTGTTAATGATTTGGCGTCACGACATGCTCTCGAAGTACAAATTTCGGAGTTTGGTCAGATACCAAAGCAATTATTTACAACACCGCATGTTCCTAAAATAATGTCTATACCTTCGCTGCTTCATAGACGTAGTATAAAATATCAAAATTCTGTGCCAGATTTTACTAATTTTGACGCCGACAAGGATGATATTGGTGATATTATAATTAAGCATATTGAACCCTATGTCGAATTTTTAGCTCATAAAGACTTAATCTCAAGTATTATACTAGACGACAATAATAATATAATTTCAGCCAGTAAAGACGGCATAATTAAGTGTTACAGTATAGATGATAAACTCCAAACTCGTAGCGTATCAATTAGTACGATGCCAATTAGTTCATGTATTAAAATTCCGCAAACGAATGTGATTGCAGCCGGCTCATGGGATAATACAATGTTAGTATAATAAATAGTGTGTATGATTTGGTTGTGTCTAATATTCTATCGAACATTTCTAGAATAACTTATAATTTTGATTATGGCAAGGTGTCAAATATAACTCAGGCCCACGATGACGCAGTCTCATGTTTATCGTATATTGAATCAATCGGTCTGCTAATTTCAGGCAGTTGGGACTGTAGTATTAAAGTATGGAGAGGATTTGATAAGGACAGTTGTCAAGGAGCTTCATTACGTACTGTAGATTCTATAGTGGCTTATCTATCGCTGGAAGAAAAAATAACATCGCTCGATTCTTATTCGAATAAAAATCTCATTAGGGTTCTGATTGGAACGAAATCGGGTGATGTTCTACTTTGGGAATTGGAAATTCTAGATTCAAAAAATTTAAATTTGCTTGAACCGATTGATGAACCAAAAATTATGGGGCGACATGACGATGAAGTAACGGCCGTCGCATTTGGTTCTCGTGGATATAAAATTGTTTCGTGTGGTTTCGATAAACTTATTCAAGTAATTGATGTTGATACGGGAATGATCTTATTTAAAAAGTATTTTAACGTAGCCCTAACCGCAATGAATTGGTCAAGAATTGATGAACTTTTACTTATTGGTGATGCGTCTGGTGATATTCATGTTTGGGATGTTATTACAGGAAATGTCGAATTTCAAAAGAAACTGCATAAAGGTGAGTGGATCATATATGGTCATTAGTAATATAAATAAGTTTTTTTTTATAATTCTAGATTATATTTCGGGTATTTCGATCTCGAATGACAACAAAAAAATTATAACAGCAGGAAAAGATGATTACGAATATTTTATTAAAGTGTGGAATGTTTAATTTATTTTAAATTGTATTTTTAATGTTAAAAATAATTACATATATAATATCCAAAGTTTAATTTATGTTTTTGTTTAATTTATTATAAAAATCCTCCCAACTTACGTCAGTTCCTTATCGAATGGTGGAGGCGTGTCGAATTGAAATTGGTATTTGGAAAATCGATCAAAACGTATTGGGGCCTATTAGCGTGATTTACAAAGGTATTTCGCTTCTGCTAACACGACAGAAGTCAGTTAATCATCAAAACAAATCCACACTTCTTGTATTATTGGTGTTGATGTAGATCTTTGAATATTCGGCGGTTGTATTGTTTGTTCTTGTAGAGGTTTTCGGTACTATTGCTCACGTGTTCTTTGAAATATTTGTTCCATTTCTTTAACTTCAACATTTCTTACACTACACTACTATTAGGCTCGCATGTTTTGATTTGCTGATGCCTCCTCAACAGCTTCCAAAATGTTCTCTTTATATTTTCTTTGACCAGTCCTTGCTATTTATACCTTACTTGAAGCTAAACTGCGGCTGCCTTGAGTTGAAATTGGGCTCTTGACTGGAGTCAATGCGAGGAATTTCTTGTTGATTTCATTACATGACCTGTATTTCCGGTTGGAGCTGTTCATGTAGGTCGCGTCTTTAAGAAAATATCATATAATTGCTATTGCTTGTATTTATTTCACTGATATTCTTTTCTTAAAATCAAGAAGGGCTAGAATTTCCCAGTGTTATAATATATGTTATAATATCTGAATCTAGTCCGTGAACGACAGCCATTAGTTGATATTTAGTAGTTTATCCGCTGTTTGTATTATTTCTTCTCAAATCGTTTCTATAATCGTTGAAATATCAGAGTATTTAAGGTATACTGGCAAAAGACCTCTTCTAATTCACAAATAGGGACCTAGTATCTTCCAACTTAACTACCGCATACCTGTAGCTACTTAAAAGGTACCAGTTAACTCTATTTCAGGACTCTACCAATCAGTATTTATTAGTAACCCTAGAAGTTTTAATATTTTTATAACGGTAATTTTGAAATTTGAGGAAATTAGCTGATTGGTATAAGAAGATAAACATTACTAAATGGTCGAATTTAGTTGTATCATTGACCGCCCGAAAATTTAAGTTAGTTAAAAGGCGGTTTATTTCCTTTATTTACGAGCTAAATATTCCCGCGAAAGTGACATTTGAAAATTATTTTTCACTACAAAGAAATCATAAATTTCTTATCTTCATCTTGTACTCGCTGTGGCCTGTGGTCCAACAAAAACTTAGTAATTAAGCTTTTTTTTATAAATAATGTCCCTAAATCTAAATAATACAACAAGCAATGATCAAGATAATTACGATAATCATATTCAATTCCCATATAAATTATGGATAATAATTAATAAAAAAAATTATGTAATTTACTGGAGTAAAATAGGTAATTCAATATTAATAAATTATTCAAATTTAGCTGAATTTTTATTAAAACAAAAATTACTAAATATAAAATATTGTTCGTCGTTTATAAAAGAATTAAATGTGTACGGATTTCGGAAAATCAATCGATATAAGAAAATTAATAATTATGATTATAATAAAAACGATTTAATATTCGAGTACGAGCATAAAAATTTTCAACGTAGTCGTCACGATCTATTAAAATTGATTAAACGAAAAAATGAAATTCGGCCGTCAGATCAATCTAGCAAAAACGACAATTATGATTTAACCATGTGTTTTACGCCGCCATATTCCTCGTTACAATATTCGCGTGAAAATTTACGTTTAATATTAGGGATGCAGGCGCTTAATAAACAAGCCGATCTCTTTATTAAAAGATTACCGAGTCAATTAAATATTCCGGTGTTAGAAGTGCCGGCCACTTGCTTTGAAAATCCAATAGAAAATATACCAAAATTTGTACAAGAATATTTAGAAAATCAATGCGAGGCGGAACAAAGTTCTGAGAGCTCGAATATTTTTTATCAAGATTTTGTACCAGTGCAAATCGATGATATTCGTACTACGATCGATAGCCGGTAAGTTAATTTAATACTTTGCAAATAAAATGATTTATTATGCAATTTTTAAGTAAGCCATGACGAACTTATCGAGAACAGCTGTTTAATGCCAATTCCGTACTTTCTTTCGTTTTCAAGGAGAAGCAGCGTGGAAGTCATTCACCCTCAAGATATTTCAATAGATATTCCAAACATTTCAAGCGAGCCCATACCTCAAAATTCACCATTGTATCAAATTCAAAATGGTAATCCGACTGCTAATACTGTCAATCCATCTTCTGATGATTTTATAACTATTGTGGATGAACCAATGGAAGATAATAAATTCGAAATCAAAAACGAACGGTATGATTTCCAAATTATTAACGACAATATGGCGCCTTTAGAATATCAAGTAGCGAACGAAGTATGTGTAGACGATCGCAGTCAAGACATAATCTGTAAAAATGAATATTTTGCAGAATCTTTTAATCAGAATCAAACACCAGTCTACCAAGAGATGTATTTTGATCAAATACCAGTTTTACCAGCAGAACAAGTACCTGAGCAATATTTAGCACCGCGTCCTGTTGATACTTGTAACACTATAAATTCGTTCGGTTTCAACCAGTTCGATTTACCACAACCGTATGATGATAACTATGCACACGATAATATGCTATACGATATCCATTTACCGAACGACAACGATATAAATCCCGATTATTTCAATCATGAGACGCTACAAAATGTGGAAAATGCGATAGAAAATTTCTTTACTCAAATTCGTGAGAGCATTGACATTTTAAATAACTAAACGATTGTTATGATAATGTCAAGACACTTGTACCTGAAATTGTTCATTCTTCATTTTTAATATGTATTTAGTTTTAATTAAAAATTTATATATTTAACTCTAAACCAGAATTTTTATTTAATTTTTTTTTTACGTGGATCAGAATTTGTAAATAAGAATAATAAAAAAAACCGATAAAAGTTTAAAATTATTTCTTTTGTTTTTTCTTTTCGGCATCTTGAGCCTTCTCTTCTTCAATACCCTTAACATAGGCCTCGATATCATTTTGATTTAACATTTTTAATGGTTGTTTACGTTGCATTACGGCAATTTCCAAATTCTTTTGACCTGACTGGGCAACCTCAAGCAAAGCTTTAATAGCTAATTTTACAGCACCCTTTTCCGTTTCAATTTCTTCTGCCTTGTAATTGTCTTCTAAAAATTGACGGACTGTATCCGATTGGTGGCCCGTTGCATTAGCTTTCCATTCATAATAGATACCGGATGGATCAGTTTGAAATAGTTTTGGTTCTCCATCTAAATTGAATCCACCAATAAGACATGAAATACCGAATGGACGACGACCATTACTTTGCGTATATTTTTGTTTTAAAGTTGCAATGTATCTTGTTATATATTCGACTGTGACCGGATCTTCTTTACTTAGCTTATGACTTTGACATTCAACTTGGGCGCGTGAAATGAGAATTCTAGCATCCGCGGTTAACCCAGCGAAAGCCATTACTATATGCTCATCTAAAATACAAATTTTTCGTACAGTGCGCTCTTCTTGAAGTTTAGCAATTGAACGTTTTTCCACACCGAGTACAACAACATCTTTGCCACAGACACCGACCTATATCGAATAATAAATAGTTTTGTTTATTAAATTGTGATTTTATTGTGACATGACAAGCAAAAATCTCTCATCGTTGAGGTTATGTTTTTCAATGCATACCGCTGTTGATCCTTTTCGTACCGCTTCTTGAGCATATTGTACTTGAAGTAAGTGACCGTCTGGTGAAAAAACTGTTACGGCACGATCGTATCTTGAACCCATTATTATATTTTTTAATCTAAATTATTTTTTTAAAAGGAAAAATACAAATTATGATATCTTTTGCTATGTAACTCTGATTTTCGTAAATGATTTGACAAATTGACAATAAAACAAATATTAGTATTGCCATATACAAGTTTTGTAGTAGAGTCGGGCTTATACGAATCAAATTTTATTGTGTACTAAAGACATGTTATTCTAGAATTAGTCTACTTTTTAAAATCGGCCGGGTAGACGATGGGAATTAAACTGTTGTCGATATACCAAAGTGGTTTTCATCAGCTGTATGAAATAGGATGTTAAAACATGTAACATGTGTTTGAACGTTAAAGATATGCAGCTCGAGGTAAGATACATTTTAACGCGTTCTCCACAAGTCTCCAATTAGCTACAAATAAATCTCATCAAGCTAAACATTTTGACATTTGCGATATTTGAATTGTGAACAAGATGTATTGCATCGCAGAAGAAAGCTTGAATTAGAAAAATTAAATTTAAAATGGATTCAAGTGACGAGGAGAATATTGTTAATTTAGGTTTTGATTACTTTTTCGTGGTTTCACGGGGTCCTATAAATTAATAGTACCGTCAAAATTGATCTACAAAATGGTAACCGTGCAAAATAGCTGCTACATTCAGTGGAGACTTGTTAGTAGTACCATCTACATTTCAATCTGCGCAACTACCAATTTTGATTTTGAATTTTTTAGTGAATTGTACGTCAAAATACGAGAAAAATTTTCTTAGTATCACGCGTATCTATAAATATAAATGATTCACATTTTGGCTATGTAGGAGATGGAGTAGGCACTGATTATATTTCACACACTTCAAACTTGACATATTTCGGAGTTTTTTGAATTTTTCGATCTAAAATCGTCATTATCAAATAATTATAGAATTTAAATACAATAAATTATGGAACATTAGCCATCTTGAATAATTGAAAGAAAAAATAATAATTTAAAAAGTTGTAACGTAAATTATATTTTTTGTAATACTAGTGTCCAAATTAAACGTGCTCTTACGGTAAAATATTTTATGCACAGCCGCCATAAAGCAACATCCATTAAAAACAAAACATCCAAATTTAAAATGGAACAAATGTCTTGTTCATCAATAACAGAGTCAGACGACACAATAGAATTACATGAATTTCAACTTTTACTCTGGGGTCCAACAATAAGGCAAGATGTTTTTAAGCGATGGTCGCAAGGTTTTGAATTTAGTGAACACGAACCAGCAGCTTTAGTTCAACGACATGGTGGTCCATGTGGCGTTATAGCGCCCGTTCAAGCATATTTATTAAAGTTGCTCCTAACAGAAACTCCGGGGTACAATATGAGTGATTTGACACGACATAAATGTGAAATGCTGTTAATCCAAGCATTATGTAATATTTTAATAAAATGTAACGATGTAAGTTACCGCATTGTAACAGTGAACCGGGATGGGATCAAAAATGTTCGATCAACTGAGGAGCAAATCGATTTTCATGAAAGACTTATCGTTAATAATTTTGAATCAATTGACGATGTGAAGACTTATTATATCGAAAATTTTAATATGTTGACCAGTCAATTTGGGATTTTGACTTTTTTATATTCAGTTCTCTTAACTAAAGGACTAACTAATATTATATCTGATTTATCAGACACATCGGAACCTCTTATACATAATGTGTATGGCTATGGTTCCCAAGCATTGATAAATTTAATGTTGACAGGACAAGCAGTACCTTATGTCTGGGATAATGAACAAAACGTTGGCGGTTTAAAATTATGTGGAATTAGACAACAATCTGACATTGGTTTTATAACGCTTATGGAACAAATGCGACATTGTACTGTTGGCTCGTTTTATAAAAATCCTAAAAATCCCGTTTGGGTTATGGCATCTGAAACACACTTAACGGTCTTATTTAGCTATGAAAAACGTTTAGTATCGCCTGAAACACCATATGAAGTAGCACGGCGTGTATTTCGCGAACATGATCCAGACGGAAATAATTTTATAGAAAGTGCGGTACTAGAAGATGTTTTGAGTTCCTTAGGGCTTGTAAGTGATTCAGGATATGTTGCAATTATGAGAAAAACATTAGATCCAGAAAATTGTGGAATTATTTTACTGAACCATTTTATGGATGAATTTTTCCAATTCGAGGAAATACGATTTGTTCCAGACACATTTGATTTATTTCATTATAATGGGGTACCGAGTTCAAATTATGACCGTATAATAAAATTTAATAGAGGATCGGCAATTCTATTAGAAAGTGATCTGAAAATGTGTAATTTATCAGATCCAATGTTATCATGTTTGCAAACAAAATGGCCTAATATCGAAGTAACTTGGCACGATTTAAGAACACCATCATTGAATTAGCTACAAATGTTTTATGTATCGATTATTATTTTGATTGACGTGATAAAAAAAACTATTTTAAAGCAAATGATAATAAATGTGACGTTATTGATTAAATATGTCTGATTATTCTCCAAGTTTAGAAGTGATCTTTACTGCGTAATACCATGTTCTAATTCCATTCAGTCGCACTGACTGACTGACTTACATATGCATTAAACACTTCTAGCTTAGCGTTTCGTGATACGGCTGATCCATTCCAGAAATGGATCTTTTGGAGCATGTTGAAGATGTTTATCATTTTTTTGTTGAGGCTTTCGATAGCTAATCGAGATCGTTTAGTCGTCGTATGGGATTCCTTAACTCGGTTTCCAGCAGCACTGGAGATATTTTCTAATATTTTTCTTAAGATTTCTGCCTCTATATATGCGTCACCTTTCTGCTGTTACATTACCAATTCCAGTAGCTTCTGTAAGGCACTTCGAATTTTCTTTGGTGGCCAATCACTCGTGCTGGCGTACACTCACTTCTCTATTTGTTTGCTTGAGAGTAGATTAGTATTTCGTTGTAAAGATAGGAACTATTTTAATTATCATGTCTTACAGAATATTCTTTGCTTAATCTTGGTATCGTTTCGACGTTCACTAGATATTGTGAATTGTATTATTCGTATTCTGCTCATTGAATATTATCTGTTTCTTGCTGTTATCTATCTTGTATAATTCTTCGTATAAGTTGTTGTTATCACGCCCACGCCTTGGTCGTGAATACATTATCTGCATGTTCTGTAATCAGTCGATAACGGAATAAAATTTAAAAAATGGAATATCAAAAATTTAGTACACGAATTTAGTACATTTGTGGCAACAACAACGACGTAGGTGTTTAATTCCGTGAACTATTAATTTTAAAAAGTAATATGGCTGCATAAAAAAATTGTAGTTGTCTGTCAAATATGACGTGAATTTGACAAAATAATTTCATTCATAAGAAAACGAAAAAACGGAGAAGATTAAAGTTTTATTGAACAGTAAAAAATTGAAAATTTGCGTAAAATTAAAAATTAAAATAAATGCAATTAAATGTGATAAAAAGAATTAAATATATTTATTTAATATTTAAGTTTAAATTATAATAATATGGCTTTAACAAGAAAGTCTACAACAAAAATATGTAAGTAGTTTTTTGCCTTTTTATTTTTTTACCTGTGGTTCTCTTCGTGGTGTAAAGTATAAAAAAAAAAATTAACAACGAAAATAAAAAAAAACTAGTAGTAAATTGATTACAAGGTTATGATTTATATCTTCTTATTATGGTTAGTTCATTACCATAAATTGTGTTATTGCAAAATATTTTTTAAAACTCATATCATATTTAAACTTACAAATCTAATTAAAGAATTTTGTCCGATGTAGTTTGGTCTGTGTCGCGATAGTTTTACACCAATAAAAATATTTTTTTGTATTTCAGACGAAGTTGATGCCCACACACCGAAAACAACATGCCTCGATATTGGTGCAACTGGACGGGTTTTAGTCACAGGCGGACACGATCGTCACATAAAATTATGGGCATTCGACAGCAAAGAGAATATCATGGTAAATATAAATTTGTGATGTGCGCAAGATGCGATTTCGCTTTTGGTGTTACAATTTACAAAGTTTGTGTGCAAAATTTTTAACTTGTTTTTGTTTTTGTTGTTGTTTACAGTCGTTAAAAGGCCATTCTAGTATAGTAAATTTAGTAAAATTCGCGTATAACGATGATTTTGTGTATTCGGCCGACGACAATGGTATCATAAAAAAGTGGAATTTAAATACCGGTCAGCCAACTAGTGCGCTTTATGGCCATACAAACACGGTGCGTGCCGTGCATTTTCATCCATTCGGTGATTATGTTGTGTCTGGTAGTAACGATGCAACACTTCGACTATGGGATATACGTGTAGATTCGTGTATAAAACGGTATCGTGGCCATTCATCGAGTGTAAATTCCGTGAAATTTTCACCCGATGGCACGTGGATAGCATCGGCTTGTCAGGACGGTATGCTAATTATTTGGGACATACGAATGAGTACTCCGATTGTAGAGTTTCGTATGCCTTTTTCGCCAATCCTTTGTATACAGTATCATCCATTTGAATTTTTACTATCTGTGGGGCGTGCTAATGGTACAGTTGATTTCTATGATCTGGAAAAAAGAGCTAAGATTAGTACGGGAGAAAATAATATACCGAACGCAAGATCAGGAATCAAATGTATCACATTCAATGATAGTGGTAATTGCTTGTTTGCCGGTACAACTGAAAGTGTGGTTGTGTTGGGATGGGAGCCCGACACAGAATTTGATAGTGTAAAAGGTACATGGACTAATATAGGCGACATGAAAGTTTGGAATAATCAAATTTTATGTGGTGCATTCGAAAATAATACAGCCTCTATTCACGCAATCGGTACAGATCAGCTTATGCCATTTTATAATCCATCTAACGTAACATTTAGTCACAATCAAGGATCACGAAAAAGTTTTAGTAATCGAACGGGAAAATTACGCTTGTCGATCGGAAATAATAGCAGTAAAATAACCGTACCCACAACCACAGAGGAAAGTGAACCGAGCTTTATAAGTGTTGATGGGCAATCATCGCCTAATTTAAGTATCGAAATGATTGACGACGAGCCAATGGACACAGTGAAGATGAATTATCCACTAAAAAAATCAGACACATTTGATAAAAAAACAAAAAATAATTCGGATTCCTATCAAATCGACAAATACATGAAAACGTATACGAACGGTAAAACGGATAATTTACGTGATGTAATAAATGATTATTCTAGTGACTTAGATTATTATCCAGTTCGAAGTAGTCCGCTACTAAATAATGTGGTTGAACCGGAACGCGAAGATTTCCCCGTTAATAATGCCCAACCACCTGATTATGCACCAAAGTTCAACTCAATGCCAGTAACAAAAACTGTTGTTCGTCAAAAAGTTGATACACGACGTGGTTCGGGTACTAACGGTTCATCACAAAATTATGCAACAACTAATCGGACACCAATGGTACACGGAGGTTTGCAAAACAATAAAAAAATCATGTCATCGATAAGTACGACCGATCTAAATAAAATTGACGATAATCAAAATATAACAAAACGACGACCGGTTTCACGGGGTGGTTCGCCCGTACGAAATTTTAATTCAACAAATAATCATCATACTACCAAGCTTAAAAAAAGCGAGAGTATAACACAATTTAACCGTGATCGTGATAGTAATAAAAATAGAAATATACCAGTTCATATCATAACAAAACCACAGCCAGTCGCCCGATCAAAAACCAATATTGATTTACGAGCTGCGGCCGCTGCTAGCCCTGTTCCACATACAACACCAAGTGTAAGTTTTATTATTTATTTTTTCTTGAAAAATTATATCTAATTTATATATTTTATATATTGTGTTACAGAAAATTCCAAATTACGTGTCGGACCTAGCCAACGAACATCATGAAATTCAATTGTTGACGACATGTCATGATTCTGTGTATCAGGCGCTAAGAAATCGACATACTTCTTTGCAGATTATCCGAACAATGAGGTGAGTAAATTAAATTTTTAATTTTTACGACTACGCAAGATTGAAGGCACTAGTACCTTTAACATAAAAAAATACATAATACGGAAATGATAAACGAATGATAAAAATTTGTATTTATAGTTGAGTAAGATAATAATAGAACAGCGATAAGTAATCCGATAAAAAGGGAATGACATTTTTCGTTTTCGAGTTTATGTGACCCCCCACTTTTTTGGTATTTATATCTTTGTTCTTATCACAAATTCAATGAAAATATTATTCTTTTTCAACTATAAAACAACTTTACTCCAAACTAACTCCGTCTTTTCCTATATTTAATTTTAACAAGCCAATGTTATATTCTTATACTTATCACTAATTTCGCTAATTAATTCAATAACAATCTAATAATATTCTAATAAAAAAAATTAAATATTTAGTTTCCTTTTCACATTTTATGATAGTTTTCGATTTCTAAATTCATCTCATTAATTTATTGCTGTATGCTGATTATTAATAGCACCTTTGATTTCAATACAACCAATAAAAAAATAATTCGCATAAATTTCCAAATTTAGTTGAGAATATACATACGTCAATCAATTAGATATTCCATAAGCATATTTACCTAAATATAATCAGACATACGTTTTTGTGCGTCCTTGACGTCGATTTGTATAATTAATAGCAATGATTTTATAGTTTTTTGTGCATTAATAAAACAATTATTAGCTAAACTATCATCATAATAAATTATTACCAATATCGATAGTCAGTGTTTGTCAATCTCTTATCTTTTATGGTACACTAGAATGAACATTTATCAAGGTTTCGTATCTAACATTTGTGAATATTTTAGTTTTAGCGAGCTACACGATATTTTAAATTATTTTGCTAAATTCATAAATTATTTAATTCAAATCACTCTTCGGAGGGTAGGAAACTCATCATGGGTTTAAATAGTTATATATTACAATTATTAAAATAGGTAGTAAACCAAACAATGAAAATTCATAGAAAGTTCAACGACCTCACATGACATTTGTAAACAATTATGTTATTATAATTTATTACGTGAAAAAAAAACCAGACAGAAAACTAATATAGTAATTGTAAATAATAACATTATAGTAATATGAGTAAATTAAAATTATAGTACTTGAAATTGTTGGTCAGTTCTAGATTATGTTATATTTCTACATTCGAGTGTTTATACTTCATGAGCAGATGCTTATTTCATCAATGAAATAACAATTAAATTAAGATATTATAATAAACAACAAGTAAACTATATTATATATTTACAAACATAACATTAATTAAAAAATGTAGTAAATTCAAAATAGCTAAATCAAAATAATAAAAAGTCTACCAATGACAAAGGTAAGGTAAACCATTTTGCTAGTCATCTAATCATTTGAACGTAAACTATTCGTAAAACTATTTCGGTAAAATTTACGGAACTTAAATAAGGGTGTATTAAATATAGAGTAGTTTGAGGATAGTAATATAAAACATATTGATTTGTGTGTCATGAACAGATGCAAAATTATAAGCTTATAAAAGAGCAATTAAAAAAAAAAGTGAAAAAAAAAAACGAATTTAACGATTCATGGCTTTTATATTATACAACAATAAGTATGTATAAAAAAAAAACGAAATTAAACCAAAATAAAAGTTAATGTATAATATGTAATAAAAAATGAATTAATAAATGAGATGTCAGAGGTAAATTTATGGAGCGAACTATTTATGGAATTAATGATAATAATTTAGGATTTATTTTGTCTTTTGGGAGTAAAATTTATTGAATGATCGATATCCAAAACTTTTTTGGTATAATTAAAATCAGCCGTAAAAAATTAGAAAAATAAAGTCAATGATGTACTAAAATAATCTAATTCGAATCAAATATGTATCCAGTACGAATCTTGTACTTACGTATACGGAATATATTCACAAATAGGAGCCCTAAAACTATAACCATAAGTATTCCCAATAAATGACTGATTCTAATAATTTAAAATTTTTATTGATTAAAGTGTTTAAACGAACTATTTTGGGCCCATCTGTGTTTTTGATTAATAGGTTTTTGATTGATCCAAATCAATCTATTAAAAACCAATTTTTTTTTTTAAACAAAATTACATGTGTCCAAATATTTTCCCACCAAGTTCAACGGTTTCCCAGAACAAATTCAAAACCAAGTCCAATTCAAATTCATTTTGAGCATTGGCGAGTAAGGTGCAAGAAATACTAGTCGGTGGCTAGGCAGCTCAAACATATTTCGTGCTTTACTTGTTTTGTGATACGAGTGTGGTCAAGAATCAACAATGCATATGAGATATTCTCCTCTACTAATTTAGTATTTAATTGACGAAGAAGTTCTTCAAAATACATTTATGCTAACGGTTTTTACAGGCCATTGGTAGCCCGAACCTCATCAACATTCTGGCTTCATCGGATTCGATCCCGAGCTTGTTCCTCGTATTGTTCTAGGCAACCCGAAGAAGACAAGTCATTCTCTACTCCAGTGGATCCATCGTCGCCGATGATGACAAAAATATGCTGACTCAGAGATCGCTGAACCATCCATTTAGGATCTCTCTCTCTCTCTCTCTCTGGCTTTCGCATCTCCGGATTTTGCCGCCCGCACTAAGGTCCTCCATCCATCTCGGTCCATCGCTCTCGTCCTCCAGTTTCGACATCCTAATGCATGTAGATCTTGTTCGACGTCGTAACGCCAGCGCAATCGGGGTCTTCCTCTACGACGAACACCGGCTGGTTGTTGATGGAGCGCTATATTGGTCATTCGTTGTTGTCGAGATCGTGTAACGTGGCCGGAGATTGAGCGATGACCTTCCTTTCGAAGGTAGATAACAATCTACAATCGTTAGAGGTCATGGTCCAGCTCTCGCTTCCGAAAGCCAGCACAGGTCTTATGAGTGCTTTATAAAGTGCGAGCTTGCACGACTGCGACATATGTTTAGATCGCAATAATTTCGATTGGGCGTAGAAAACTCGTTGTCCGGCAGCGATTCGGGCTTTTATTTCTGCCTGCATATCATTCGACGATGTTATAACTGACCCGAGGTATTTAAAGTTTTCGACGCTATCAAAGTTAAGGTCGCCAATTCCGAGATTTACTATGGAGATGTTCCTGGGTGTTGATAACAATTTTGTTTTGCTGCTGTTCACCTCCAAACCAAGCCTTCTTGCGCAGCGGTCGAGCTGTATGAAACTGTCCTTGATATCGCTAGGTCTTCGGCCAAAAAACACGATATCATTTGCATATCCAAGAATTTGACCTGAATTATTAAATATACAGCGCGAAGTTTCAATGTTACATTTTCTCACTACGTACTCAAGCGCCAAGTTGTACAGCACAGGCGCCAAGATGTTATTTCAAAGGGGTCTGACACAGCTCTCTCAATTACGATTCTACATACAGACCCAGAGGTTGTTAATTTGCACAGAGAAACGAGTTTCTCTGGAATTCCTGAGCGCGGCCCATAAGTTTTCGCAGTTTATACTGTCATATGCCTGTCTGAAGTCTATATACAGTTGGTGTATGGTTATGTTGGACTTCCAACATTTTTTCAAGATCATCCTTATGGTAAAACATTTGTCAGTGGCCGATCAGTTGGGACGAAAACCACATTGATAGTCGCCAATGGTGTTTTCGGCAAGAGGGATGGGTCTGGCAAGTACAACATTAGCCAACATTTTGTAAGCAGTGCTCAACAGAGCGATACCACGATAGTTTCAGACATATGCGTGCGAGAGATAGATTGCAAGAGTAGCGCCTCCGAGCAATCAATTCTGCGGGGATTCCGTCGATTTCCATTTTTTAATCTACTAATAGCTGCATCTACTTCTTTTACTGTGGGATATTCAACATGGACCTCTTCACCTGGAGGAGCTATTGCTCTAATAGGGGTCACTTCGTCGTTCCGATTTAGTAGATTTTGAAAGTAGGTTTGCCATACTGAGAGAACATCAGCCGCGTTTGTTTTCAGCTCTCCATTTTCGTCTTTGATGGCTGTACTTCTTGGGTGAAAGTCTTTAGATTTCTAAAGTTAGCAAAACAGTCCCTTAAGTTTCCTATTTCCGCTGGGAAGCTGATGTTTTCGATGCAAGATCTCATGATCGCTTTTGTCGAAGGTATTTAGTCGTAGTTTTCCTAGCGCGGAGAAATTCTGCTAGAGATATGCCTCTAGTGTTGCGAGCCAACCATTTTTCTGACACAGCTCTCTCAATTACGATTCTACATACAGACCCAGAGGTTGTTAATTTGCACAGAGAAACGAGTTTCTCTGGAATTCCTGAGCGCGGCCCATAAGTTTTCGCAGTTTATACTGTCATATGCCTGTCTGAAGTCTATATACAGTTGGTGTATGGTTATGTTGGACTTCCAACATTTTTTCAAGATCATCCTTATGGTAAAACATTTGTCAGTGGCCGATCGGTTGGGACGAAAACCACATTGATAGTCGCCAATGGTGTTTTCGGCAAGAGGGATGGGTCTGGCAAGTACAACATTAGCCAACATTTTGTAAGCAGTGCTCAACAGAGCGATACCACGATAGTTTCAGACATATGCGTGCGAGAGATAGATTGCAAGAGTAGCGCCTCCGAGCAATCAATTCTGCGGGGATTCCGTCGATTTCCATTTTTTAATCTACTAATAGCTGCATCTACTTCTTTTACTGTGGGATATTCAACATGGACCTCTTCACCTGGAGGAGCTATTGCTCTAATAGGGGTCACTTCGTCGTTCCGATTTAGTAGATTTTGAAAGTAGGTTTGCCATACTGAGAGAACATCAGCCGCGTTTGTTTTCAGCTCTCCATTTTCGTCTTTGATGGCTGCACTTCTTGGGTGAAAGTCTTTAGATTTCTAAAGTTAGCAAAACAGTCCCTTAAGTTTCCTATTTCCGCTGGGAAGCTGATGTTTTCGATGCAAGATCTCATGATCGCTTTTGTCGAAGGTATTTAGTCGTAGTTTTCCTAGCGCGGAGAAATTCTGCTAGAGATATGCCTCTAGTGTTGCGAGCCAACCATTTTTCTGACACAGCTCTCTCAATTACGATTCTACATACAGACCCAGAGGTTGTTAATTTGCACAGAGAAACGAGTTTCTCTGGAATTCCTGAGCGCGGCCCATAAGTTTTCGCAGTTTATACTGTCATATGCCTGTCTGAAGTCTATATACAGTTGGTGTATGGTTATGTTGGACTTCCAACATTTTTTCAAGATCATCCTTATGGTAAAACATTTGTCAGTGGCCGATCGGTTGGGACGAAAACCACATTGATAGTCGCCAATGGTGTTTTCGGCAAGAGGGATGGGTCTGGCAAGTACAACATTAGCCAACATTTTGTAAGCAGTGCTCAACAGAGCGATACCACGATAGTTTCAGACATATGCGTGCGAGAGATAGATTGCAAGAGTAGCGCCTCCGAGCAATCAATTCTGCGGGGATTCCGTCGATTTCCATTTTTTAATCTACTAATAGCTGCATCTACTTCTTTTACTGTGGGATATTCAACATGGACCTCTTCACCTGGAGGAGCTATTGCTCTAATAGGGGTCACTTCGTCGTTCCGATTTAGTAGATTTTGAAAGTAGGTTTGCCATACTGAGAGAACATCAGCCGCGTTTGTTTTCAGCTCTCCATTTTCGTCTTTGATGGCTGCACTTCTTGGGTGAAAGTCTTTAGATTTCTAAAGTTAGCAAAACAGTCCCTTAAGTTTCCTATTTCCGCTGGGAAGCTGATGTTTTCGATGCAAGATCTCATGATCGCTTTTGTCGAAGGTATTTAGTCGTAGTTTTCCTAGCGCGGAGAAATTCTGCTAGAGATATGCCTCTAGTGTTGCGAGCCAACCATTTTTCACGAAGCTTTCGTTTATTTTCAACGACCCTTCGACATTGATCATCGAACCAAACATTGCGGGACCTTCCGGTGGGACTTTGCGCCGCGGTGATTGTGGCTGACTGTATAGCGTGCCACTGCTCCTGGATGTTGAGAGGAGTTTCTTCGTTGTTATTGGGTCGGTCTAAATAATTAGTGACAGCTGATTGGTAACTCTGCAGTGACGCTTCATCTTTTAAAGCATCGATATTCCATCGAACGGTCTTTTGTGCTTGTCTGTTGAACGTAGATGACAGTTCCATTTAGGATCGGCTCGCGAAATGTGACCGAGCCAGCGTACTCACTGTCCTTTTATTTCATGTACGAGATCAGGAATTTTTATTAAATTCCTGATCTTGTAGTTGAATAAAACTCGGTAAGTGTCGTCTTCGTTGCGTTTGTGGCCATATATCAAGCGCATGATTCTTTTCTCGAATGTCAATAACCATTTTTCATACTCATTCGTCAGGGTCCAACTGTCACACCCATATATGACAACGGGTCTGATCAACACCTTTAACAACTTCAGCTTGTCGGCATTTGCAAGGTATCTGATGATATGGCCCTACCCTATATCTGTTACACTTTGGAGAAGATATCCCAATTGCACCACTATTACGTATTTAACTGACAGTAATAAATTAAGATTTGTCAGACAATTTCAAATTATTGTGGTTAACATTTTTTATTACTTGTACTGTACGCTTGACGACCATTAAATGGCGAAATTTTCTTTAGTTTTTTTGTAATGTGAAAAAGAAATAAATTTTCTGCAACAACCCATTAAATTTACTAGGAAAGAAGCTAAATATTATAGCACGATGAGGTTAAACTGTTGCTCACGATTTAATTACTATAATAATTACGTTTGAATTCATTCTCTTTTATTAAACCAGAGATCATATGCATCTACTCTACTGAGATATTTAATCTTAAAATAGGCATAGTAAAATAGTGGTTTTAGATATGTTAAATACAAATAATTAAAATTCATAAAGCGTAAAGTGAATTGTTTAGCTTAGAGGCCGGCTTTAACCACAATACTTATTTTTATTAACTTAATAGGGAATTCAAATTGAATGGAGTAAACATAAAAAACTTAATAGAGCAAATAGTTGTATTGTTTAAAAAAAGCTATAAAAAAGCGTTACAAGCTAAAGTGTATTACAAGATTTAGCTAAAAATAGATTTTAATTACACAACTCACCTTATTCGGCCTCTCTCAATGTAGTATCGTTTGCTGATAAATTGGCCTAATTTTTAACGTTATTCAACTTTTATAACAGTTACGACATTTGTTAAATATATAAAAAATTTTCAATATACTATTGACTTGCTCAATAATAGTGCCCACTTAATCTTTATATTTAAGCCAAGGTCATGAACGAAGAAAACATTTTTTCTCGACGATTTTTTTGGATTAAATCAAATACTGTAATAAAAATGATAGTGGCATAAGGATTAACTAAAGCTTATTACACCAACAAAATTAAGTTAGACATTTTAAATGCTTCTCACGTCATTTTTATGTATACATTTTTTTGTTGATAAAACAGGTTACTTTTCGATTATTTAATAAAGTAAAAAATGTCATACAACTTTTTGTATTCTGAATTCTGAAAATTTTTGCAGCATTTATTATATTTCGGAATATTATTCATATCTGTCTCGTTCGTTTACGAAATATTAGTATTAACTGAGTCATGCTATTGAAATGAAATGGAATTATGTAATTTCTTTAAGTTTGGTGACAAGGTAAAAATAATAATAAAAATTAATTAGGAATATCTAATGGTTTGAATTGAACCTCTAAAAATTGCTGAAGTAGAATAACTGCTTAGCATGTGTAGAGTGTAAAGTATGTAGAGTGTAAAAATCAATTTATTTCGTTATTCCCAATACCATTTTGTATTCCCATTACGATTAGAATGTGTTATGATAATCAATGATAATATATTTTTCTATTCTATTCCTATTATATTTTTCAACACTCACATTGATTTCAGAGCAAAAGTATATAAACTTGTTTAGCTCAGAATATGCTCTGGTAAAAGAAAAAAAAACCAAGTGTAAACTGTAAAGTGTAAAACTTACTGAATTAAAATTTATTGCTGAAATTTAAAAACATCTTTTACTGAAATATTATCTTGTGATCTCGTGCCGATATAGCTGTTTTATCCAGCTTCGCTAATTTAATTAACACTCATTAAGGTGTTAAGATATAATATCGTAAATGTAATATATGCCACAAGGCCACATACATCTTGCAAATTCCTAAAATAAAACATTTAGCTTTCTGTGAGACATTTGCACAAATAATTTGGTTGTTTGGTACATAAAATCAGTTCCACATTTAAAGAGTTTAAAATAATATAATATATGGTTTTAGCCCTGGTCCGATTTAGATGAAATATCTCTCTATTAAAACCTCTCAGAATCGCACAAATTGGCAAACTGTTAATGCAACTCAAATTTTTATCACAAATTTATAATAGCTCAAAATTTTAACATTGGTCCTATTTAGATTAACATTTCTCTACTAGTTAGCTAGTTAGTTTTAGGTGGCCGCCCAACAAAACAACGAGGCATAGACACAAATGGTCCGTAGCCTTACCACAGAAATTGCTTCTCCGCACTACCCTACTGTAACCAATTTGAGCTTCTCACGACACAGTAAATATCTCTAACGCTCAATTTACTGAGATCTGTTAGATCGCACAAGGGAAGAGCTCCTAAAAACTTGAGTCTGTTTTAAGACAGACTAGGACAGGTGAATAACAAATGAAGTATTGTTTCCTCCTCTTCTTCGTCGTTACAGCTTCGACAACAATCATGAAAGCACCAAGCCTACTGGCATGCTTTCCAATAAGACAGTGTCCAATAATGACACCCACAACCGTGCTAATATTATGCCGTTGCATAGATATTAGCTGATTAAACCTTTTCAAGTCCAAATAGACCAAATTTGCCTAGCAATTACACATGAGGTGCAATTTGCCCATCTATTGTTTGTAATTTTACGAGCTTCTTCTTTAAGCAGCAATTTGCATGTAGCAAGTGGTACTTCAATGTCCACCTTCCACGATAAGATGAGGCAAGTGATACCTTGTCGCGTGAGTTCATCGGCTTTCTATTCCCCGTAATATTGAAGTGCCCTGGCGCCCATATAAGATGGATATTGAACTATTCGGCCATCTCGTTAAGAGATGAAAGCCCACCCCGGGCTACTTTCGCCTGATTGTAAAACTTTAATAGCAGCCTGACTGTCCGTAAAAATGCCAATATCTCTTACAGATATTACATGACACTTCATCCAGTCTATGGCTTCCTTGATTGCTATAAGCTCTGCCTGAAAAATACTGCAATGATCAGGAAGGCAGAAAGAGAGATTCACATTTAGTTCTTCACAGAAAACCCCTCCGCCGACCTTTCCATCAATTTTCGAGCCAAGTTAATAAAGCCTGACTTTAAAACTGTTCCATTCACCCAGTCCTCTCTGGAAGGAATATCAGTTATAAACTTCGAGCTATGATGTCGAGATGGTGTAGTCGTTAGATTTAGGGATTTCTTTGTTCGTTAGAATAGATGAGTGTCCCATAATGTTACAGGACCACATAGAAATTGATTTAAGCCTTATGGCTATACTAGCAACCACTAGCCAGGATATTCAAAGGGATGAGATGAAAGTGAATCTCCAGTGATTGAGTAGGAGTGCTTCTAAGTGCACCACTAATACACAAGGTAGCAGTTCTTTGCACTTTCATCATTAACTTTTGGTTCGCCACTGTATTTAAAGCGGGCAACCAAACTGTAACTTTATACATTAGAACTGGTCTAACTACAGAGGTATAAAGCCAATGCACAATGTGAGGTTTAAGCCCCCATCCTTTTCCAATGGCATTTTTACAGGAGTAGAGTGCTTTCGTAGCCTTTTTTACTCTTTCCAGAATATTAGGCTTCCAGCTTACTATCCAAAATGAGACCCAAGAATTTCACTTTATCTGTGATGTTCAAAACAACTCCATTGAGAGTTGGAAGGTCAAAGCGAGGAAGTTTGTACTTCCTGGAAAAAAGAACCAAGTCAGTCTTCAGTGGGTTAACACTAAGACCACAACTATTGGTCCATTGAGTTAGATTGCCAAGAGCATTCTGCATAATATCTCTGAGGATCCAAGGATAATACCGAAAGCGCCAATAGCAACATCATCTGCATAAGCCACCACTTTAAAGCCAGTTCCTTCCAGGTTTAGTAACAGGTCATTTATGACCAAATTCCAAAGAAGGGGGGATAATAAACCACCTTGCGGTGTACCCCTACTTACAAATCTACGGATGGATGATACACCATTATGACCATGCCTTTGAGCTTTTGATCAATCCAGCTTCTAAGTGTCACATCCACCCCCAAATTTAAAAGTGCTTGCGTGATCGCCTCTGGTTTGACATTATTAAAGGCATCCTCAATATCACAAAAGGTCACCAAAGAGAATTCCTTATGTTCGAGGGACATCTCTATAGGACATAAGAGGGAATGGAGGGCAGTTTCCACTGATTTTCCCATACTATATGCATGCTGAGACGCTGACAGCTTTGCAGTCTCGATTGAGCCTTTGAGGTAAGCCAGTATCTGTCTTCCTAGAATTTTCAAGAAATAAGAAGATAAGCTAATAGGCCTAAGGTCTTGGGGATTGCAATGAGAGCGTTTTCCCGCCTTTGGTATAAAAATTACATTTACTTTAGTTCATTTCTTTGGAATGTGACATAGTTCGAGGCTACTTTTGAAAATCACCTCAAGCCAGGGAACGGTTAAGTCCAATTCAGTTTCCAGAAGAAGCTCCAAGGATTCCCTACTTGTTGTAGTCCATTGTCCATCCGGTCGTTGCAGATAACTTGGAATAACAGGACAAGTGAATAATATCTTACGTAGCCTAGCTGCCCCAGAGGACTCCTGTATTTTATTACAAAAAAGTCTCCAGGAATTACTTTTGGCACTTCTTAGTTCATATTTATACGCTTTAAGGACCTCCTTATAGGAGTCCCAGTCCATGTCAGTTTTTGTTCTCTTCACGATTTTAAAGAGCCGTTTGCATTTTAAGCGCGTTATTTGTAGTTCCTTCGACCACCATGGTGGACGAGGTTTACTCTTCGGTCTACTAATGGGACCTCAACTTTAATATAGCTTCATTAAAAGCATAATACACCCAGTCTACCATGACATCTAGCTCCTGTATTGATTCCGGAGATTTAGGAACTAGTGATGGTAGAGAGTATCCCAACTGGTCTTTCTACGGTTTCTAAAAGTTAGAGTTTTACAATATTTTATATCCAATCCGTATTGAAGATAACGATGATCAGAAAAGGAGTGTTCCTCAGACACTTTCCAATTATTTAATCTATTCGACACGAAATTCGAGACAAGGGTAATGTCTAGATTTTCCTGTCTATTACTTGTTATAAAAGTAGGCTTACAGCCTACATTACAGTTTGATAGGTTAGTACTTAGAATATAATCCAAAAGTGACTCACCTCTCTCATTTGTATCACTGCTTCCCCAGATCGTATAATGTGAGTTCGCATCACAACCAAGGATGACTCCAACTTTCCGTTTTTGAGCATCCATAACAAGACTGCGCACGTTTGCAGGTGGGAGGTTTACCCCGTCGTGCGGTTAGGACGCTGATATAAGCCAGAGGCTTTCCTTACCGACCTCGATGCTGGCTGCTACTACATCTACATTGCTGTAATTTGCAAGCAGAAAGATATTTAGTTTGCTTTTTGCAAAAATGCATGATCGAATCCTACCTTCTTGCTGTACAAACAGTAATTTGTAATTGGAAGCTCCGGGTCCAAGAACCCAATCCTTATTGACCTATGGTTCTTGAAACAAGAGGACATCAACGTTATCTTTTAATATTTGGAGCAACAAAGCAGCTGACGCTGCCTTACATTGATGAAGATTGATTTGAATAACCTTAAGCATTAAGATTAGCTACAACCTCCACCACAGTGGAACCAGATTCTGAAGAATCAAATTCTAAACCGAGTTCACAAAGTGACTCCATTGTTAAAGACAACTCAGTGTTCAAAGTCGCCCCTTCTGTTTTATCAGGATGCGACTTCGTATCAATTGGGCAACCGTCCTCAGACGAAGTTCCGTGCATTGTGGAAGTATCCTCCTCTCGTTCTAGTGCCCCTGACATTTCCCTACTAAAATCTGTCAGAATCTGAATAAATACTGCTATATAAATTCTTTAAATGTTGAGGAAGAAAAATTTTTTAAATTTTATTTGTGCGTTCAGAAATTTACAATATCTCCTGGAACGATCATAGACATTATTTAACACAGACTTTATACTTTCAATAATTGTTAGAAGTGGAAATACTTTTTAAAACATACTTGTCTTTCTAATGCTACTAATTTGCTCATCAACTGTATTCGATCCGACAGGTATAATTCTTTGTAAATTTTGGCTTATACTGTACCAAACATTTCTAATTTGAGCAAGCTTTTTTTTTTTATTCCGATCAAACTCAACCTTTGTATGACCATAAAACCATAATTTAAAAACCGTCTAGTGTTTACTTTTTTTTTACTAAGGAATTATTTTTTGGATTTGGGGAAGTTTTACTCTTTTCACAGATTTAATAGGTCCGTCATTTTCTGCCATCAATTTTACTGAGGAATAAGCATCGTGTTTCTTCTGCATTTTGGAAATGTTCCATTTTTGGCATCAATTTTATAGGTTTAGTGGACTCATAATGCTTTTTCTGGATTTTCTAGACTTTTCATTGTTTTTATTTCTGAATTTTATATTCTCGATTTCTGACATAAATTTCATTATAACCATCATTATTTTTTGTATTTTTGAAATTTTTTATTTCTCGCTGCAGTTTTACAGTTTTAGTAGATTTTAAATCATTTGTATGTTTTTATTTTGTAATAATGAATTCTGTTGGCTGATTTTGTTAGCTGTATTTCATCTTTAACATTCAAATGATTGATAAAGTTTAGTCTTATTGAAAAAACATCAAGTGGGAAAATTTAGTCTAGTATTAAAAAAATAAAACGTTCAAAACTTTACTAAAAAAACTAGTGCATTACCTAAATGGCGTTTTGTAAAAAAAAAAAATATTAGACCGGCATGATTTTTTAGATGTAATAGACTGTTAAAAAATTTCACTCCAAATATATTTTTTTTTACCATTTAACCAGAAATCAGTTTTATAACTAAACCAAATTTATTCGTTACGTTCATTTTGGTGAATCGAAAACTGATTTTAAATAAGTTTTGATAATTTGTTCTAATGTTAAACAGTCCATGGTTAAATTGTGGTTTTTACTACATAAAATTAGCAACCGTAAGTAGGGGACATTCTACTCGTACTATTCCTGTAACATATCAATTAGGTAACCTTACAAAAAATATAGTTTAAAAAGGTCAACAATTATTTTCCGATTCACTTCGTTAATATATTTGACTTAATATGGATACGTAAAATCATTTTCAAGTTTAGCAAAATTATGTATTGTACATTTGACCTAGAAACGATTAAACCTAAGGTGAAAGTGTCTGCCGTTTTATTTTTTTGCCTTGCTTTTGCTTGCGGAAGAATTATGTAAAAATAAAATCAATCATGAAATCGATTGGGTTACTACTAATTGTACAGCTTAACAAATAATTTTTTTTTTTATGTTTTTGTTGCAGATCGACTGATTCCAATGGTATCATAAAAAATACCGTACAAATAAACGATCATGGTGTTTTAGTCGATATAATTGGAGCAATTACAGAAAAATCGTAAGTATATAAATTTTCTTGTAACATGATCGACATTACATTAACGTAATATTTTCTTTTTAGAATACCCTTAAATTTAGATTCATGTGTGACCTTATTGCCAGAAATTTATGAATTACTTAAAAGCGAATACAAATTGTAAGTAAACATTTTTTATATTAAAATTTATTTATTTATTTAAATAATTTATAAGTATTATCTTGTCAGTATATATAGACATATTAATACATCATCGATCGTTCTATTATATTTGTTTAAAGTAAATAATTTAAATATTTGATTTAAATAATTTATGTAACGTGTGTTGATTCTAAAATTATATATTATCCATGTCTTCGACACACTATGATACTATAATAATATAGTTTTGTGTATGACTGTGCAGTAAATGATTTAAATTCGATTAGACTTAATTACGTAAAGAAAATAGAAATCCAATTATGTATGTACTAAGAATTTAATTTATTTTCTTTTATGCTACAAGAAAAGTAAAATTAAATTTTTATTTTGTGTTCAGTTTGTTTTTATATTTCTTTCGACTCTTTTTTAAGTTAATTGACCAAAAAATTAATTCACAAACAATTAAAGCATTTTTATTTTATTCCTATTGTAATGTGATCATGACAAACACACTATAGAAAAACGAAAACTATTTTAAGTTTTTGTTGTCTGTAAATGGCAATCACAAAATCTAAGAGAATCATAATATATACGTACATGTATTTATTTTCGCAGCAGTATGACGATGATGATTTAAATTGTTTTTTGAGCAGCGCATATAACAGTATGGTTAACGAGTAGCAAATTTATTATAGTTGATTCTGGGAGCTGTGTAGTTTTTCTTAAACAAACAAAACAAAAAAAAACATCAACAAAATACCTTTGTACTATTTATGAGAATTTTTTTGAACCGGTTTCTTGCGTTTTTCAAACCAACAAAACTTGGTGATTTCATTGAATTATTATTATTGTTTGTTAGAAATCACGAGTACGGTAAAATAAAATTTATATGATAATTTATGTCTTTTGATTTAAGTTTTGAACAAAAAAAAAAAAATTTCTTTATTTTGCAGAAATTATAAACTTGTCGTTTGATTGTTTTTGACTTTTTAAATCAACATGACAGTGCTTTTTAATAAAATATAGAAATATGTACAGTAATCAAGTTTTATTAACTTATTTGTTGATATTTAATTTACTAGGTACATTGTGTTATCTTTCTGTCGCGAGTACAAACATTTCGTATACTTGTCCATCAAATGGTTTTTAAAGAATACAAGTTTTGTTGATAATGTCATAAATTTGAGGATGATATAAATGAAAGCTTGCTTATCTTGCTAGGTCAATGACATCGGTTATTTGATATATCGATCAATGTTTTTTTTTTGCATTTTAGAATATATTTAAATATTAATTAAATTATTAACAGGTTCAATCAACTGTAATTTTTAGATTTGACTAAATCGTGTTATTTTGAGATATGATTGACCTATTTGTTTATGAATTATTAGAAATACAGTTTTACGAACTTATTGAAAATTAGATAAATTTCAATTTTGTTTAAACTCTCTTCCTGTCAACATACTTCGGAAGATCGTTTCCAGTTAAATAGAGGATTTGAAGAAAATCATTTTTTGAGCGCCAAAAAAGAACAAATTCAACAAAATGTTTCAATGTTGTGACGATGTTACAAGTTTATCTATTTTGAGTTGACTATCGGAACAGTATTTAGAAGACATTTTGTGAAGAAATTTTGTGGTGAAGATACTCTGGGTTCTGATTCGTTCGACGACATTGGAATGTTCATAACACTCAGACATAACAATCAGATGAACCGATGAAAACAAAGATACTAAAAGCTAGGGGGTTCAGGTTATAAAACCTAGTAAAAAGATTTTTATGTTTAAAATTCCCTTTTGCATTTCACAAGTGGTATTGTCATTTAGCTTAACATACTGCGGTCCTGAGGTTAAGTCCCATAGATAACCACAACGCCAATTGTGCGTAAAATTGTTCATTGGGCTAAAACAATTGCCAATTCTAAAATAAATGGTCTAAAAGATCTTAATAAAGGTTCATCTTTGGATGTTGTTGATTTGAATTTCCGACTTTTTTCAGTGGCAGGGTCCTAATTCAAGAAAAATGATTCCAAATTTTTTTAACTAAGAAGCTTAAACCTTTTTGTAATTTTGTTAGTATAAAGTTGTAAAATCTGTTTTACCAATTTCTTCTTCCACTAATAAATCTTGGACGTCCTCATATCTAAAAACCCTTCTCCGTTCATCGATCTAGAAAGTTCTAAGATGCTGGTGATACAGATATGAGTTCAGTAGAGTGTTTAAAAAGCAATGAAGAAAAATTAGTCTTTCGAATGACTTAAGTCTTTTGGATTTGCAACCATTTACCGACAAGCTGTTTACTTAAAATACAACCAAAGATTAACATGGTTTTATAGTATCAGTGGTATCAGTATGGGGAACCGCTCAGAACTGGACATTTTAAAACTGGATATTTCAAAATAGGATTTGACAAAATGAGATAAGGTACAAAACTGGATATTTCAAAATTAGATATTTCAATACGAGATAAGGTACAAAACGAGATATGGTACAAAACTGGATATTTCAAAATTGGATATTTCAATACGAGATAAGGTACAAAACGAGATATGGTACAAAACTGGATATTTCAAAACGGAAAATTTCGACATGTGATTTAAACTTAAAATGATTTTTTAGGAAAGTTCTGGAATATGGACAATTAGGGAGGAACTCGGCGAGTTCTTAACCGATTATGATGAAATTCGATACGTAGGAAGAAAATGGGATTTTAAAATGATTTTTTGAGAAAGTTCTGGAATATAGTCAGTTAGGAAGGAACTCGGTGATTTCTTAACCGACTTTGATGAAATTCGATATGTAAGATGAAAATGGGATTTTAAAATAATTTTTTGAGAAAGTTCTGGAATAAGGCTAGTAAGGTTCCATACTTGAATATTTCTAAGGATAGAAATAGAATTTTCCTTTACTTAATGTTTTTTTTTCTTTAATTGTATAATTAAATTTGATTTTAAAACGTTTTTTGGGTAAACCTCTGGAATTTGGCCAATAATGTTTCATACTTGAATAATTTTAAGCAGAGAGATATAATTTTCCTTCATTTAAAGTTTTTTTTTTTAATTGCTGCTTTTCTCATCTTATTAAAAATCATTGACTTGATCTAGTTTACTGTCAGTAAAATGCATCTTCATCTATTTTTTATTCTTCTACTTAATATAACTTTTCTTCACTAAAGTGAATCTAAAGAGAATCTATGTGAGAAAATTAATTAATTTTCATCCTACATATCGAATTTCATCATAATTGGTTAAGAACTCGCCGAGTTCCTTCCTTACTGGTCAAATTCCACAACTTTTCCAAAAAATCATTTTAAAATCCCATTCTCATCCTACATATCGAATTTCATCATAATCGGTTAAGAAAGAACTCGCCGAATTCCTTTGTAATTGGTCATATTCCAGAACTTTCCTAAAAAATCATTTTAAGTTTAAAGCACATGTCGAAATATCCAGTTTTGAAATATCCAGTTTTTTACCATTTCTCGTTTTGTACCTTATCTCGTTTTAAATAATCGAGTTTTGAAATATCCAGTTTTGTACCATAACTCGTTTTGTACCTTATCTCGTTTTGAAATATTCTGTTTTGAAATATCCAGTGTTGTACCATATCTCGTTTTGTACCTTAACTCATTTTAAAATATCCAGTTTTGAATTATCCTGTTTCGTCAAATCCAGTTGTAAAATATCCAGTTTCCACCGGTACCCATCAGTATGCGCTTAATGAGGCTGGTACTATAGCCGGTTTTGAGAATAGTATTGTATGTTGAAATTTCTACCTACCGTACGGTGAAACTGTGTTGCAAGATACCGTGTTGTAGGAGGGTTACCTGTACTGTTGTGAGGGAAAAAATAATACGCTTGACCCCTAATATAATTATTACTATCACTATATACATACAATTTTTAGTTACTTGTCATTTAAGATTATGAGATGTGTTTTATTGATTGTAATAATATAAAATTTTTTATATTGACTTATGATGTTTGTCGCGTGCATCTTTTCAAGGCGCAACATATAAATATATTTTTTATCACGTTTTTTTTACATTTAGAACCGATAATTTTTATACGTCTTTACTGATATGGAAAGCGATAAAACATTTGAGCCCTAAATACAATGAAACAATCAGCATTATGAGCTAAAATTATTATTTGCAAAGTTTGCATCACAAGCAAGTTTTTAGATTATGGTTCGGAGAGGGTAGACAAAATAGATTGCACAGATTGCGTATTACCGAATAATAAGAACTCTGATTATAAATCGGTAAATTATCGAAGTGGATTTTTATTGTTTATTTTGTGCAAATCCGAAAAATTTGTATCATTAATTTTAAAATAAATGTAAAGATTTAGGTACGGCATGTAAGGCTATGATTTATGATCAAGTTTTAAAATATCTGATGTCACATTTCATTGACATATTTTCAATTTAGATGAGCAAAACGTTAGTGAAATTGTTTTCAGATCTAGAGTGCACTACAATTTTAAAAATATAAAAAAATATAGACAAACTTTTTGGTGTGTTAAACTCGAAAATAAATTCACGGTTAATAGTGAAATTATTAGGCTATACGGATCACCACTAAAAATAAACATTATTTAAAGTTTAGTTTGCTAAAATAAGGGGTGGTAATAATACCCCATTTAGTAACCCCATTTTTGCTATTTCAATCAAAATATTGCTTAAAAAACCTCAATTGAAATATTAAGTCAATTATCCATCTTGGCCGAGTCATCCTCCACCCAATACAGAACTGCTGGAGTTTTGCAAGATGCAAATAGTTAACTAAAACTAAAATCAAAACGCGAGTCTATGATTAGACTAGCAACGGAATAAATTAGAACTAGTGATCCGCGAAGGTGACAGGCAAACATCGGCCACAAAACTAGTTATAGGGAATTCAATTTTTAATTAAATGGCATAAAAAAAACTTTTTTCATTTTGATTTTTATGACAGCCACAAGTGGGAGCACTCATATGAATATAATTTTGGTTTATCAAATTCTTTTTAGTTAGAACAGGCGGGTTTATTGACATTTGCATTTGTCCTAACATATTTAAAAATGTAGCGTATTTAAGGAAACGAGTATTTATAGTCTGATTACATTAAAGGCCAACTTTTCTTAATTGATGGACTACCAATTGAAAATACACTACTGAGGATTGACTTTAGATATACTTAGATATATACCAATAAGAAAATTAGGACTTTTTAAAAAATATATTGGCCTCAATATTATTATTAAAATTTAAATTATTATTAATATTAAGTTACAGTAGTTAGAAGTTATCATTTATAATTAATGAAACCGGGTGCCAAAACGTCTAAAGTCGGTTCTGCCTAGATTAATTTTTTAAACATTTTAAGATACATTTTTTTAATACAATTATATTTTATGTCTCGTATAATATTATGGTAATTCAATAAAATATTTAATTTATAAAATTATATTCCCATCTACAACTATATCAAGTTATTTGTATTGCGGATTGCCTAATTCAATATCACCACTGTAGTTTTTGATCTAAATCGTAATAAGAGTGGCGCAATCCATAATTGTTTGTACACGGATACACCCGCTAAATAAATTAAAATTATTAAAATTATTTTAATTAAACAAGAATTCTTGTGTCTAGTATAATTCCACTTTTATCCCTAATATTTATGATTATAAAAGGTAATCCTGGTTTACAGAAATAGGAAATTCTTAACTATATAAGGTTCTTGTGACCCCATTCAATTTTTAATTATCGTCTAAATGAATAAAAACATATTCAATAGATTTTTAATTTAGTGCGTTTAACTCGTATTGACTTCAAAATACTGAATTCTGAATATAGATGATGACGCGTCATCGTTTTGTCGGCGGTACACTTTATATAAATTAATTATAAAATAAATTAAATTTTTTGGTATCAAATGATTTATCGTTACAATACTCGAATTGTCATAAACTAAATAAGTTTATTTTCTTAGACATGATATTTGGATTTGTGACATTGTTTTACGTAAGTAAATTACTGTAGTGTAATTTTTGTGATCGTGTTAAATTAATTATTTTTGTTATCTTCACGCTTCAATGTTTAAAAGTTTCTGTTGTTTTTGGTTTTATGTCTAAATACTATATTGAATTATTATTTTTTAAAACATTAAATTATTTCGTGTATGTGGGTAGTACTAGTTTGTATGCTAATGAAATTTATAAAATGTTATATAAAGGAAGGAAATATGCGATATAAAATCTCTATGTTTGGTTTTGTTTTCAAATTAATTGTGGTGCGGTAGACTATATCAGTGGCGTAGTAATAGAATAAGAACTGTTTGGCAAGTCAAACTCGTAATCAAATTGATGTAATAAAATTTAGGCCTAATTAACACAAAAACATTTTTTTATTATATAAACTATCGATCATTTATATGTATTTTAAATGTTCTTAAGGCAATTTTTACTTATTAAATATAGGATGACCATTTAGAACTTAAATAGACACTTACGTACATGATGATCTTTTTAAAATCTCTAGCACGTTCAGCCAAAATACTATTTGCTAATATCTTTTCACTATTTGCTAATATAAAAATCAGCTGGATCCAAAACCAGTTCCAAAAATGTTCCTAATTTAGATCCTGTAACATATCCAATTCTGGATCCAAAAACGGAACCAAAACTGGAACTGAAACCAGATCTGGTTCTGCAACTGAAACTAAATTCAAATTTGAACTGAAATCTGATACCAAAATGTTTCGGATTCAAATGCGGTGTCCATTACTTAAATTATCTGCTATAAAATGCTTGTAGCACTATAACAGTTGCCTTGGTACTAGCAAAAATCTACTAACATTGTTCAGTATTTTTCACAAAGTAGCCGATTTATTCGCAAAGTAATGTAAGTGTCTGGAGATAAACTTTAAATTGGCAACGGTGTCCTCTTCGTAACCCAATAAAATTGTTAGTGTTAAATAAAGTGAGGTTTCGACTAATTTTGCCACGACGTCTTTGAAATACAATTTGTGACACTTCACTAAAATGTCTGGACAGTAAAAAAATTGGACAGTAGACGATCAGACACGTTTTAATAATCTGTCCGCCAAAAAGTGTTTCTCAATTTTATAATTACTAGCATTGTTAAATCCATAAAAATGTTCAATATTAAATATGATTACTTTACTGAATACTGCTGTAGGTGTCAATTAGCAAGGTTTCATTGCGAAGCTTTGGAATTATCATGAATTAACTGTTTTTTTAACATTCTTAAATTCTGTCAAACATCAAATGAAATATGTAGTTCTATTGCTGCAATTGCTCTGATCTACTTTTTAAATCATTAAACTTGGATGCTTCCTTTGTTGCGATCGATTCAGTTTTAATGGAATGTGATGGGACAAACATATTTTAAAAATCTTTATTTTCTTCATTCTCCTGGAGCTAATTAAATCTGCTACTCTTTTCAAACATTCTTTGATTTTATGCGGTTAAATTAGCTACCACGTAACTTTTCGAAATACATGCTTACTTCTCTTCTAAAATAACCAAATCCAATTTTTTAGAAGCACAAAATTAAAATAAATTTTAAATTATGTATTAATATTTCGTGAAATTATCAATTAATGATTTTATTCATTATGTTATTAATCATAATCAAGTATGAGCGGGTGAATCATGAAACGCACTGAGAAAACGATGGTATTAATCATAGTTATATATTTTAGCGATAATTTTTAATTTCGATACGGGGTTTTAAAAACCTGTTAAACTATCAAACTATGATTAATCGATAAAGAATTATTTCACCTATATAGATAAAAGATAAATGATAAATTGAATAGTAAAAGTTTAGAAATTTCAAAAATTAACTGCAATTTATTATTCAATATGACCAATTATGTGTGAAATCGATCGTTCAGCTCACCGTCCCTACAACAATCACCAATTGTAAAAATATGGTATGAAAGATCTTGTAAAAGATCGTAGAGGGTCAACTATATCACGGACTGAAACTCACTGGAAGCCACTTTTCCTGTGTAAAACTGGTACGAAAAAATTTCCCTGAGTATATGTTGAGTAAAACATTTTAACTTGATCCATTTTCTAAGATTTTCATAAACTCGTCGATTGGTGATATATTTTTTTTTTGAGAATAATTTCATTAACAATTATTATAACATTTTCCGATCTTTTTAACATTTAATGAAAATCTTGAGGTCTTCAAACTCTGTAGGTACTCATTTGCAATATTATTCAATCCTAGCTTAAAATAGCATTTGTTTATTGATGAAACACACGGTTACGGTTAAATCACGTATCGTCATTGACTATTTTCCTTTTTGAAATGGTTATCTGTATTGAAACTCCTATGCGGTTGCCAATTAGTCCTTATTATGCTTACGTAAAACTCGCTAAATAATAACAACAAGTTATAGAACTGTTAGTGAAGGTCCTACAATTTCTTATTTTTTGTCACTATTTATTTGGTTTTTGAATTTGTAAACTCAGATCAATATCAATCAAAATTTATTCAATTGGTGACCAACACAATTACTCAATCTTTTTTTATTGGCAAATGAAAATCACTTCATATCATTCTAAGAACTAACCGGAAGCATTAATCTATTTGCTACCTTAATTATGTAATTTCGCATTCAAAGGAATTAATTAATTTCTAATCTAAAATTAAATATTCGTTTACAGATCAGCGGAAATTTGTATAAATCGTTCTATTATGGTCTGTTTAATTGTTTGAACGTTGTATAATTTGTTATAAATTTAAAATCGCATTATGAAACATTAGATCTTTTTCTAATCTTCAACGTGAAAGTTTTAATGCTGATAATTAAATATTTCAAATATTCATTAGTGCAAAATCGGTTTAAAATCGCTTGCTGGTCAATTAAATGCAAAATCTTTTTCTGGATTAAGTTATTTTTAGTGATGTTAGACGTTAACATATTTTTGGTATTTAATTAAATTGTTTTTAATTTAATTAAAAATTAAATTTAATTTAAAAATTGAGCTCAACATCAAAATAATTTACAATAAAGTTTAAGTATATAAAATAAAAACTACTTACATTTGGTAAAAATACAGTGATGTTAAAAATTATTTGTGCAAAGTAAATCTTTTTTTTTGGAAATAAAATCTGGACCATATTTTAAAGCTATAATATTTTTTAAAGTTTTTTTGAGCAGTAAAGGGAAATATTAAATATGTTTTTTAAATTTATTTGAATGTGATGTGGACTAGAGCCCTTTGCGGATACATTTTCTGGTATCCGCATCCGCAAGTAAAAAAGTAAAAATAAGACAATAACTTGGAACTAATTCAAAAATGTCTGAATTTATTTTCCGGTACATCTGAACTCGACGGATTTTCTCCTGTTTTCGATTGCGACGGTACCAGTAGCGATTTTATTTTCAATCCAACTTAATGTCATATTTTTCTCACGGGCATCGATCATAGTTAAATGTTTATGGTGTGGATGTAGGAAAATTGCAGCATAATACTCAATTTGTAATTTGAATGATGCAAGATAATGTGGCCTGCGTTCTTTTACTTCATGTATAGCCATATTTTGTACGCACTAACTCTTCGTAATGATTATTTAGTTTAATTTTCTACAATACAATAAATGTAATGTGGAATGATTGCTACCGGCAATTTCATCGGTTGCATTTTTGAATGGCTGTAAAAATATTATTAGTAATTACATATGCTCGGTACATTCGATTTTGAGAAAACCGAAACCGAGCATTAAATTTACAAATGGGAGTATAATTCTAATAAGAAAATCAAACTAAATACCCTTCATGTTTGTGTTGGTTGAAAACCGAATATATCGAAAGTCCCGTTATGGTTTTGGTTTTTCGGTGTTACTGCAAGTGTTTTTTAACGCGGATAAACCTAATTAATATCCACAGAATGCAGATGTTCCCGAGGATACGAATATATTAGTAAAATGCGGATACACATTTAATATCCGCGTTCCAAATTCATGATACTACAAATGTAACGCAAAAATTAAAATCCACCGCACGCAGTAGCAAACATAATGACAACAACACCTGCTTGTTCAAGATGTTCAACCGAAAATATTGCTACAATGAGGGAAAGTTTTGCAGAGAACCGTTTTCAACAATTTGTCGACTTGTCCGCGACGAACACATGGTGAATGCAAGTATTCATTTTCCTTTGTGAAGAGAAGAATGCATATAGCTGTTAAACAAGTACCCTAAGTTTCAGAGTCTGAAAATTAGGGTACTTGTTTAACAGCTATATGCATTATTCTCGTGATACTATATAGATTGGGAACCCAATTATGTAGACATGCGATAAAACATTTCAACTAAACGATCAACTTATGCAAATGTCTTTGTGGCGGACATTTAACAGATATGGGTTGTCATCCATAAATGGTCAAGTGGATACAAAAAAATTCATTAAAGCATGACAAATGATTTTAATAAAATGTGTGTTCCATCAAATAAAAAAAAGTTCCTTTTGAAAGATCTTTGTATACAAAATCTTAAATTACTTTCTTGGAATCTTCCTAATTTCCATGGAATTTTTCATTTTAAATAAGATCACAACTGTTCAATAACGTTTAAATCAAGACTCTGAACTGCCTCAATTCAGATGTGGAAGAGCGAAATTAGGAACATGCTGAAATAGTAATCCATCCTCTTTAGGATTAGGTTTCTAGGTTTTCGTTAGGATGAGAATAATTATATTTTTTTACTGCCATCTATTGAAAATAATAGCTCATCTGTTTACAAATTTGTCTTGAAAATTCAGTAAATGTATGAATCTGTTCTCGTAAAAATTTAGTCCAACCTTTTTATTTCACTCGCGACCCTGCGGTCTTCTTAGACCTGTATTCCCCACAGCCTACCACATGTTTAACTTTATTATTAATGTGTTTTTTAACTTGATTGTGCTTCGTTGGTAAATATATTTTCTAATCATCATACTTTTAAATTCTGGCTTAACTTTATTTTTTAAAAAAACGCTGGAAAAGGTTGACGAAATATTATCGAAAAGAACATGAAGATAAGTTTTGTTTCGTGGTCAAAATAATTTTTTTAGTTGTTTAGTTACTAGTACCTACTCAGTCACTTTAGCTTTTTGATTGCTATCTCGCAGTCTCGAGTACGATTGACATACCTCTGCAAAATAATGGGTTTTCCAATAAGAGGTTTCAATATTTAAAAAAAATCGAGTATTTAAGAGAAATCAATGAATGTTTATTTCATTGTAAAGAGAAAGGTATGCCATTAACAATTGAAAACGATAACAGCCACGGCTACGCTTACAGCATCATATCCTTTTCATAAAATTTTCAATGACCAATTCGCAAATTTGCGACTGTATGTCCTTTATAACTTCACATAGTCCATCTTTAAGGTCTTGAATCGATTGTGGGGCATTAGCATAGACCTTATCTTTCACGTGGCTCAAAGAAAAAAGTCTAAAGGTGTTAAATCACAAGATCTCAGTGGTCAATTGTGATCACCTCTTCTTTTTTTAGGCTTGAGTTCTTGTGTTAACTGAACTTTAGACGCCTTAAGACCTAAGTCTTTATGCAAAATATGGTGTAATGTCGTTTATGGAATGTCTAATTCCAAAGATCGACGAAGAATCGACAAACCTGGGTTTTCTTCAACACTACGGGCGACAGCACCAATATTCTCAGTTGTTCTTGAGCAACGCACACGGTTTCGATTCTTCACATCACTAACTTGTCCCAACAGCTCAAATTTTTCCACCAGTTTCATTATAGCCGGTCGAAAAGGTGAACATTTTCACCATTTTTGTAGTGAATTTTAGTAATGGCGTAGTTTTTACTTGTCAAATGTCAAAAGATGACAGCTTCAAAATTGACAGCTGTCCAAATAGCAGGCTATTCAAAATAAAACTTCTTATTGAGAAACCCTTTATAAATAACGAAATATAATGAAATTACAACTTTCTAATTTCGGAAACCGCTTCCGCCGAATTGTGTGTAAAAAAAGTTTGTTGGACCGACCACTAACAACGTACATACTCAAGAGTTCTTATGCGTATAAAGAATGAGCAACCACCCTGGCTGTTGCTGCAAAATTTGGTAAAAGAGTTAGCATAGGCATAGCATAAAGAAAGGCATTAGGAATTTTGGTAAGAAAGGAAAAATTAGATTTAAAAAAACGCAGACGAAACCTCCAAAGAAATTCGAAAATTATATAAATATGGAAAACGAGCAAGTAATCTTGAAGGTCGATACAACGCGGTTTTCTACTGTAAAACCTCGACTTTTCTCGACTTTAAATAAACGAACATTTTCGAATTGTTCTAACAATTTTTTATTCGTTGTAATTCGACTCGGACTCTGGGAGCCTTCATTAATTCTTGATAGCCAAAGTCTTCAAAAACCCTAATTCGTTGACGTGCTACTCAATTGGATAACTCCAGAATATCTACGACGCATTTTCAAACTTGATCTGAGAATGTTTCCATAAAAATTTAATTGGATCTTGATTTATTGCCAAGCGATGCAGCACAACGGTTGTAATATGCCAGTAGAACCATTCAAGTTGCGATAGATTGTGCCAACTTTTTGAATGATGTAATTATGTGCGATTAACACATTTTTAGTTAAATGAATATGTCAGTAAACAGCAGTGGCCTTATTTGTGAATACGTTACGTGTACGAAAGTACAATATTCTTACTGGATGCATATTTTATTTGATTTAAATAGTTTAGCGGACCATAATAGTAAAATTGTGTATATCTGACAGTTCTGACTAACCCTACGACATGGTTCACTACAACATGGCGACTCTTTGATTCTTTGAGAATATTTCAATGCCGGAGACACTACGATACTTCGAAAACTTTTTGATTAAAAGTGTGGGGTTTGTTAAATATACGGGTTATAAACCATAAAACCACAAAACAACCGGAAAAATAAAAATAATCCAACAGAAAATCTAAGGGAAATTACAAGCACTGAAATGCAAACTACATTAGAAAGAGACTTACACGCTAACAAGAAAATGAATGACATTTAGGGATATTTTACATTAAGATTAAAAAAAATTATAAAAAATTTTTAAAAATACGAAGGATATATGAGTTTTAAATCAGTCAGTCCAATTTGGCCCACCTTCATTATAGTTTTATTCAATGATACACAAAAATGTATTTTGACAAAACAAAAATTGGATTTCTTTTGGTGTAGTAGAGTTAAAATATTGCGGCATCGAAATAGGCACAAAATTGGTAAAAAAATGATGTAACAATAACACATAGACAATGTTTGAAATGCACTTGACCAGTTCACCGAATATTAAAATTAAAGTATTTATTGAACAATGTTTATAAAAATTCTACCTACATGAAAGATAGTTGTATCGCTTTTTTATTAGTCGCACCAAGTTCAACTTCAATGACACTTAATTCACAATGCCACAACATCTTTATTCGAATATGTAAAAATATAAACTAAAAAGAAAATTAACAATTTCTAGAAAAATAAATATAAATAAAAAAGAATCGGCCTTTAAGCCGTTACATATGAATACCTAAACCAGTTATCAATGAAATTATAACATTTTATATTTTTGAATCATAAGATATTTAAAAGAACAAAACATAATTTTATTTATGTGTTTACTAAAATTTTTTTTGTTAATAAAATATTTATTCTTAATTTTATTTTTTTTCAGTCACAATATGCGAGCATGTGACATTCTACGTTCAATTTTAACAACATTCTTGCCAACAATCCGAGCTAATATTGATCCATATAGCCCGGCCCGTTCACTCGGTGTCGATATAACACGCGAGGAACGTCAACATAAATGTTTAACATGTCGCGAATGGCTACTTCGAATACGATGTTTACCTGAAAACGATAAACTTGGTTCATCGTTTACGCAACTGCAAAACATGATAACCGATTTATAAGTTTACTAATTAATTTAATTATTATATAAAAAATAAAAAAAAATCTTTTCTTCTTCTAAAAAAAAAAAACTAAAAATAATTCAAAGACATAAAAATTAAAAAGTGAATTTTGTTTTTACTCGTCTTAATAGAAAATGAAAAAAAGTGATTTTATTATGTGATTAACATTATTATTAATTAATTTGTTTTTTTAAATTTTTTTATTTTTATTTTTGTTTTTTATAAATTAAAGAAAAAGTTGGGAATTGACTTTAATAGAATAAACAATTAAAATTATCTAATATAAATTATATAATAAAATACAAAAACTAATTTTTAAATACCAACTAAAAAACGTAAAACTAATTATTGATATATAAGTAACTTTTAAAAATATTGATTAATTATATAAGAAAAACTCAGTTACAATTTAATCGTCCATTTTGTTTTGTTTTTAATTTTAATATTTGAATAATTTTTATATAATTAACGAGTGAGTCATTTGAGTGTTTTTACATCAATGTTTCTCGTTTTTGAAAGGAGATATTTTTAATTTTATAACATGACTACGTAATATTTTTAATTTTGTCTTATTAATTAACTAAATAAAATAATACATTTTTTTAAAAAATACAACCTTTTATGATAATATATTTGTATTGTCCAAAATTTGTGTCTGGTTCGAATCACAAACACATCCTACACACAGCTTGGATAAAATATGAAAATAAATTGAACTGAATATTTTTTTTTGTTTTTAATTTTAATTAAATTTAATAAACGACACAGTATCGCAGTGTTTTTTTAAATAATCCTAATTAATTCCCTAATAATTTAATCAATATTTTGTTTTATTTTTAATTTTAAGATTTAGTGAATTTTTTTATTTTTGTTTTGATTAATTTTAATTTACATAATTATTTATTATTATTGTCGTAATTAAATTCTAAATGAATGAATTCTTAATTTTATATGAGTACAGCAGAGTGTAAAGTGATTTTGAAATGAAATAATTTTTTTTTGGATGAACTTTTAGATTAATTTTTAGAATTTTAGGATTCTAATAATTTTTTTGTGAAAATATACAATTTATGAGAATGAACTAATTTTAAAGTAGTCATCAAACGTAGATAGTGAAAGAAAAGAATGTTTACACCGAAGTTTATTATTCATACTAATTTAGCTTATGTCACACATAATTTCATCTGAACCTTACATAACGGAATAATTAATGTTAATTAATATTTAGTCATCCAGTATTATATCCTTGCATTTAATAAATAAATTCCAACATTCCTACAATCTTATCACATTCCAATTACATTCAATTTCATTCATTTTAAAAGGCTTCGTTTATTCATTCTTATGGAACATTTTTTATTGTGGTTTTGCTGCATTTCATCGTAGTTTTAGCAATGTCTAATTTTTTTTTGGAATATTGATTAATTTTAAAGTAACCATCCAAAACCAAGCTTTATCTATAAATCATTTTTTTAAATGGTTGCATGCTATTCCTTAATTATGGGATAATAGTTCAAGATTAATCATCAGTAAACTTTTAATTTATTAAAGCATATTGAAATTCGTGATCATTATGAGTATTAACGGTTTTCAGCTGAATTTTTTTGAGGTGAAAAGATGTGCAACACAGTCCTCTGAAACAGTTTCTTTAATGTTATTATTGCCTAAATTACTTCAGGCCATATTTTTTTTTACAAGAACCCTAAAGAATATTATTAAAATCCTAAGTAGTAGTTTTAATCGCTTGGCCAAAAAAAATAACGCAGTGTAGAGTTCTGAATTTTTCGCGATTGTATTCACGAATACCAAATGTAATCATTTAGCTTGAATCGTTGAAATTATTTCTAGTCTTACGGCTGAATGTTGTATTCTGATGTTAGAAAAATGATTTTTACATTAACATGGTTTAAATTAACTGGGTAGCATGGGGCATTGTCAACAATAAAATTTTGTAACTAAAGTTACGTTTTTTAATGTCAGCAATAAACATATTTTGTAACTATTAATGAAATAAAATTAAAGTCATCCAAGCTTTTTCGTTGGCTCTTCAATATACGGGAAACTGATTTTGTTTTAGTATGACTAATTTTAGTATGACTGATTTTAGTATGACTACATTTTAGTAGAATAAAAGTATGTACCATCATTTATTTACCTGTTTTGTGCCAATGTTTCGTTGCAAATCACAATATTTAGGCTCCAATTTAAGCGAAATAAATTAAATTTTTTTTGGCAAAATATACTTTTCTATAGGGCTGGTTATAAAACGATCATTTTCAATAAAACGATCCTACTTCAAACTGAATTCCCAATTTTTTTCATCTTTACCACGCTTAGAATTGATTGATATCGAAATTTTGTAAATGGAATAACGAAATATCATACGATTTTATGCATAATTTAGTTAATTCCTTTAGCAATATTTAAACAGTAAATATAATTACTTCAATTTGTAACAATTAAATATTAAAAATTCAAACTTTTATTTCTTCATTTCAAAAACCCGTATCTAAATCGGAACTTATTTCTATGATATTTTTGCGGATTTGAGAGCCGCTGGTAAAGTTCTTTTTGAAAACGTTTAACATTTCTAACCCATTTACTGACAAAGGATTGCTTAACGTCCCAATTTCTAGCCACTTTTGCTGTTCTCTCAATAAATCTTCCAAAATTTTAACCGTAATCTTTTTAAATTATTTTTAACATTTTTGAAAGGATCGCAAGCTTTTGTAATGTCTTTTGGAGATTGCCGAATTTTATTATTTATCATACATTTACATTTTGTAATATTTTAAATTGCATTATTAAAAAAATTTAACCGCTTCGATTAAAGATGTCGGACATGTAATATAGAATAATTTAGTGAGGACCATTTGGTTAACGGATTTTTTTTTAATGTAATGTTTTCTCTCTGTGCAGCCACATCGTTTAGTATGTTCCACGCTTTATGCTGTTGCCAGAAAACACATACAACCTTTTGGTTTTTGATGGAGTCGTTCAGCACTAAATTCCAGTGCCTGCGGCACGGCACTGGTATTCACAGCTCTTGGGCTTTCTAATTTAATTTAAAATTAACTAAAGCGTTGCCACCAAGAAGAAGAGTTAAGCGTTTTTTTAATATTTTGAATCCTAGCACTAAGCTATCTTTCACAAAAATATAGGTCCTCGTAGGACTCTTCTAGTTTCATTTATCATAATTTTCGTAAGACAAATTTTTTGTTCCCTACACCGAATTTTGGGAGCAATTTTTAAATTCCGTTATAACTTAAATAAGTAAATTAAAATTTTGGTTGAATCTTAAAGTAGTTCAACTTTTAAATTTAAATGTGCATCATTTACTTACATATTGAATTCCAAAATATAAATAAAGATATCTTGTAGATTAAAAGCGGACACTTCCAACCAACCTTACCACCAAATTCGACCTTTCAAAACATTTTAGTCTTTTTAGTGAAATCAAACCTAATTGCTTAAATATGGTTTACTTAACAGGCATATTAAAGACATATCCCATATAATTACAAAATATTTACTTGCCTCACAAATACTTCTCATATTAAGATTATACATCGTATGGTTCTAAAATGTCTAATAACTTAATACATCCTAGTATTTGTAATACAAATTATGATGCATAAAAATAAAACATAAAATAATTTTTTAATTAATAAAAATTATTGTGAAATAGTCTAACTGTAATCGATAAACAATTAATAATTTGATAGTAATAAATAGAAAAGGAATAAGTTTAAATATTTAAACAACAAAAGACGATAATTTAATTAAGAATATTATAAATAAATTTAAAAATATAACATTTCAAAGAATTAACCAAATTAACAAAAAAAAAAAAAACATAAAATTGGATTATGTACTTATTTTTTGTTTTTAATTTTTAATCGTGATGTTAACTTTTAGTTTTAATTAATTTTTTTTTGTTTTTGGCAATGTGTATATATTAGCAAAACAGTCCAATTCATATCAATAATACTTCTATTTTTAAAACTATTTACTAAATAATACTACTAATTGGTGAAATAGGTTGTAAAAAAATATAGGTCTTCATTACAAACGAAAACAAAAGACATTTTATATAATTATGCAATAAATAATAATTATAATTCATACATAATAAATTAATAAGATTTAAAGAAAAAAAAAAAAATAAAGTGCCTTCATTTAAAATGTATATATTTTTACACAACTACACAGATAATATAATAAATTTGAATTTAATGTTTTTTAGTTTTATTTAAATAAATTTAAAACATTTATTTAATTCGTAATAATAATAAAAAAATTTGCTTTATTTTTTTTTGTGCTTTAAAATTAACAAAAAATTAAGTTTATTTAAATAAACATTAAATCAAAAAGCTAAAAATATGTACAATGAAATATATATATATTTTATATTAAAAATTAATATTTGAAAAAGAAGTTATAGTAATTGCATTAAACAATTTTTTTTTTAAATTAAATGACTAATTATATATTATACCCCCATAATATGGATATTAAAACAGGATTATTTTACTGTCGAGAAAAATGACATTAAAATGTTTAATTGATATACATAAGTTTTTAATTATAAAAGAACTAATTTTTTTTTATTAATTTATATAACAAAAAAAAATTAAGTAAATTAAAAAAAAAAAATAAAATTTAAAACTGAAATTTTTTTAATAAAATAAATAAAAATGTCTTTCATTTTAGTCAACATTTAAAAAGTGATCTAGTATTTGAAGAGCTGTTTTCCAAAGTGGCTTCCAACGATAACCACATCGATTATGTAACTCGCCAGATCCCCATTTTTTCATTAGGTAAAATTTAAATCTAAGGTCTATAATGAAACTTCCGACTTACGACTTGCGTTTTTTTAAATCGACGAATGTTATTCAAAACAAATATATATTTATTTATTTAAATAAAGGATAAAGCTTTTCTATAAGGAGTTGTGATACAGAATTTCTAGGTTTCATTTTCAGGGATTTTCAATTCTCCGCAACTTAGCTAATTTGATTTTGTATCAAATACACAATTAGAACGCACCGTTTTTTTTGTCTTAAATGTTCTGTCAAATATCAATATTGACCATGCAATTCATTTTTGAAACGATCTATTGTATTCCTGTATTAAAAAGTTTGTTCCTAAAATGAAAAACAAACACTCATTGGCTCGTAAGGATCCTTGGTTCACAAAGGATCTGAAAAAGCTCGAAATTCAGAGCCCATACTAAATTAACGCGAACACTGGTTCTTTCTTACACCATTCCCAGTTTAAATTATTTAGGAAACAATCCAATTGTTTTAACCGTTTTTTATATAATAATTATATTATTGATTTAGAGGATGATTTAAGGAGCAATCCAAAGAAGTTTTGGAAATTTGTAAAGTTGAAGAACCAAACCAACGGTTTACCATCAGTTATGACATTTAAGGGTCAAAAGTCGAATGATCCTCTTACAATTTGTAATTTTCTTGCGGACTACTTTAGCTGTGTATTTGTCAAAGATACCAATAATATTCAATGGTCTCCAGCTCAATCATCACGTTCTCCCAACAAGATGTTGTAAATGCGCTTCCTAATCTCGATATCTTCAAGTGCTTTGGACCAGATAGACTGCCGCCGGCATTACTGAGGTGTTGTGCTACTGGTTTGTCAGCTCCCCTTCATTTACTATTTAATAAAAGTTTAAGCCAGGGTAAATCCTCAGATATGTGGAAATTAGCTTTCCTTACACCGATACACAAAAACGGATCACGTAATGACGTAACAAATTATAGGGGTATTGCAATAATGTCCTGTATCCCGAAGGTGTTTGAATGTATGGTTAAAAAGGTTCTATTTTTCCATAGCAAGCAATTGATTAGCTCACATCAACATGGGTTTTTTCCATGCCGGTCTACTGTTACTAACTTGGCACTTTTCCAGAGTTATTTAAAAATCCACAACATCTAAAGTCCAGGTTGATGTAGTTTATATAGACTTTGCTAAAGCTTTCGATAAACTTAACCACCGTTTATTGTTAGTAAGCTTAGTAAGCTCAATTGCGACTTCATACCGCTGAATTGGCTAAGTTCTTACTTGACTAATCGTAAAATGTATGTTAAAATTGATGACATGTCTTTCGATAGCTTCACGGTTTTCTCTGGTGTACCCCAAGGGAGCCATTTGGGACCATTGCTGCTCTTGCTATATCAATTAATCAATTTGTTATTTGTTATGCTTAATCAATTTGTTATTAATCAATGATATTACAAAATTATTGGAATTTGCAGTGTTTATTGTTCGCGGGCGATATAAAATTGTTTTCTTCTATATCATGCGAAGCGGATAGATTAAGGTTCCAACAAGATTTAAATTGTTTTTGTGATTGGGCTGATCGAAACTTAATGTTTCTTAATGTGGAGAAATGTCAAGTATATATATATATATATATATATATATATATATATATATATATATATATATATATATATATATATATATAAAATATATATATATATATATATATATATATATATATATATATATATATATATATATATATATATATATATATATATAGATATAATATATAAATAAATAAAAAAATTTACCCGCTTTTGCCTTCCCTTATTTTATTTTTATACTAATCACCATGATATTGTAGGTGAACAGATTTGACACTTTATTGACCTCACCTCATCTCACCATGAGAACATGAGAACGATAATACCAAAATATTGATGTGATCACGAATATTTTACTTTGACGTTTGAGCAACATAAAACCATATATAAAAAAAATACTAGTCATTGGTTTACCTATTTTTATCTATTTCTACCACAGTTAAAATATTTAACTTTTTAACCGATTCGCACACAGCCTAATAACAAATTCTTATATACAAATAAATTTGCTGCTTAGTTTTAAGAAGTTTGAATAAAAAAAAACAAACGCGAAGTTAGAAAAATTATAAAGTTTAGATAAACTATATCCTAAAACAACATTAGTAGCAAGGAGAAATATGTTGGAATTTTCTAATACCAAAAATAAACCTAGTACAATGATTGAAACATCTTTCGAGAGTACTCATATTCTCCTGAAGTAATCCAAACAAAACTGTCTGATCATAAATAAATTGTGGGAGAAGATAAGACAAAAACATTTTTTTCTTAAATTGACTATCCGTAAACCCTACCACTTTGCACAAACAACTAAGCATGCCAAACACCCTTCTACTAATATTAACTAAGTGCGGTCACCCCAAATAAGAGATTTCTTAACAACTAACCCTAAATCTTTAATATTATTTGAACATCGAATAAGAGAATCGGCAAGATAAATTTCAGTAGTGATAAAGCCTGATTGTAAAACTTTACTAGCAGCCTTACTGTCCGTAAAAATGCCAATATCTCTTAGAGATATTACATGATACTTCATCCAGTCTATGGTTTCCTTGATTGCTATAAGCTCTGCCTGAAAAATACTGCAATGATAAAAATGATCAAAATACCACTCCGCCGACGTTTCAATCAATTTTCGAGCCATCTGTAAAAAAGTTAATAAAGCCTGACTTTAAAACAGTTCTATTCACCCAGTCGTCTCTGGAAGGAATATCAGTTATAAATTTAGCTTCGAAGTATGATGTCGAGATAGTGTAGTCGATAGATATGGGGATTTGTTCGTTGGAATAGATGAGTGTCTCATAATGTTACAGGACCACATAGAAATTGATTTAAGCCTTATTGCTGTACTAGCAGCTACTTGTTTAGCCAGGATATTCAGAGGGATGAGATGAAAGAGAATCTCTAGTGCTTGAGTAGGAGTGCTTTTAATTGCAGCACTAATACACTCTTGCACTTGCAACATGCATTTTTACAGGAGTAAAGTACTATCATAGCCTTTTTTACTCTTTCCAGAATATTGGGCTTCCAGCTTAGTTTACTACCCAAAATGAGACCCAAGAATTTCACTTTGTCTGCAATGTTCAAAACATTGAGAGTTGTAGGGTCAAAGCGAGGAAGTTTGTACTTCCTGGAAAAAAGAACCAAGCAGTCTGCAGTGGATTAACACTAAGACCACAACTATTGGTCAATTAAGTTATAAATGCCAAGAGCATTCTGCTTAACATCTCTGAGGATACAAGGATATTTTCCGAAAGCGCCAATAGCAACATCATCTGCATAAACCACCACTTTAAAGCCAGTTCCTTCCAGGTTTAGTAACAGGTTCCAAATTCCAAAGAAGGGGGAATAATACACCACCTTGCGGTGTACCCCTACTTACAAATCTACGGATGGATGATATACCTAGATTTGCCGCTATGACCCGCCCTTTGAGCATTTGATCAATCCAGCTTCTAAGAGCCATACAACTCAGAGGAAAATAACATATGGTTTGACACCACTAGCAATAAACTAATCAAAACATGTCAAAATAAACTGTTTCGCATTAAATAAATTTCAAAACGAAATTCTTGGAATTCCCTTTTAAGGTTGCCATCCTTTATTATACAACTAAATACTCTTAATATAGTAATAAAATTAAAAATTCCTATGTAACTAAATCATTAGCAGAAGATTCATCTTAATTATTGTATAAATTCGTTATATTTATTTTTTTAATACCCTATCCGCCATCTCCCTGCCAAATGTAAAGATACAATAAAGATGCTTTGTTTACTTATCTTCAAGTTTTTATTTTCGGAAAACGAAATTAAATTTTAAGTTTACTTTCTAGATGATGATGATGATGATAATTATGATGATGATGGAGGTAAAAAAATTAAATCCCGTGCCTATGTCTGCTGTGTAATTTAAAAGTAAGATAGTATGGTAGTAATAACAATTACAAAAACGATAACAATAATCATAATATTCTGTCGTTCTGTGAAAAATGATTATCTTTATTTTTATAATTTTGCCATTACAAATATTATTATTATTATTTGTTCGTGTCGTTGTTATTATTATTGTCATGACGAACATTATGATTATATTTTTTATGTTAATTATTATTGTAATTACTTATTCCTGTGTAAACAGAAATGATTTGTTTTAATTCTTTTGTTGGTTTGTCTTATTGGTGTTAAAATTTATCGTAATCTTAAACACTTTTACGTTTGTATATAATTAATCCTCAAAACTTGTGGATTGATAAAAAGAATATCGAAACAGTAAAGCTATCCAAAAAGGGTTGTTCAAATTTGCAAAACATAAATTCTAGGTGTAAAATTCCATAACCCCAATCTCCAAATTCTAAAATTTGAAAATTGATAATTCCAAATCTAAATTTCTTTTGCGCAACACTTAATAACTTCGAGCGATGAAAAATTTGAGATCTGATCTACTTCAAAGAAATCAGAGTAATGGTCTACAGTTAGAAGATATGTTATACGATTTGGTACGTAGGGTTGACGATTTATTTTAGACGATCGGGCAACACGGGTTGAGTTAAAAACGTACGTCGAAGGTGAGGTCGGATGAAACAATAAAAAGACGAAGAAATGAAGGAAACAAAATGGCAGTCTCCCGCGTCTTTTATAAGAGAAACATATTCACAAGCAATAAAGTTATTCAATTTATTTAATTTCTTGGTTAATCATGTAATGTTCTTATAGTATAAAAATAAATAGTTGGGGTAAATTTTGTACAACTGAAATAAATACATTATACGATATTAAGTTGTGGTGTTTGTAATTTGATATTTATGGAAGCAGATGTATAAGGTTAGTTTACCACGTGCGACACTATAGATATTTAACTTTTCTTGAATCGTAATAATTTTCAAATATTTCATATGGGAAATCCAAAATTTTAGTTGACATATCGAAAATTTAGGTAGAATTAGCTGAGAATTACTTGCTTTATGGTGATCAACTTTAGACACTTTATACCCTGTTTAACCAAACTATCAATTTCAGGTTTAAATTTTTTCCTAAGTCCATGAAGAATGCTACAGGGATTTTGTATCACTGTTGCTTGATTTTGCTTGACTACTTCGAAATTTAAATTGTATTGTTCTTTATCTCGTAAGATACTTAAAAGTTGCATTTTCCAATGGCGTAACCATAATTTACCTACAAATCTTCTAATCTGCTTAGTTGTTTTTATAAGAGGTAGAATCGTTGCAAAACATATTACAGGTCGCTGTTGTATCTAATTGGCACTTAATTTGTTTAACTTCATTATCATTAAAATAAAAAAACTAAATTGCTGTAAAAGATTTATCGTTTTCCGAGTCGTATATCGTAAATGCCATAACTGTCATTATTATTACCAACTTAATCATCGGTAATTGATTTAATTGTTTTTGCTTTATTTTTGGTTTCTAAGCAGAATTGAAATTCTCTACAATAGATGCATAAATCTATATCGGTTCGATTGTGAAGTAGTAGAACGCTAACGGAAATGACTTTTATGCCTGTGTGAAACGACTATATGAAAATGGGTATATTTCTATAATTAATTTCCATACGTTCCAAAATCATTGAGGCTCTAACAAGATAGATGAAAACAGACTCAATAAACCTACTTAGATTTATTCGGTTTTGACTCTTCAATTACGAAATATATGTAACTATACCTTTTCACTGTGGTCACTGTCTCATTCTAGTGTATAGCCCTAACTATGAAATTTTAACCAATTTCTCATCCATTGTGTGTAGCTCTTTAATTTATTTTGTTTCAAAAGCCGAGTAAAATCAAAATAAAACGATGCTGAACGAAAAAGCTTGAAACGATTTACTCTTGGTTTCTTCGTCTGCGTCTAGTTCCATTTATCTAATTTCAACTTGTTCATTTTTTCAGAAGTTAACAGAATTGGAAAAATCGCTAGTATCAGAAGTTTCGGATATTTGTCCGCATAATTCCGATCTCGCACAAATTCAAATTCTCGGCGTCATCGCAATTCTCGATCGTAACATGGTTTTAGTAAGTCTATACTTAAATTAGGTGACCCTTCGAGAGTAAATAATTTTACTTGTTATTATCATTAACGCAGTCCCAGAGCTTTGAAATGGAGATCTGGCGGTCAGTTTATTTTCAAAAACTCTTCTTATAGTTCAATAAATTACCCATCATTTAGGTTACCCAACTTTTGGTACTAAAATTTTAAAATAAAAATGGGACTGCGCCGCGCATTCTCTTGGGACTTCATAGTTGCTGATGTATCGTTAACTACGATCGGCGCGGCTTTTCTGAGGAACACCAGGTTGCGCATTGATATAAAGGCTCATAAACCTGTTAACATCTTTGTATACTTCCTGTAAACTTTCTTTCAATGATGCTCCCGCTAATAAACTTTTATCGACGCTTCATTTGTGGTACTGCTGCCGATCAGGCATTAATGAACGAATACCTAAAAGGCTTTGTTTAGAACATTCGCAATCCAATTCATAGTTCGAAAGCCGCAATTAAAGTGATCGATAACTGCAAAAACAAACTTACGAACGCTACTTTACTGATTCTTCATCATCAGCACCTCTGGCCATCTTGGTTGGCGCTTTCGATACAGCAATAGAAGTGATTATTAGGGAACCGATCATAAATTACTGGTCTTTGCTTGTAATCAGAATCCCGAAAAAACATCTACTCGTCACTTCTGACACTTAGATTCCATTGATCAATTCACGATTGATATCCAGCATATCTCTGGCATAGATAATGTCGTCTGGCCCAGAAAGTATTGACTGTCATCGCAGATGTTCAGTCCATTGATGATGAACTTAAAGAAGTTGTCCTTATTCAATTCGAAAAATCCTATTGCGATTCTACTACTCTTACACCTAGGTTAGTCATTCCGCTATATTTCCGAAAACAAGTTTTCTCAACTTGGCGTCAAAGCTTCCTTTAAACTATTGACATAAAAGCTCATTTGGCCATTATTAATAACAACGTCCAAAAAATACCTCTGATATGACTTTAACTTTCTGATGGATTGAGTCATAGGTTTACTGGAAATCTAAAACTGATGCACATCACCGGATGTTTCGTAATAATTAGAAAAAATCACCCTCAGAAAAAAATATAAATCGGTAACTGACTGATTCGGAAGAAATCCGCCTTAGTAGTCACCTATAGTTTTCTCCGCTAGACGAGTGATTCTTTCAAAGGTCAAAAAGGTACAAAGTATCACCCTGTGAATCTCAAGGACATATTACTTACATATTGTAATCTAAACCATAGTTCGTAACTCAGTTGTACTCGTATTACAAAAACGCACTGAAAATTCTTCAGGTTAAATTTAACTGCACAAGTAAAATTTGTTTAGTTAGTACAAAATGTCCTAGCCATTTAAAAAAAGGGATATAAAAAAATTTAAACATGAAACTAACATTTTATCCTTTCAAATATTAACTAATCTACTTTACACATTTCCGAAGGATTCGTATATATCGAGATAACAAAAAAAAAAAAAATCTAAAATTGCCATAAATATTTACGAGGCAAAAAGGATATTTCGGTAATTTAAATCGATTTCGATTGTAAATTTTATGTTCTAAATTTATATCGCCACAAAAAGAGACAAATTATTGAAAGAAAACTTTTGAGCTTTTTTCCCATTAATTTTTTATTTTGATGTATCAATAATATGCCTTAATTTTATGTATATCATCCTTTATCATTCTCAATATATCTCCTTTTTTATCTGCTTGAAACAAGTTGATCTGGTGATGATAAGAAAATTAAATCGGTTTCATCCTTTTCTCGATATATTTACATTAAATTGTAATGTGGTTTTTCGGCCGATTTGTTTTGTTTTGTTTGCGGTCGTGTACTTTAAGTGCCCGTGCTTTAAAAAGGGTGGGTGTTGACTATCTTTGAATTTGGTTTACACACTATCTAAAAATATACCTGTTTTATGTTTAAACAATTTTGGATGTCGTTTCAAATTTTATCAAATTTTACGGAACATTGTGACTGTGCGTTACAGAACACATTGAAATTTCAATGGTCGTAATGGTCTTTTCCAGATAAAATTGTGACATTTACTGGAGAAGTGTAAATTCAAGTTTTTGTTGAAAACTTATCTTTGTGATAGTAAACAACGTTTGGAGAGTCTCAATGCTGTAATTCAGGCCCGTTGTTATTCCTTTTGTTTATTAGTAATGTGATCCGATACTTTATCTCAGGTTGTCTTGTGTGTGGATACTTTTAAACATACTCAATGGTATAAATGACCATATATCGAATCATAAGGCGCCCTCAGTACGATATTAAAGAATCTACGACATTAAACGGAATAGGAGTGCTTCTCATATTCACAAGTTGCTTGTTTTAAACAAAAGATAAGAACCCTCTCATCACTGTGGTCTGCAAGATGGAAGAAGTGGGGTCGCCGCTCGCCAAAAAACCATAAACCACCGGCTTTGTTATTGGGACAACTCCCAGGCCAAAATTACTAATCGCACCGGCGTTCAAGCGCTAAATCATTGAAACCGGCCACAGCACCACGGAAGAGTCTCCAGAAAAACCATCAGCAGCAACTCTAAAAACAGCTAGTTCATTAGGGAATACCCTGGCCCAATCCAAGGCACAAGGACAGGAACTCCAGCAGATCCCGGAGGTCAAGGACACCATTGAGGAACAATAAAACAAAACGGAAACACGGCCTGGATAAGATAAGAACCTAACTTCATCCAACCACAACACTCACAGGAGCGACAGAACACCAACCACACATACAGCCAAACGCAAACTTCATGCAGCCATCCACCATACTCTCGCCAAACTACCGCCGGAGCCCTTTAATTGTGACGTCTCTAACAATACCACTACCGCAAACAACAACATCTGATCAAATTACCCTGACGAACCGACCATACATTTAAAATTAACAAATGTGAATTAGTCAGTAAACCATCTTCCACCTCCTCCTGCACCGGGCACCGATCCAACAACCACATCTTCTGCCCGATCTCAAGTAAAAATTATACAGAAATCATTCTGCGGTCACATTGAATACTAACTGACGCAAACTGACAAACAATAAACTGACGATCTCAGTTAAAACTGTGACATTTTAGACACAAATCGAAAATTCCTGCAATTTCAAAAATATGTGATGGTTAGCCTATCAAAATTGCGACATTTTGGGCACAAAAATTAAATTCCCAAAATCTCGGAAATACGTGATGGTTAGTCTTTCGAAACTGTGACATTTTAGGCACAAATCAAAAATTACCAAAATCCCGAAAATGCGTCATGGTTAACCTATCAAAACTGTGACAATTTTGGCAGAAATCGGAAATTTCTAAAACCCCGAAAATATGTGATAGTTGCCTATCAAAATTGTGACATTTTTGGCACAAATCGAAAATTTCCAAAATATCAAAAATACGTGATGGTTAGCCAATTAAAACTGTGCCATTTTGGGCACAAATCGAAAAATCCCAAAATCTCGAAAGTTAGCCTAACAAATCTGTGACAGTTTTAATCGAAAATTTTTAAAATCCCGAAAATACGTGATGGTGACAGTTTTGGTATAAATCGAAAAATTCCAAAATCCCCAAAATACGTGATGATTGGCTTATCAAAACTGTGACATTTTAGACACAAATCGAAAATTTCCAAAATCTTAAAACTACGTGATGGTTAGCCTATCAAAATTGTGACATTTTGGGCACAAAAATAAAATTCCTAAAATCTCGAAAATACGTGATGGTTAGCCAATCAAAACTGTGACAGTTTTGGCACAAATCGGAAATTTCTAAAATCCGGAAAATATGTGATGGTTAGCCTATCAAAATGTCACAATTTTGATAGGCTAACCATCACATTATAAAATTCTCAAAATCTCGGAAATACGTGATGGTTAGCCAATCAAAACTGTGACAGTTTTGGCACAAATCGGAAATTTCTAAAATCCCGAAAATATGTGATGGTTAGCCTATCAAAATTGTGACATTTTGGCACAAATCAAAAATTCCTAAAATCTCGAAAGTTAGCCTAACAAATCTGTGACTGTTTTAATCGAAAATTTTTAAAATATCGAAAATACGTGATGGTGACAGTTTTGGTATAAATCGAAAAATTCCAAAATTCCCAAAATACGTGATGATTGGCTTATCAAAACTGTGACATTTTAGGCACAAATCGAAAATTACCCAAATCTCTAATATATGCGAGCCTATCAAAACTGTGACATTTTTGGCACAAATCGAAAATTACAAAAATCCTGAAAATGCGTCATGGTTAGCCTATAAAAACTTAGACATTTTTCGAAAATATTTAAATCTCGAAAATATATGATGGTTACCTATCAAAATTGTGACATTTTTGGCACAAATCGAAAATTCCCAAAATCTCGAAAATACGTGGTGGTTAACCTATCAAACTGTGACATTTTTGGCACAAATCGGAAATTTCCAAAATCTTAAAACTACGTGATGGTTAGCCGATCAAAACTGTGACATTTTTGGCACAAATCAAAAATTTCCAAAATCTCGAAAATACGTGAGCCAATCAAAACTGTGACTTTTTTTGGTACAAATCGGAAATTTCTAAAATCCCGAAAATATGTGATGGTTAGCCTATCAAAACTGTGACAGTTAACGAAAATTTCCAAAATCTTAAAACTACGTGATGGTTAGCCTATCAAAATTGTGACATTTTGGGCACAAAAATAAAATTCCCAAAATTCCGAAAATACGTGATGGTTAGCCTATCAAAACTGTGACATTTTTGACACAAATCGAAAATTACAAAAATCCTGAAAATGCGTCATGGTCCTATAAAAACTGTGACATTTTTCGAAAATATTTAAATCTCGAAAATAGATGATGGTTACCTATCAAAATTGTGACATTTTTGGCTTAAATCGAAAATTCCCAAAATCTCGAAAATACGTGGTGGTTAATTTATCAAACTGTGACAGTTTTGGCACAAATCGATAATTCCCAAAACCCCGAAAATACGTGATGATTGGCTTATCCAAACTGTTACATTTTTGATACAAATCGAAAATTCAACTTATAACCAAAGCTGATCAATCTTGCCAGAAAGGAGGTGTATACAGATTACAGCAACTTGACTCGTTTTATTATAGTTGGAGCTCCCTTGTGCATCTACTCTTCGTAGATTTAGAAATTGTGACTTTTTCCCTGCTATAAATCGCGCTTTTCATTAGCTATATTATGGCTAACTCACTGCAAATTTCAATAACTCCAGACTGTTGACACGAAACAGTCGATTTAAATTCATAAGCACATTACAGAGTACGTACAAATGAGCACTAATAAAACTTAAGCTTTTTTCAAATGTTGTTCAAGCATTATTTGGGGAAGAGCTTTTTTTATTTTTTTTTTCTAAAATAGCAAAAACTTGATATTCTGTAAGAGTCAATTTTTTTTATCTATCAAAATTGAATTTATGAAGTGATTAAGTTAAATCTACCAATTTATTTCGATAACGACTTTATTTTATTTTCATTACGGCAGATATAAAAAAAATACTCATACCGACTCCTAGAGATCCTAAACGAAATGATGAAATGAATTAAGGAGATGTACACAGCCAGCATAATGAAATGGGATTGTAGCTAATTAAGCACATAACATAGACACACACACACACACAAATATATACAGAAACCACTGTACAAACAAACTGATAATTTAATTACACGATTCATGGAAATTTTTTGAATTGAAACATCTCATCCAACAATTTTTTGTATCGTTTCATCTGTACCACTTTTGTGTCGATCAACAAAGTAGAAAATTGTTTATTCCAATCAATCGATTCTCCAGCATTTTCCTCTTATTTAACGTACACACATATATATATATATATATACATTTACGATACGATATTATTTCCCATTGTAATTTTCACTGCATCCCTTATTTCATACATCCAAGCTCTTTGATATATAAATGTATGGTGGTTAAGGATTTACGAATTTGTGTTGCTAGGAATTATATCTTTAAATTATATGGTTGGATGGTGCATGAAAATATTTTTCATGCGAAATTTCTGTATACGGTAGCGATGATGATTTTATCATAAATAATGAACATAAATCGGTTCGAGGTCTTTTACATTTGAGGTGGAAATTTTGATACTTTAATATATAGGAGTAGTAAAAGATCGTCGAGAGGTAAGAAGATTAAAATGGTATTCAACAATTATGGTCACTTCTTTAGGGAATTATGTCAGTTTTACGTTTTGATCTTTTCCTAGTTGTGATACCGACAACTTTTAAGCTTGAGTAAATAGTTGGAATGCTTAGCAGATAGCAACATCATACCAACAACTGCCACTTCGATGCCTCTTATACATTTTGCCTCCATAATACCGCCTCTATATATTGAAGACAACATTTCCATTAGCAAAAGCCACATTGATAACAGTTGTTGTAAAATTGTAGCTTCTGCTTAGAATTGTTCTGATTATTTGAATTATTATCGGGCTTTTATACACCAGTGTTAAGGTTTAAATGCCCTGTCAGCATATTTAAAATAACACAATAGGCCGCGTGTAAATTGCTTCTTGACACTTAACCGTTGCGGCACAAATTAGCCCATCATTTCCGATTTGTGTGTCAATGATCCGTTCCAGTTTCCATCGCGTGTCCGGCTATTGCTTATCTTTTATTAGTGTACTAAATCATTTACCGCTAAATTTGGTTGGATGCTTTTTCATTTATTTTGTTGCTGCAATTGGTGCAGGTATTCCGCAAACCACCTTTTCCAAAAATTTTGTACCATTTTCTCCACTAAGTACCACCTTGTCCTTGGAAGATCGTGCCTTGGGAGCATCGCCTAATGTCCTGGTGTTAGGCTTTTAAATCGGATGGATCATTTGTTTAAGTTGTTAGCGGCCGCGAATTTAGACAAGCTTCTATTTGAGTGGTTACAGTATGGAAAGTTCTTGAAATGTGAGGGTGGTTTCTCCTATATGCCTCTTTAGGTAGATTTTTGTAGATTAAATTCCAGCTTCTCATAGGCTACCAAAATGAGGCTACCAAAATGTCAAGTGGTTTCATCAATGGCTATTATGTTTGCTATTTCGACCGGTAGTTTTGTTATTGCAGTGTAATCATTTTTTTCATTTGAGAGTTTGCTCCGACAAAGCAAGATCCATTGTCAGAATAGATATCTGTGCATAGCCCTCGTCTGGAAGTGAGGCTTTTGTAGGCCGTAAGGAATGCCTCCGTAGTTAAACTGCTTACTATGCCACCTTATTAATGCCACCATGATTGGGTAATGCCACGTGATGCAATATCTGCTGGGTTCGCTTGGGGCCTTATGTGATGCCATGTTTTTTCTAGGAGATTTTCCTTTATTGCTGAGATCCTATCGCAACAGAGGGTTTAAAGCAGTTTGGATCATTCTTGATCCAACTTAATGTGGTCATTGATCTGTCCAGACATAAATCGTATAGTTCCTTAGTCGCTAATTGAACTTGCTTAATTTCCGGTAGCTACTGGGTCGAACGGCTTGAATGAGTCACCTAATAGCGAATGTTTAGTTGATTGGCCAGTCGACATTTGTAACTTCTTTACGTCGAATTTGAATGTGACTTCCTTTTCAGGATTGTATAGAATTCCTAATGTCTTTATACAGTCGTTCAGCTTAATTTGTACATTGCCTGTGATTTGTACTTCTGATGGGATATTTTCCAATATTCCCTTTTGCTTTGAAACCCATTTTCTTAGATTGAACCCCCTTCCGTTTGGTGATTATCCTTAGCTATCGTAATGTAGAAAGTTTTTTTCTATGGTGTCACCGCCGGCCAGCAGGTTGTATACGTAAAAATCCATTGGTATATAATTTCAGCTTTTGAGTATGATTGCCGCTCTTCTGTGGCTAGTTAAAGTAAGGCTATCACAGCTAGAAAACTGGCAGCTGTGGTACCGTAGTTTACAGTGTGCCGACAAATACCGGCTTCCCTTTCACCAATAACCAAAATCATAATGTTTACCTTTTGTTTATTAAAGCCAACCAGTTTAGGCAACCTTAGCCGAAATGATTGTCGTCTGCAATCCTGGATCTATTAATGCTCTAAATGTTACAAGCTGACCGTCGATATAGTTGCTACTCTAACTATGGCAGTCGGTAATAATACTCATGATTGTTGATTCGCTACGAAGGTTTTGGCTATAACTTCGGCCTTTGAGTCCGAGTTGTTGCAATGCAAAATTGTGTTGTGTTTCCATCTATCTTTTTGATGCCTGGTCATGCATCGTGTACACAGATTAGCATTATTCACCAATCTTGCTCTTTCCAACGTTGGCATTTTTTTGAACAAGTGACAATGCTCCACGGTAATGCTCCACGGCAATGCTCCACGGCAATGCTTGCGGTATACGAATGCAGAGGTATTATGATTAAATTATTTTTTTAACAAGAAAAATCACGAACTTAATATCTAAACAACTCTATATGTTATGTTATTGTGTTGTATTCATGAAGTACTAGCGAATTATATAAATTTTCACGAAATATTTGGTTAGAAATAGAAAGATTTTATTTTGTTTTTTTATATTTATTTAACACAAAAATAAATTTAAATCATAGTTGCATTGCATAGTTCATTTTTCAAAAATAGTAATGAGAAAGCAAGAACAAAACCAAAAATAAAAATCACTAATGCAAAATAATGTGCAACAAGGATAGATACATCAAAATATGTTGTTGTTTCGCTTTGTACTGGCATGCAATAATCAGTATGCACTATATATTTTTTATTATTTCGAATGCCATATTAACATACGCAATTTATCATTCTTATGTTTTTTTTCTATGGTTACATGATGTCTTCTTTGTCATCCTTTCCGATCAATTATGTAAAATGGTCCTGCGTAGTCCACACCAGTATTAAAAAAAGGGGTCGTTCGTTGTTTCTACAACCAATAATCCAAAACTTTTGACGAGCAAACTGGTGAGTAAGGTAGGTCTTGGATGAAAGTTTTGGAAGCCAGATCAGCTGGATTTTGTTTCGACGGTATGTATTTTTACTTATTTCTAGACATTTGTTCCAAAATATATGACGTGCTGTTGCCAATAAAATATTTCCATCGTTTTGGTATGTCTGACAACTATGCCAGATTTTCAATTTGATGGAATTTGTAACCATAGTGGCTGAAATAACATTTTTATAAGTATAATGCTGGAAGATAGCCATCCCAGAGGATACTCTTTAATAACTCTTTTGATATGCTCTAATGTAACTGATGGATTCCATAATAGGCCAAGATTTCTGATCAATCAAATGCCCTTAAACTCAAAAAAATGTGACTCGTTTTCAATTATCTCCATGTGGCAAAGATTTACGTACTCGGTCATAAATTTTATGGATCCTCGTTTCTAGATGATTAATAAATTTCCTTTAAACCCCAAAATATCGATTCTTACCTTGATGATATTTTGTCCCAACTCTTGTATTAGTGACTTGAATGGCAGTCTAACGATACATCTTCCTTCATGGTTTCTTGTAGTGTTGTGTATATATAGTGGTCTTCACACTTTTCTTCAGCTGAACTTAGCACTGAAGATGGTCCTAGTATTTTTAACAAAATTAAAAAACTCCCGCTATAATATCATTTGGCCGAATGAACTATTTAAATATGACCTAGGCGGGAATGTGGAAATTTGCCAATGATCTGGCAATGGCACCTTGATTCTCAAACGTGATTATGTTGTGATAATCTAGTATCTCAATATACCCAATTTCTCGAATATCAGAATACACATTAAAATCGGGCTATCGATTTATTTTATGGTGAGCCTACTTCATAAAAACTTTAGGTTGAAAGATTTTAAAAAGCTCCAATATTTAGAAAGTTGTTGTTAAAGTTCTGGTACGAAGCCATTTCAGAATTTAGAATTCATTGCTGCAAATTATGAACTCGTCAGAGAAATTTAATTTGTTGAATTTATTAATCTGTGAAGATTATTGTAGTACATGTAGAGTCACCATCATAGTATCCTTCATACCACTAAGTAATTGTTCTTCAAAAGCTTAAACTTCTCCAGCGGTTCTTAAAAGCAATTCTGACGGTTCATTAACCTCTCATGGAAATACTTCAAATTATATTTACCTAGCTACGCAGCTTTCGTTGTCACCAAAAACTGCATTATCGTTTCAGCAATGCTGGATTGGCGCAATAATAAAATTAAGCTGGAGAGAAAAAATCTGCAGCCAAATCCAAGATATTGGTGGTGCATCCATCATTTCCGCTGGTGGCCTACCGAAGAAAATTATCTAATTAGATTTACATGAGTTTTTGAACTTTTGCATGGCTCCAAGCGTACAATCTAAATTTCAATTTATGTGTCAATGCGATAAGATTGAGTGATCATTTGCTCCGCCTGGTTCACCGCATTTTGGAGGACTGTACAAAGCTGCAGTTAAGTCGGAAAAATACCATCTCTGTCGATTAACAGTAAATGTCATGCTAACGAAGGTCCACTACCCCATTTAAGCAAGTCGAAGCTGTACTAAATTCTCGAAAAATTAGTAGTATCTATCGATGATGTTATTAAAGTTTTCACCCCAATGCCTTATTGGTCGGCCACTTAAATCAATATTGGAATTAGGATCATTGAATCCAACCTCAGATCATTTTACTAATTGGTACGATTAAAGATGTATTCAAAAATTTTTATTTTCAGTGGTCCAAATAATACATCTAAGAGCTTCAAATTCATTAACACATTCAAAAAAAAAACAATCACACAACCCGACTACTTATCTGATTCAAATCTTCACGAATTTCCGTTAAGACCAAAGACAAGTTAATAAATAAATCCACAATCGAATAAATAACCAAACAACTTTTTTTAAATTTGATCTCCTTTTTCAATAATATTGAAATAAAAAAAACAATTTTCCAGCAAGTATTCACATTTTTCACTTTGAGCAACAACTTTAAAACATTTTTAGAGAATATGAGAAGAAAACAAAAAAAAAAGTAAAATGTTTTTCCTTGTTTTATGGCAAAATTGTAAATAAACTAGATAGCAAGCCATACATTGAAAAAAAATTTACTTCTTGCAACTTTAGAACTTAAATGGCTTGAGGGAAAGTTTTTTTTTTTTAAGTCGTTTTCAAATATAATTAAAACAATTTTAGTTTCGACATTTTGTTACCCACACAGAAAATGTTCAAAGTTTACAAAATCATTTTTGGGGGTGGGATACATACAACTTTTAAAAGAATCGATCTAGTTTAAGTTGATAATCAAGTAAAAATTTGTAAATGATTGATAACGAAAACAATGTTGTGTAGTCGGTGAAAATTCTTTATCAAATTGAATTTTTAGATGAAAAAGTACAGTGAAAAACTTTAATATTGACATAAAGTAATATATTGTCATACGTCACTGATGTCCTTTTTAGGTAATCGATAAAAAAACATATCAATCGAGTTATATATATATATATATATATATATATATATATATATATATATATATATATATATATATATATATATATATATATATATATATATATATATATATATATATATATATATATATATTATAACAACTGTTTTTTCTCGTTGAAAAATCCCACTCCGTTAGGTGATAACATAAATGTAGTATATAAAATTAACTGTAAATGTAATGAGACATTTATTGGCCAAACACATCAACTTTTATCGAAAAGACTTTACCAACATAAACGTGACACTAAACAACTTTTTTGTTGAAATGATTCATATTAAATTAAATCCAAATTGTTTAAATAAGCAAACTGACTGTGCGTATTTACAAAATACTACAATCATTTGCTTCAAAATACATAAGTGACAGTTTATATTTTTATTTTTATTTTTAGCATTCTACGTACGTATTTAAAAAACATTTGTTTACTAATACCCCATCTTTTGACGGGAGTTTCAAATTTTTTTTTTTTAATGTAATTTTTCATTTTGTTGTATTGTTTTACCTGCTTTATTTTCTATGATCACAATTTCAATGGCTGTTAACTGTTTTTTCAGGGTTTACGTTTTGTTTAATTCTTTAATGTCATTTTTTTTCACATTGTATAATTTTTATTTTTATTTTTCTAATGATGGATGTGATTTACATACGAAACGTTAAATAATTAATTTATATTATTAATACAAAAATTACAAAAAATAAATAAGTTCATTATTTTTAATATATATATATATATATATATATATATATATATATATATATATATATATATATATATATATTATCTGTAATTGACGTTACATATATCAATATGGGGTTTAAAGGACAAATTCCGGGTGAACGAAATTACGAATCCTATAGTAATAAGGATAAGGTTACTTGAAACATTCATAAATTTACTTGCAGAGGCGTTAAGACGAACTTTATTCGAGTTTACTACTCAATAAATGCATTTTATTTACTGTTAATCAATCTTGATCATTTAAAAAAAAAACAAATGAACAATACAAGAGTTGAACGTCCGAGATAGCATCCATGTTGATATACTGAGATGAATTCTTAATAAGACACAAAATACGATAGTTACCCAGTTATTCGAATAGTATTAAAATAGCCGATAAGATAATCAAATCCACACGGTAGTTTTCGATTTATTATTTTTAAAAAAACTGCGTATTTCCAAATATATGATTAAAAAAAATAGGATTAAAAAAAATATAGGATTAAAAAAACTGCGTATTTCCAAATATTATGAAACAGCCCACCAGGCAAACTTATGATATTATTAAAAAAATATACTCACTCTTTAAGCACAAGTAATATTGTCTTATGCTGTGCACCTTAATCGACTTTTCAAACTAAACTTTTCCAATTGTTCAAGCTTACGGTATTGTCTCATAGGTAAAATTGTTCAAGCTTACGCTTTTGCCAAACTTCGGTGACTTTTCACAAAAAGTATAAAATAACTATAACTTTATAATAATAATTAAAATTTCTGAAAAATTACAGTTATTGCCACAGAATTAAATAAAGTTTGAAGTGCAAAATTAGTGTGTACTATGTATTCCTTTGTGAAGTGTATTGTACTTATTTGTGGACAGTAAATATTAGTGAAAATAATTCACAATGCAGTGATATGAACCGAGAATAGGCAAAAACGTAACAATTAGTGACAATAGTGGGATTGCTAATATTTAAAAATGAACAAATTAACAAATAAACGATTGAGTTCGAGAACGAAATTTTGGATATAAAAACTAAGAATACTTCAATGCAAATAATAACTTAAGCGAGTGTAGTCAAATTAGAGCCCTGAAACTTTGGTGTAACAACATTGTTTAACATATTTAAGCTACAATTTGAAACAGTAGCCAGCAGAAATTTTTAGAGTGAAAAGGATCATGGTGCATCGTTGATTGTAGCATTAAAAGGACCTGTAGCTTAGACTCTAAAGATCGTTCCAGAGAATAATCGTGGTAATTACAGTAGAGTCATGCAAGTGATAAAGCGTAAATATCTAGATGATCATAAGCGAATGATGCATCTGGCATATTTTAAAATGGCTGAGATAGACGACCTAGTGATGAAAAGAGGTAGTACATAGTTGTCATAAAAGTTTAGAGATTGCAACTTAAAAATTATATGCTGGGGTTGTGACAAAAAAGGCAATATCTTAAGAAATTATGTAGACTGCATGGAGATAAATGTCAAGTAGATTACAAAAAACTGCCAAGTTGAAATAAACAAAAACATCACCGACGTCAGACACATGAAAATTCTACCATCAGAAGAATAGAGTCCTGAAGAAATTAGAAAGGTGCTAAAGGTTCCAAGTGTACTTAGAAGGGGTTTAGAACCCTTCCCAGGTTCTAAAACAAAGGAAGAATTGAATGAAGAATATTAGTGTGTCCGAGAGAAAATACGACTTTTCAGTGATGAGGTGACGGCTCGATGTGATGTACAAGCCAACGACAGAGAATTTGAAGAGGATCAATTGGTATGGCTTTATAATCCACAACGAACGAAGTGTTCATTGCCATCTATAAGGACCCTACAATTATAACGAGATTGAATGATGTAATAAAATAAATCAAAATGAGGCAAGGAGGTAAACCTAAAGTGGTACGCACCTAGAGCGATTGGCGAGAGTCATCTATGAAGTAGTATTAGTACTAGCAAATTAAGCAAATATGTTGCATATAGAAAAGCAAAAAAATATCGCAGTAACATCTCGAGGAATAGAATGAAATAGTAGAAAAATAGAAAATTCGAATATTCGTACATAAAGCTTCGTATTATTGCGCATTGACTTAAGTTCTATTTTAAACATTAAAGAGTAAAGAAAAGTTAGTGTCATAGCCCCACCAGTGGCAAAAGACTAATCTAGTGATATTAAAAGTTCTATATGAAGTGAATTATTGTTGTTGAAATATCCATACCTCTAGAGCACTATTTTATAAGGAAATATCTTTTCTCTAGTTGGGAGATCATCTATACCCATACTGTAGTATTTCTTGAATTTACATTCCTCCACAATAATGCGAAACAGATTCTTCAACCTCAAATAAATTTTGAACCATGTGCAAGATAAATTAAAACCCTAAAAATAAATTCTCTTTTACAGTGACACCCATTTCGAACAGTCATTAATTATGTATATTAAAACATTTTGACGAGTGAATATACGCATAACAAGTATATCAACTTAACCTAATTTGTACGCAATTGTATATTCCTTTTGAGTTTTACGGAAAAACATCAAGACAAAAATATATAATGTATTACCATAACACAAGACCTGGCTGTACTCATAGCAATACGATAAAATATGCCTACACCCTACAGATAACATAACGCAATATTCACCTTGGATGTTTCGTTATATCTCTTGTTGTTTTTATGAAGTATTCAGTATTCCGTAAACGATAATACGATGCAGAAAAATACCAAGAATTCGAATACATTTTTCGAGAAAGTTTAACGTAACCCAAAATAAAAGTAAAAAAAAAAATAAAAAATAAAAAATAAAAAATTTGTCCTTAAAATCTTGGAAATTTTCCTTTTCGCCGTAACACCACTAATTCATAAGACTGTTACATTTTTAGGTTTAAGAAGGTTCATTAGAAGCAACATACAAAGTAACATAAAAAAAAACGGAGAAAAACTTTTTGGATACGTCGTTATCTATCATCAGAAATGAACAAGTGTTTTATTTTTGACAAGGATTTGACAAACGTAAAAGTTTAAAATAAAATAATAAAACAAATGAAAAATGATAAACTTTCAAGGAATTTACAAACTTAGTCGACATATTTTGAAAAGTAAATAAATTAATTTATTGCATGTATGTATATTGTGTTCGTCTCTTAAAGCAGACTTTATAGTATGGTATTATTAGCGGTATACGATAAGTATAAAGTTGGTCCACAAACCCTGCCTTGTTGGTCACCTGCGCCATTATGCAAAACTTTTCTAATACCGGTTTCAATTTAATAATAACAGGTTTATGAATCATTGTGATCAGGGATATCTTCCGTTGATCGAGTTGAAGATGAATATTATTAAGCTTATGCACATTTTGATAATATTCTTAACTTTCATCCTGTAAAACTTTATACGATTATAGGGTTATCACTCTTCAACCAACCATTGCAACTCTTTGGGTTCTAAAAGTTTGGTTCAGTTTCCATTACAATAACGGTGATTTAGTTCCTTCCCATTGCGTCTGAATTCTTCGCTTTTCCTGAATTACCTCTTCGATATTATGTAGAGTTCATTAATTATTTCAGAAGTGTTTTTCAGCTGACAATTTCAGTATATGTGTTATTAAGGAACTTTGTTTACAACGATTGGCCATTAGGTAGAACGACCGGCAGATACATAGACTAGGGATTGTCGCTACGTATCTTCAAAAAGTTGTTTGGTTATTTCGTTGTTATTAGCCTTGATCCCCAATGATTATGGTTGGTATGATTGGCAGCGTGTTCATATTCTGCATCCATGGTCCTTTCGATCATTGTCATGAAACTTCGCATCATACTAATTAGCTTACTTGAACAGGCTGAAATTTTTCCTTCTTTACAAGGTTGTACTTTAGGAGCGGTACCCGTATTGCGTATCCTTATAAAACCTAATTATATATCCTTATGAGACCCCATGATGTACTCTGCTTTTTACGGTTGCTCTCTGGTTTCCTTTTGGAACACTAGTGTAAATAACTTCTGGTCGTACTTCTGGTGTACTCGATTAATGTAGTTTCATTATTGAGTGGCTTAACTAGTAATGAGTGGCCGTATTCTTGGCACTTAATACACTTTATTGGCCCAGTTCCTTTTAAGAGTTTCTCAACAATAATTCTTTTATGTAGAAGATAATTTAAGTCAAATATATAGGTCTTTTCCCTTTATGTTTATTACTCTCTGGCTCTAATTATCATATTTGTGATAGATTTAGCCTGAAAGCCTTAAGCATCAAGAGCAGCTTGTATATCGCTGACTCTACGAAGCTATCTATTCCTTTGATCATTACGGTCAAAATGTTCAATTAATTCTTTGTTGGCTTCAGTATTAAGCGGTTGCACTTTGTTTCTATTTTTAACTCCCGGAAATATAAAAGTTACGCTCCGTTATTGCTTCTATTTTATGCGCGAGATCTCTATTTGATTCTTCCCTCAAACAGATGGGTGGTAGATTTTCAGTTCTTCGATGTCTGATCTTTTATACGACATCATCCGCTTCTACCTAACTAGAAAACCAGTTGCTAAGCGTTAACCCAACACAAGCTAGTCTAGTAAATTTCTTCGGACTCATAGTAGCCTTAGATTTAGGGCTTCTCTTGCGTTTGAGTAATACAGAATATATCTGTTTATTTCCGTTAACATGTCCCTTTTTTTGTTTTTTTTTTTAAATGTTCATAGCACTTAGGATAAATGAATGTCCTTAATGTAATGTTCTAGAATATTCTTAATGTAATGTTCAACAAACACACAGCACTACTGTGAATGGTAAAGCAAGGATTAGAGGGAGTAAGGCAAGAGAGGAATAAAAGGAATAAAGGTTTTCTGTCTTCTAGTTGTTTACTTTTGATATTAAGCGTGAACCTCTGTAAATTATATTCCGGGGAAACGTCTGGTCGTTCAGTTCATTCCACATTCCCGAACTCCTTACAAAAAATTAATTTTTAAATTGATTGGTCCTCGCGAATTTGATTTCCAGATTGTACCTATGCACATGGCGTCTTAAATTACACGTGGACCTTGATAAACCAGACATAAATCCTGGTTCGAGATGCACGGTTTTGGGCCCGATCGAGTGTAGTTAGAAAACATACATCGACGTTAAAACCCAAGGCATCTGGCTGCACCAATTACTTCTTCGTTTATTTATTCAGCCCAAAATATTCTCTTTGAAAAAGTTACGTCGAGAATCTCAAATGTGTCAGAAGTAGCCAAGCTGAATTCACGAGCCAGAAAAGACGGCAAATAGCCATTAGTTCGACCAGAAAAACACAGAATTGAAATTTGTTAGGATTAAATTCAACCCTGTTGGCTTCACTCCATTCAAGAATGGAATTGAGATCTCGAGTAAGACGATCCTTCATAGCCATTTTTCTTGCGAGAACATCGTTTCGCGATGAAGAAGAAGATAAACAATAACAAGTGGAAAGTGGGCTGTCATCAGCGAAGGAAATTAACAAACCGTAAAGGCCAACTGCCCTCAATTTGCACAGTAAACTCTTGTGCCACACGCGATCAAATGCTTTCGAGATATCGAGCGCAATGACTTGTGATTCACCAGATTGATGAATGCTTCTGTTCCATTCTCTAGTGACAGCATTAATTAAGTCACCTGCTGAACGCGCTCCGCGAAAACCATACTGACGATCGGAAATGAAATGGTTAGCTTCCATATATTTCAGCAACTGGAAATTGATTAAGGTCTCAAGAACTTTGGAAAGCACCGAGACGATAGCGATAGTGCGATAATTTAAAGGGTCCGATTTATTGCCCTTTTTTGGTACTGGATGTATGTTGGCAGTTTTCCAGATGGAAGTGAAAATGCCAGAAGATATAGATCGTTGGAAAAAACATGATAGTGGCGCAACTCTTTTCGACCTTTTTTTGGTAATTATTTTTAACTTGCGACGCCGTTTGCGTTGGCAAGTTTCAAGCCGCCTTAATTTCAGCTAAATTTTCATTTGAAGAGTTCTTAATAAATTTGTGGTAAGAGGCTTCTTTATTGGTGGTTGCTGTTCTGCAGTTGTGATTATGCTATTATCTGATTGTCTGATTTTTTTGGCTTAGAGAGACTGGAAGGAATGAACTGTTCCATTTCCGTAAGAATTACAGTCAAAAAACTTACTAATATTTACGATATTGGAAATTCCATTGTAATAAGCCGATGGCCAGAGTTTCCAAAAGAAAAACTGACGAAAATACTATATTTTTCCGCATGAGATGTTAAATACAGATCCAGTAAATGACCTGTATCGTTGACCCGATCTGGTATTCTCGTAAGCTGAGCTGTGTTAGTTGGTTTAAAGCTGCAAATATTTCAGCCGTTCCACGGCTGCAAAGTTTGTCCGCAATCCAAGAATATTACAGAACTGAAGAGAAAACACTCTCCCCATGACATTTTTCCGATTGCGCCTATTAAAGTCGGAACAAGCTTATATGTATGAAGTGCATCCACAACTAAGGTCTTCGTATACATAGCCTTGTGAGTCCTTTGTTTAAGGCCCCAAGTTTCTTTAACTACTCGTTTAGGAGTAAAGCAGACTTTTTGACTACTTTTTGTGACGTTGACGTAATACAAATTCCTTACTATGCCATAGTTTGGCATTAGAAGTCACCATTACTGATATAATTGGAAGGTTTTTGAGCTTCTTAAGGCCCAACAAAATGTGTAAGATCATTTTTTTAAGCTTTTCGTCAAAATTCTCGTCAAAATTTTCTTAATCACCTTGTAAATTGAAATTACGCCGGCTAAAACAGGGACTGCATTTGAAGATATAGTTCTGTATTTTTCTTTTATGCCCTTCTTAATGTTTGATAGTTCCTTCTGCAAGCCCACCTGGCACATGTATATGCTAGAACTGCATCTATGAGGTCTTCGTTTATACCTCAGTAGTCTTATGTGTTTCTTATGGGTTTCTTGTATGCGAAGCTCCATGATTTAACATTATCAAATCCCTGCAATGGGATAATACCCATCTAGTTTTGAACCACATCGAGTTGATGCTAGACTATGCACATACATATATATTTAAGTGGTAAACTTTTCGTGATAGTAACCCAACTCGATTAGAATGTCGATGAGTCAATAAAAACAATCCTATACCTATTTAACTACCTAAAAAAATATTTAAAAAGTCTTAAAATTTATGGGGCAACTTATATTTTGGGAAAATAAAAGCCAAACAATTTCATACCATAAAATTAAAATTGAGCATCACACAAATTATCAACATTTTCATTTTTCACTTTAAGTACCACAAAATCTGGTACATTTTTCAAATGATATTTATTCAAAACTCAATCGCGGTCTGCATCATATTCAATCTTATTTTTTATGATTTGAAATATTTTATGTCGACATATGACTACTGTTTATACTATATAGCAAAAAAATGTATATACGAGCGGCACTAAAATACGAACCAAATTGCTTTTGGGGTGAATTTTCCACAAACAAAAAAAAAAAAAAAAAAAAAAAAAAATGGAAATAAAAAATTCGTATGAAAAATCAAAAACCAAATGTTTATCTCCGTTTAACGATAGTCTACATAATTTTTTAATGTAATCGTATATAGTTTTATTGTACAAAAGTCGCATGACAAGTAGTTAACCTCGCATTCTTCCAATAACATCAATGTTATTGGAAGAACTTTACTGGAGCATGTTCTTTAAGTAATTTCCAGAGAAATTCATTACTGTAAAGGACGGTATATATTGCAAATTATCTACTATCCTCGATTGGGCGCTTAAAATCACTTTACATGAAGATGTGGAATTAACCCTTGCTTTTATAAGAAACTAATTTTTGGATTCTTCAAAGCACTAAAGCTGCAAAACAACACAATCGCTATTTCCACAATGATTCAGATTTAATGACGGTCGAGCGACCCAACTAATGGAATGCCTATCATCACCAAGGGTGATACCATAAAAAAATATTTTCCAAAAACATGCATATAGCAGCACAAGAGCTACGATTTCCGATATTCACAAAATGTTTATCGATGATATGCGATATCGGCTTCACAACGGTCCACCAATAACGCCAACACCGCAATCCAGTCTTGAGTTTACCCTTTTATCAATGAAAAAAATCTAGGATCATCATCCAATCAAATTTTTAAACGCACCATCAGAGGGCAGGTGCCATTTTGCTGCAATGAGCTATTGGCAAGATACCAAAAGCTCATTGCAGCAAATGTTTAGAACATAAAGCGTCACAATTCGTGAATTATTTAGAGAAATTGACAATGCAAAAAATACTTATAGATCAAGAAGGGAAACAAGCAATGTAATTCTCATCGACAAACACGAAAAAATATGTGTCGAAGCAGATGATGACCTGGAGAGTACACCAAGATGGCAATAAGGCAATAACTGATGGCAATAACTGTGATAGAAGAAAATACAACGAAGAGTGACACGGATATTCACATAAAATTAAAACCTATAGAAATACTCGTATTCTCTGGAGACTACAAATGGAGTAGTTTCTCTGAAATCTTCAACAAACTGATAGATCAAAATCAGCGGCTATCCAATACTCACAAAATAAATTACCTAAAAACTCATTTAAATGGAGCAGCGGCAAAGCTAATTTGTCATCTAGAATCAACGGCTGATAACTATGCAAAAGCCTGGAGTATATTAAACCACCGATATTTCAGCTTACCTAAATACATTGCTTAACCAACCATCTTTTGCAAACGAGTCGTCCTCTGCAATTAGAAATATGCATATAGTAGGAGTTATATACGACAACCTAAAAATCAAGTAGAAAAGCAGATATTCGCTTCAATACCGGTACAAGTTATTTGCGTCCATTGTCAGAAAAATACAAATTATGAAAAATTCAAAAAACAGCCATCGTCTGACAGGAGTCAAATATATTTTTGTAGAAGGTGCTTAGCGACACTACATTAAATATGTCAAATCGGAGCAAACAAGAGCTAACAACAGCTTTAGCCAGTACAATCAAACAAGACGGAAGCCAAACAACAATAAGAGTCTTGATAGATCCAGGTTCACAAGCTACCTTTATTACAGAAGAAGCAGTACAGCGGCTAAAGTTAAAAGAAAATAAGATACATACGAAAAAAAGCGGAAGTTGATAACCATAACATTGGAGAAGCAAGAAAGATAGTTAGCCTCAAAATCCAACCAATTATATCTTCCAAATTTGAGCGACGCCTCGATGCCTTGGTGTTTCAAAAACTGACAAAACTACTACCAGATCAAGGGGTGGAAACTGGAGATTGGCACAGTATATAGAATGGATTGTTTTGCACTGCATCGGATTGTGAGCGAGTATACCAGATTCATTGATGAATACATCATGCTAGGTCATATGGAAGTAATTAACAATCAGGATGATGTGGACAAAAATTATTTTCTGCCACACAATGCAGTTCAGCTACTACTAAGCTAAGAGTGGTTTTTGACGCTTCGGCAAAAACATCAAATGGAGTCGCACTCAACGATATAATATATACTGGTCCAACAATACAACAAGAGTTATTAAAAATCCATCCGAAACGGAGAAAACACAAATTCTTGTTTAAAGCTGACATCGAGAAGATGTTTAGGCAGGTTCGAATGCGCCCCAAAGATCAAATCTAACAGTTAATACTATGGAGATACGAATAAGGTAGAATCAGGACTTAACTTAGAAAACGGTGACGTATGGATCTGCAGCAGTGCCATATTTGGCCACTAGATGAACAGTATTCTGCAGCAAAAAAGCGCTCATTAAAGATTTTTATGTCGATGATATATTATCGGATGCTAACACGATAAAATAAGTGGTACTAATGCAACAACAATGAACATAGCTATTAAAGCAAATGGGGTTTAATCTATAAGGAAACGGAGCAGAAACTACAAAAATCATTTGACGTTTAAAAATATATCAGTGAAATTATTTCTGCAAACCTATATATATTATACCCTTTAAACCGATTTTGAGGCTATACTAAAGGTAAATGTGTACTAAAATTACTGTACTAAACGATTTAGACGATCATTTGACCGCAGCCTGTATAAATCATGTTACTTAAATCACTACGGTAAAATGTCAACCCATGGTGACTAAAAATCTACGAAAAAAACAAACTGCTTAGCATAGGGCGAGGATGTTTACTCTAGGGAAAAAAAATTTAAAAAGTCCTCACCCAAGTTAACAAACAATAAAAACAAATGAAAAGTTTTCCAGAAACAAGTCAGTGACAATGTCAATCTATTAGAACGCCTTTACAATAATAAACAACAAGCAACATTTAAACAGATACTAAATTCACTTTAAAATTTAGAGAATTGATTAATACTGTATCTTATTACCTACACAATATTTAAAACTTGCAATACTGGCCAAAAAGAAACTGACTATTCCCTTTGAAAAGTAATAAAAAGTCTAAAAAACATAAAAAGCAAGTGCCTGCAATAAAATGTGATGATGATGAAATTAAGGCTAAAATCGCCAAGCAAAAAGTTGTTTGTTTTACATCTTAGAGACACATTTCAACCTCTTCCAAGTCAATATAAGACCGTTATCTTTACAAGAATTTTGGAAACACATTAAAATAAAACAAAATAATTTGCAATGTTTAAGTATAGATAAAAGAATTTACTATAAATTTCTCATTTTCGCATTTACAATGAAAAAAATTAAACTTCTGGTATTTCCAATCTCATCGTTGTATTTGTGATTTTAGATAATTCAATAGTTTAAAATAAAAGAAAGCAAAAAAATACTATAGAGAAACGCCAATAAGTGTAAAATTAAAAAAATAATGAAATGAAAATTTACGATTATACCAAATGAGAAAGCTATAATTTTTTTTATCTATGGTTTAAGTCAACTTAACTTATTATCATTAGGGTATTTTTACTGTTTTGAGTATACGTTAAACACTATGCTTCTTTGAGAGAGGTGAAAGGTGTTGAACTTGCAAATATCTGTAGATATATTTTGGTCGACACCAGATACTTATCATACAAGGAATTAATTTTTGTTTTACTTTTACAATTACAGAACTTTGGGAAAACTAAAAACAAAACTCGAATACGATTCAACGAGGTTAACCTTTCTATGTTCACAAAATTAAATATTAAAATTTAAGCTGAATATTCAAAATATAATTTTCGAAATATTCTGTTTGCATGATTCTATATATAGGATATAATCTAATGTTAGTTCGGATGTAGGTACATAGCACTCATATAAAAAAGATGATAATTGAATTTCTGGGTAGGAAAAATAATTTTGTAAATTTGTTTATGTAAACTAAAAGCTCTTAACATAAATTATATCATATAAATTCACTGTTTTATGTCAATAAACGATTTAACAATATTTCCAGGTCCCATAATCAAATTTTTGAACACACTTTACGAATAATTGGGTTTAGGCATTTTTGTTATTTTATTTCTAAATATCTTTCAAAGCTTTTAACAGCTCGTATGTAACCGTTTTAATGATGTATTAATGGCCTAACTTTTCATCCTATCTAACAGTTTCTATGTTTTTTTGAGTAACTGCTTCATTTGGACTAGCAGAGCGTTCAATCCATATTCAATTGATATTCAATTCATATTCAATTCATATTCAATTCATATCCAATTCATATTCAATTCATATTCAATTCATATTCAATTCATATTCAATTCATATTCAATTCATATTCAATTCATATTCAATTCATATTCAATTCATATTCAATTCATATTCAATTCATATTCAATTCATATTCAATTCATATTCAATTCATATTCAATTCATATTCAATTCATATTCAATTCATATTCAATTCATATTCAATTCATATTCAATTCATATTCAATTCATATTCAATTCATATTCAATTCATATTCAATTCATATTCAATTCATATTCAATTCATATCATATTCAATTCATATCATATTCAATTCATATCATATTCAATTCATATTCAATTCATATTCAATTCATATTCAATTCATATTCAATTCATATTCAATTCATATTCAATTCATATTCAATTCATATTCAATTCATATTCAATTCATATTCAATTAATAATGGATCATTACCATTCTAAACAAATATATATTTTGTCAATAAAATCAACCAAAATAAAGAAAGATCCTGTGTTGTGACTAATTCCAAAGGTTCTTCCGATCGAAAAATTAATAAAAATATACCGTTCGATTCAAATTCACTTGTGTCTGTACGACCATGTTTGAAATCAGTTTACCACTGACAAATGGTTGGTTTCGACGGAACATAGTCTGAATAATACTTTTTAAGCTATTGCTGAGTTGGAACGGTGTTTCCCCCAGCGTCAGTTAAATCTCTGTAACTTAGTTCGATGATTCGATTTGATTGATTGATTGATGAGACTGTGAGACCAAGCGCTTGTCATGTGTTCCGGTTAACGCCGGGTCTATTCCCACAGCCTTTTTACATTTAACAAACGGAAGGATAGAAGGGATTTCCATATATTTATATTTGTATAAATATATTTTCATGCATGCTAGAAACGACCTGATTTCAGACACCTCATGATCATTACGGCACAATTCTATTCTATTTTGTGGTGTAAGGAAAGGAAAGGTATGTCTGTAATGACAGAATTAGTCCGGTTTCCCGGTAGCCAATATTCAAACAAATCAAAAAAACTAAAAGCTTTAATAGTGGTCCGATTGGGGTCAATGATACCTCTAAAAATAGGTTTTGTTGTTCACATAAACTGAACCAAAGTTCATTTAAATCGATCAATTATTTTTTAGCTGTTGAGACCAAAGTGTATCCGTTTTTTACTGAAATTCGAGCTGTTTCAAAATCAAAAAAATTAAAAGCTTTAATGTTAATGGTCTTTAATGGTTAACATATTCCGGACTTCATTAAACTTTCGTATTACTTTTGGGCTCCTCCAAGTTTTTTAGATCAAGCTGTGAAAGTCGAGTGTAGATAAGCTGTCCTCTCGAGATAATTTGATGCACTTCAGTGATATAATTTTGCTTTGTGCCAGTGACAAATTTGTCATTTGTTTTTACTCTCAGACGAGATCATCGCATAAATTGAATTAAAGTGGCATATCTGATTAATAATCTGAAATTTGTTCATTTTAATTTAAAGCTCAAAACTTTTTAGTCACTCGGTATAATATATAATAAATAACTTATCTGAAATCGAGTGGGAAAAATGTACACAGTTTCAAATATCATATATGTACTGTACTACAATATACTACTCCTTATTTTAAAAACCATTTTCTTATCAAATAAAATAATCCTTATTTTTTAAGGATTGTTGTGACAATGGTTTTGGTCTATTGTTATCGGAACATTGTTAACTACCAAACCTAGGGATGATGTATACCTGACTATAGATAGGTACAATTTTTTGTTTTTACATTTTATCTGACTGAACCGAAATCACCAAATACAGTATATAGTTAACGTCTTGTATGAATATTAATTGAAGAATAATCAATCATTTTTTTGTGTATTCCAACAAGAGACGAGGACCCAAAAGAATTACGTTTTGCAAGTGGAATGGGCGAATATATTTTTGTTTGTTTTCCCCAAAATGTTATCAATACATTGTTTAGGTACCCAAACCAAATATTATATTTATAAACGTATCGAAAGTCGTAAAAAAATGATTATTGATTTTGAATTTTGGCTGGATTACATCAGCACGCGAAAGGTGTAAAATTACGTCATTTGCTATTAAAAGTTCTTATATACAGCGCTTAAGTGATAATCTTTCAAAAAAAAATTGTTATAGCTACACACATAAGTAAAATATTTACAAACATATTATGATTAAATAACAAGTACATAAATAAAGTCTCAAGATAATGGTTACAAGAAAATTGACGTTATCGCACGACAGTAAAATAACACGAATTATGTTTTTTATGTACGTTATGGGAGATTTCAACGAAAACTCAAAATCGATATTTATGGTATGGTAACGATATATGCTGTAAAGAAATGTGTAACGGCATATGGTGGATTTGTGTCTTTGACACGAATATTTTTTTGACATTTAGAATTTTACCTCATATCCACTTGTCAAAATAATTTTTTAAATTATGTATCTAGTATATTTTGGAGCTTTTAACATTATAAAAAAAATTTTAAGGAAAAAATGTATCACAAAATTTCTGAAGCTTTAATAAATAAATTCTTTGAGCTTTTTGATTTTGAAGAAAATAGAACACATATTTGTACGAAATTGTTAAGCTTTTAAAATGTAAATATTCCAATCTTTTTCAGTATGCTATTCTATTTTTGAAAAAAGAGTTAAATCTGTACTTTTTATTTATGTGCTTACGTAATGTTTTAGAGCTTTAAGAATTAATGAACTTTAATTGGTCAGATATTTCTGTATTAGTTTTATTTTGCAGCTTTTACGATAACTAACTATCGTTTTTTCTTACTGATTTTTGTGAGACTTTTATTATTACAAATTGCCTTATTTTTAGATTGGGAGCTTTTACTTGCTAAAAACTTTATGTGACGTCTATTTATCAAACTGATCATACTAGAGAAGTCACCTTTAAAATCTAAATATTTCTACTTGTCAAAACTGATATTAAAGTAAGGTACCTCTAGTATTATTTTTGAGCTCTCTAAATTATAAAAAAAGTTTGTTTTAATTTTTTAAAATTTTCATTGGTTTAATAATTAAAACATTTGAACAATTTTAGAATTTTACGTATTCCCAGACATTTTTTTAGGTTGGCTTTTAAACTACTGTGCCCTTAACTTGAATTCTGAGTCAATATATGTACTTATTGATACATTACAAAAAAATTAACACCCAATTTTAAAGCTTTCATAAAACCATTGTTTTGAGCTTTTTATTTTTTAAGAGAATGGATCACATATTTGACAGTTGGAATATTTTGATCAATTATAGTAAGCTTTACTTTTTTGACTTAATCTACTTATCTATGTATTTTCATAATTTTTTGAAAGCTTTATGAACTATAGAACTTTTATTCAAAGTTAAACACAAAGGATTTTCTTAATGTTTTGATCTTTTAAAACTATTATAACAATTTTACTTTAATTATTCTGGTTTAGTTAATTTTTGAGCTTTTAGGGTAATCCTAGATTTTCCGAAAAGTAATCATTTCGTTTTTAATTTTGTGACTTATATGATACATTTGTGCTTTTATAAAAAATAAAAACCAAATAGTTGCGTAGGTTTTAGTATGTGAGCTTTTAAGAAAAAAGTTTCAACACGAGATAATAAAGGATTCACAAGTGCTACAAAATGTTTTAACGTAAGTGCAACAATCGAAACAGGAATTTTAGTAAAAATTCTGGAGAAAAATCAAAAAATGTTAAGGAATACGCTGAACGTCCCTGTAAAGCAGGTAGCAGCGATTTCCACGTTTCGAAAGTTGGATCGTGTTGTGGATAAATTTTCAACATACCTATTCCAGCATTGTAACAGCAGAAGCAAACAGATACACTGACAACGCGATCGGAACTGAAACTCTTGAACTCCTTCAAAAGTTGTGCGGTGAGCAGAGAATGTTGTCAGCAATGACACGTTGACATAAATATTCGGGATGTGATAGTAAGTCACATACCTCATATCAAAGTTCGAACCGCGGCACTGCAAACATCTAACCCAACTCTCGATGAGGTATTGCAGATCGCTACTGTGTTTAAGGATACCATCAAAATATGTTTGGAGTTTAAGGAAAAGTCGACATTCAGAAAGTCGACATGATTCCGAGCGGCGCAATCGAAGTAGAAGCCAAATACATCAACACAATCGACCAACAAAAGGAGACTAACAGTCATGCCAGCTGTGGCGTATTGCATAAGCGGACAGATTGTTATCATTATAAAAGCAAATCTGTATGTAATTTGTGTTCCAAGGTAGGACACATCGCATCGGTGTGTCGGTCGAGCCACAATAATCGTTCACATCATGAAGTCAACTCCACCAGTGATAATTCATTTCAACATGTCAGTATGAATAAACTACTAGATCCACCATGTGCCGAGATTAAACAAATGTCAACCGTGTCATCAACCGGCGATGAGAAAGTATTTGTTAAATCAGAGTAAACATCCGAAACTTGACTGTAGATACTTGAGCGTCGTGTTCGTTGATTGGCCTGGCAGGTTACCGAAAGCTGAGAGAACCGATGTGTGGTGATTTAATGTCTGCAATAACTAATCTCAACGTTATTTCAAGCCATACAATCTTCCTTTCGCACTATTCGCTGTTGTACGAGCTAAAATCGTCGTCTGGCTTTGCTTGTCGTACATAAACCTGTCAAATCAAGCGAATGGGCCGCACCGATCGTAGTAGTGAAGAAGCTGAATAGAAAAATCCGACTATGTAGCGATTTCAAAGTATCGGCAAATTCTCAGCTGGAGGTTGATCGTTACAAGGGATCCTTGTGTCGAAGAGCTTTTTCATAAGCTCTAGCGAATATTTCATTAAGTTGGATCTGACTGATGCGTATTTGCAGATTGATCTATTGAACTCTTCAAAATAGTTTATGGTAATAAACACTCCATTCGGGCTTTTTGAGTATAAACGGATGGCCAACAGATCATCAAGGTCTCACTACATTATTTCATCCCAATAAAAATTTGCCAGTGATGACATTGCACCGACTTCAGCGATAGGAAATTATTCTACAGCTTTCGAACCATTTCCATACACACTAATACCATACCCAATTTTGAAAGAAATGGGGACCTTTCTTAATATATCTGTCATACTTGGGTGAGCGCTCCACAATATTAATATTAACATTTACGTCATTCGTTCTAAAACTCATATAAGCACACTTACTAGAATTCAATCTTAAATTTAGCACTTTCATTTTTTCCATTACTTCATCTACCTCCTTTTGCGCTTCGGAAGTCCAATTTTCACCATTCCCTCCAACTTATATCTACTCCCATTTAAAACAATTTTCCTATCACTCATAAAATATAATATTTTTTATCTACATAACTTTCCATGAATATCCCAAATTCGAAAGAATTTGATGTAATTTCCACGAAACTTCTGGTTGGCGTTGGTTCTCCCTTCGGTAACTGCACTTTTACTTTTTTTCCTTAAGCTATCCATTTTCTTACAATTTTCTTTTCAAACGAATTTGTTCGTGAAATATTTTTGATATTCAAAACTCATATTTAAAATTGTCATAATAAATGTCACAAAATGAAACAAAATGAAAGAAAAAATTAAGGTTACTGTGTGAATTATAAAATATATTCACAACAAATTGTAGAATTACCCGATGCGCATATACATTAGTTTTACCGTACACCACAATCTTTTTGTCGACTTGGCGCTTCTTTAATAAACTTTTATGTTCGGTTACTCAATTCGTTATCGAATTTTATGAAGGATATTAAATTCTAAAATTAGCTCTCAAATCGAATTTTTTTTATTTTATAGTTTAATTAAGATAAAAGTTCTAAAAAATTATGTACAATAAAAAGAGCTTAAAATATGATTTTTAGATAACGAAATGTATCGAGAAAAAGTTTGTTTGGTGTGAAAGATTAATTTTTTAGAACTTTTATCTTAATTAAACTATAAAATAAAAAAAATTTAAAAAAAAATCGATTTGAACAATAATATTAGATTTTAATATCTGCCAAAAAGTTCGATAAAGAATCGACTTAACGATAAAAAAGTTTAAACATAAAAGTTTATTAAAGAAGCGCCAAATCGGTAAAAACATCGCGGTGTACGTTACAACTAAAGTTATCTGCATCGGGTAATTAAAAGTTCTAAAAAATTTAATTAAATTTAACTTTTTTAAAAAGTTCTAAAAAATACAGTTGAGTGAATATATTTCAAAATTCACACAGTAACCTGAATTTTTTGTTTCAATTGTGACATTTATTGTGACATATTTTTTTCTTTAGATTTCGTTGCTCCTAGCAACTTTTCTTTTCCAATAACATCTAGGTAAATCACAAAAAACCTAAAGTTTATCAAACTTATGTATTTATTTGGTGTAAAATCTAGGTTAACCTTTTAAATGTATATACTACTTAACTACGCGCGAAATTACGCTTTAAACTTTGCACTGTACTATTTTTAATTTTTTTTTATATTTTATTTTTATTTTTAATTGTTTTCTGTTCTACGATGTTTACTCAACGAATCATGATTTGCACCTGAGGACAGAATCTTCATGAAAATTATAATATATTCGACTTGTTGCAGCTTTTAAAAGAATAAAAAAATTTCAGTTTCAGCTTTTAAATTTATGAAAAAATGCATCAGAACATTTCTAAAGCTTGTATTTGGCCTTTTTAAAAAAACTGTCATAATTTTAGATTATATATTTTTACAGTCAATCATTAAGCTTTTCAAATGTATCAAGAAAGTTTAAAAATTAAAATTATTTAACAGAATATTTTAGTCTATTTTAGTAAGCTTTTCTATTTATTAAATAGTATTTAAAATTTAAATCTATGTATTTTCATACTTTTTTAGAGCTTTAAGAATTATATAACTTTTATTGGTTAAACACTAAGCTTTATCTTAATTTTTTGAAATTTTTAATATATTATAATAATTTTAGAACATATTTCCATGTTATTTTAATTGTTGTGCTTTTAAGGCCATTTGGATTTTCCGATATATAATTATTGCTTTTTTTAGTTTTTTACTTTTTTTTATTTTGGTCCTTTAAAGCTTTTAATGCTATAAATTTTTTTTGAGTTTTAACATTTCTGAGGAAATTTTTTAATGTTGGCTGATTCATATGGTTTTACGAAAAATAAATAAGCTTTTAAATTTAATTTAATTTTTAAGCTTTAAGGACTACACAATTTTCATTGGCTTAACACAATACGTTTCCACAATGTTCTGAACTTTTAAGCAATTAGAATAACTTCAGAACTTTACATATTTCCATATCTGTTTTTTAAGGATGACTTTTGAACTTTTTGTTGTTGAAACTGATTTTGGATTTTCCGATAAGACTTTCATTTTCCTTCTGTTTTTGATGTTTGCAATTTGAATATTACAGTTTACCTAATGCCTAGTATGTAAGGTTTTACAACAATTAAATTGCATAGTTACGATACGAAGTATTGAGGACTATTTATACGTACTACTGTGCCTTTCTTTTGAGTTATGGCTGAGAAATACTTGTAAAAATACTCCGAAAGCTTTCTAAAACTTAAACCATAATGCTTTTAAAAACTTCAATATATCCACTCGTAAATATTGACTTTACGGTCAGAATCTTTTTAAAATTATAAACCTCTAATGTTTGTTGGAGCCTTATGTATTTAAAAAAATTCAGTTTTAGTAGTTAAAGCTTTTAATTTAACTTTTAAGACCATTACAAGATTTTGGTTTATTTTGCTAAGCTTTTAAGATTTATAATAAATTTTTTAACTTTCACTATTTTCTATGCATGTATTTTCATTATTTTTGAGCTTTAAGAGCTTTTTTTAGGTTGAATTTTAGACTTTTTGATGCATTTGCCAATTTTTGATTTTCTGATAAGTAACCATTACTGCTTGTATAATTTTTCTCTCAATTTTTGGTTTGTACTACACATTTGAGCTTTCAATATTAAAGATTAGCTAATTTTAAGTATGTGAACTTTTACAAAAAAAAATTGTACGGTTACTATATGAACTATAGAGGCCTATTAATAAGCACCATTGTGCCCTAAACTTGAGTTATATGTCAAAAATACTTGTTAAAAGCTTTCAAAAATTAGAAACCATATTATTTTCTTGAGCTTTAAGAATTAAAAAGCTTTTATTATTATGCATTTTCTCAATGTTTTAAACTTTTAAAGCAAATTAAACAATTTTCGAACAGAAGATTAGTATTAGTTTTTGGTTAATTTGTGAGCTTTTATCAATGTTCTGATAACCATTACGTTTACCTTAGTTTTACAACAAAAAATATTTTATGGTTACGAATACGAATTATTAAGTAATATTTATACACACAGTGCTTTTAACTTGATTTCCTTTGTCAGAAATGCTTGTAGAAAACTTTCTTTAAAAATTCTTTTGCGATTTATTTAGCAATTTAAAGAACCAGAATATTTGCTTTTAAAAATTAAAATACTCCTCTTGTCAAAATTTAATGTTATTTACCACTCTATATTTTAAGCTTTTCAGATTATACAAATGTTATTTTCAGTCTTTCTATGTTTTTTCCAAAAAAAAATGTATAAGACAATTAAGCCTTGTAGAATCATATATTTTCTGTATGTTTTATAGAGCTTTTTAAAGGTTTTAAATTTATTTATTTTTTGATTTTCCCCCATTTAACTTTATATTCTTATAATTTTCTTGAGCTTTAAGAGTTATGTAAAAATGTTAAATACAAAGAAATTTACTCAGCATTTAGTTTTCCCTCTTAGCTTTTGATTTATGCGAACCATTTCTTCTTTGGTAAAATGATTTAAAATGCGAGAACTTTAACAAAAAATAAATTCTATAAATCAGAAATAAAATATAGTGTAAATAGCGGCTTTTAATCAGAGGACAGTAAGAATTTAATTTAGAGCTTTTGGATTTCTGAGAAATTTTATATTTATGACGGGTCATATATTGGTAGGATAAGTCAGTGAGTTTTTCAAGTAAATGACGACAACTTACCGATTAAAATTGCTTAAACAAAATTTAATCACTATAATTTATGTAACATTTTCTTATGTAACTATTTGCTTATGTTTTTGATTTGTGAAGAACGTGAGCTTTTCCACAAAAAAAAAAAAAAAAAAAAACCTAAAATCTATGTAACAGAAATAAAGTGATAGAGCTTTACAAAAAATTATGATTGTGCTTTGCTTCAGAAATACTTGATAAAAGCTTTCTGTGGCGTCTATTTAGTAAAAAGTAGATATTAGCTTTTAAGGCTGTTATTTATTTTAATTATCTTTTAAATTATAAATTTTTAGCAAATATTTGAGCTTTATGTATTATGAATTTAATTTTAGAAATTTTAAACAAATGAGCTTATGTACTTTTTTGATTTTAAAACCTTTGAAGTGTCCAAATTTTTATTTTAATTAATCACAATTTAAGTCTTTAAGCTTTCCAACTTAAGTCAAAAAATAATATACGAAAATTCCTAATTTTTTTTGAGCTTTTTAATTTTTTAGAATAGTTGCACAACTTTTAAAATATATAGAGTAAATTTAAAAATTCCAATTAGAGCATCAAGAGCATTTAATAAAGCATCCAGAAATGTATGATTTATTTTTTGAATTTTTAATTATTTTGCGAAACCTTTAAAAGTTTTTTTGAGCTTTAAGAATTATATAATTTTTTTGAAATTTTTAAAACATTTAGAAAAATTTCTAAATTTTAAATTTAGCTTAAAAGACTTTTAGGTCTATTTTTGAGCTTTTTAATGCAGAAGCTTTATTTATGTGAACAATTTGTGCTTTAATTTTTACAGAATTAAATTTAGTAAAGGAGCTTTTAACCCCTTTTTTAAATCAAATCAGAATATGGTACAAAGTTCATTGTCTCTGAGGTACATAATTAGTGTCGATAATGAGCCTTGTATCAGAAATAATTTTTATAAACTTTGCGTTACGTTGTTCAGCATAGCATACAATTGTATTTTTATTTGGAGCTTTTAGATTTTATTGATAAAATTAAATTTTACTGAGCTTTTGAAGTGCATGAAGACAATTTGCGAATAAGAATTCTATACAACTTTCTGAATCCCTACTATTTATCTAAGAATTCAAAAATGGCTTTTGAGCTTTTGATCCACTCAGCTTTTAGGTATGCTTTTGTTTTTTATTAGCTACATAGTAGTTAGTATGTGAGCTTTTACAAAAAATTAAATTAATATTTCAGAAATCAAATCAAAATATGGTGGCTGGTTGTTTTTGAGCTTTATAAATAATTTTGACTGTTCCCTAATCTAAAGCCCAGTGTCCATAATACTTGTTAAAAGCTTTTAATGACATTTCTTTGAAATGATGTTATCTAGTTCTATTTAAAGTTTTGAGCTTTATGTATTATTAAAATAATTTTAGAATATTCAAAAAATTATTATACTGAGCTTTTACCTCTGGATCAAATTTATGAGCTTTATTTATTTTTATTTTGAGCTTTTCGATTTTAAAATAAATTTTGGAACTATGACTGGTTTACGAGGGTGAATTTATGAATATAACTGGTTCAAACTTTTTAATTTTCTGTTTGAACTTCTACTACTATGAAGAAGAATTTTATGAGCTTTTTGTATTTGTATATTAAGGTTTTAAATTGGTGTGAAAAAAGTTATATAAGTTTTTAGTATTTTATTAAAATATTTGGTTAATTTTATAAGCTGACCTTTTTAAAGTAATAAGGCAATATTTATGCAAATTTTTAGAGCTTTCAAAGAAGTATTTAGTTTCATTAAAGAATTATGGTTTTCTTCCAGTTTTTGTGGAGCTTTTCGATTTTTGAAATAAGCATAAAACTCGTAGTATTTCTTCCCCGTGACAGACAATCATACTCCACGCTCTTTGGACTGTAATATTACATCAACAATATTATCCGGCGTGAGTTCCTTTATAGTGAATGCACGCAATCTCTGTAAATCTATGTCATATTTCCTCTAATAAAATCTTGCTCGAAAAACACAAAAATCTTTTTTAAAATAAAAGAAAACCCCATTCAGCTTATAGTTTAATCTTTGTCTAAAAATATATTAGATTATAAGAGGCAAAGCTGTCTAAATGAGGAGTGTGAACTGACATAATATACTGTGACAGTGGAACAAAACACGCGAGTAAAAATCAAACTTCTACTGTTCAACGTAAATTATGTTCCAGCCTAATTGTGTCCAGGAATAATCAATAGGAATAATCTAGAACTTTTATCATTTCACTTTGGTAATTTTTAGGAAGCTTTCGTAAATTTAATTAAAGAGCACTTGAAAAAGACCACGGGTAATCCAATATGCCAAAATACGCGCCCACAGAGACTATCATATGGTAGTCAGAATCTATCATATTGTTCATCCAGCAGACGCCGAGAGCAAGAGGTCAATCTACCATCTTCATAAAAAAAATAAATTAAAGAACTAAAAGTTGAAACTGACTCTGTGCAATTGACAACAATCAAAGTTTAAGGACAACAAACTAAGTATCTCAGCTATGTACTGCCCACCTCGCTATAATTTGAAACGATGATTTGTTGGCTCCACAAGGAATCACAAGAAATATTGCCATAACAAATTCACTTTATAAGCCACTTTGAACCTTTTTCATGAGCTGATCAAAGAAAATATAAATTTTCAAGGGGGAGACATCTCGACAAAAAGTTCAAATAACCTCGACTAAAAATATTAAGTTATAATACAGACCAAATGAGTTTTAAAATCCAAACTGTAACACTCCGTGAGCTAAATCAGGAAAAAAGCTCATAGGTATATGTCTTAATAACTTAAATTATTTTTAAGCAAATTATTTTTAAGAATTACCAGTCAATAAGTGTTAGATTAAGACACGCTCTAAGACAGGCTTTAAGGAAGAAAGGAGAAAAAATCACGAAGTTTTGATGAGAATGAAGCCAATAATAGAGGATAATGTTCGTATTTCTGCATATCACTTTGGGTGCAAGGAAAACAGTTGAATCACAGTTATTATAAAACGCACGCCAGAAACGAGAACGGTATGACGCACAAGCATTTGGTCGTGTTTGGAAGATGAATATTTGAACCTAAACAAAATTTCAGTAGAAAATCTCAAGGAGGCGTTCAGGGTCCCGTCTAGTATATCCTGTTGACACACGAGACATACCACTAGCACTAGAAAGCAATGTAGCACAAGCTACAATCCGAGTCTGATGCGATCCAACAGAAACATTGCCTAAATACATTTCTAGAATATCCCGGAAACATTCAACGACCGATCAATGACTACTATTCTTACTTATAATTAGCTTAGAAATTCAATTGCGCTAACTTAAAAGTATAACAATCGAATGAATTCTCTGGATTGTTTGTCATAATCACATTATGTTTGTCACATTGTTTGTCTTTGATTTTCAAAACAAAACATCAACATTCAAACCTATCATACTCCACGCTTATCTTTATTTCGTTCACTATACCAATTTTATGTAACGCCACTGGAAAAATGAAATCAAAACATTTTTGATACTACGCTCTCTCAACCTCATCTCACACCCAAGGCTATTTTATAAATTTCCCCTAACATTTTCCATTTCACGAGACGAAAATTCTCTGTGTTTACATAAATTTCGTTGGAAAATCATGAAAATTCATACCAAAACAAAATACGCTCGGAGAATATGAAAAAAACAAAACATTCGGCACACATTTTTTTTTCCACAGCGTCACAACACAATTCAATTGTGATGGAGACGTCAACTCGTTCGGTTCATTAAAAAAAAAAACAAAAGAAAATTATCCGTACCCGTTTTTTGATTTGTGTCGTACTTGCAATCGAGATAAAACGCGATAAAACTTTATCATCAGTTTTGTTTTTGTTTTAAAGGAAATTATAAAATTTTCTTAAGTGTTTTTCGCGTTATTTTGTAATTTTTGTGCGTGCGTGTAATTAATTTAATTAGTTCGCTTACATGTGAATTATTTTTAATTATATAAAGTGTAATCAGATTAAGTATTTTGTTTTTGTTTATGAATCTGATAAAAAAAAAATGAAAATTTTGTGAAAATGGAAAATATATGTTAAATTATATTATCATCGGTGTGTCGTGTGTCGTGATCAAGTGTGTTATAGTTTTGTGTGATCAAATGGTGTATAGTGATTCAATATAATTATTATAATCGTGTTTGTGTGTGTGTATGTGAAAGGTCCAATTGAATGATTCGACGGAGTGTTTGGAAATGCATATTTAATCACGTGATACTACATTTTGTTGGAGGAGAATAGCAAAACGGTAAGCTACATTTTTTGTTAATTTGTTTATGTTGTTTTCTTCTTATCGGGGTATGATAAAAGATATGCGTGTGTGTGTGCGTTGTAAAATTTATTTATCACGGTTAGTAGAATTTAAGTGTGTATATAAATTTAGTATCAGTGATGGTTAAATTTTACTACAAGTTTTTTGTTAGTAGTTTTGAAACAATTATTTTTTAATTTTTAATTATCAGCAAATTTATTTTAACCTACATTGCTACTTTCTAATTTTTTAAGGAGCATAATTAGGGGTTACTGCTTTTCTTCGCATTCATGATTTGCCAAGTGGTTTGCTTCTGCTGTGTCAGTTCTTCGCCATGTCACTGTCGGTCTATCGAATTTTCTTTTGTCCAGTATAATGATATCCTTGTTACATCGTTTGGTGACTTTGGCCAATCCATCACCATTTCCGTTTTCTTTGAAATTCGATGTTTGTATGGTGTTTGACCAGATCACTGCAATATCCATTGAATGCACTTTTTAACGAACATCTGCAGCTCTTTTATATATTTTTTGTGTATGTTCCCAAGTCACATACTCTTACAACAATACCGATTTTATACAGGTGTGGAATATTCACCTGTCACTCTATAACGACTATCAATTGTAAAAATATGGTATGAAACATCCCGTAAAAGATTTCAGTAATGGGTCAACTTTGGCCTGTAATGATGTTGATTTTTTAAAGTGGTTATAGAATTGAATCAGGAGCATTCCTTATAGGTGCAATGTCGGCAATTTTGCTAGGCATATTTCTGTATTTCTCACTAGGTTTGGTTTACTTCTGACTCCTCTGAATTTACTCTGCATGTTTTCTTCGATCCTTTCTCCAAATCTTGCGAAAAAATTCTGTTTTTTTCTGGTTTTTGTAGATCACGAGTGTGCAGTAGTAACTCCCTTAATTTTCTTAAGCTATGAATATTAACCTTCTCGCTTAATCCTAAAGTATCTAAAAATAAGTCGATCGTAGAGATCTTGTAACTAGTCATATTTGGAGTGTGTGTGTGCAGCAATGATCAGTTTTAATCTGATGAAGAATTGGCGCTAAAATTTAATTGTTATCAGACCTTGGCAACAGAGTGCACTGTGTAAACTCTAAGTTACGCTGATATATATATATATATATATATATATATATATATATACATTTATATATATATATATATATATATATATATATATATATATATATACATACATTTATATATATATATATATATATATATATATATATACATACATTTATATATATATATATATATATATATATATATATATATATATATATATATATATATATATATATATATATATATATATATATATATATATATATATATATATATATATATATATATATATATATATATATATATATGCACTACATGTGCTGTGCCTCTTAATAAGGTGGTTTACTTTTACTGTTTTTAGTAGAATTTCCGAATTTCCCTATTTTGATATTTTCAATGTTTTGCTCTCTAAAGTAGTAGTATCAACTTGATTTAACAATTTGCTTGAAGTAAGAGGCTTATTTTTAAATTTTTAGGACTTCAGTTTTCTGGAAAATTATTTTATGCTGTTTGATCGAAAACTGTATTTCCAATATATTGCAAAAGTCTGCCAGTAGACAGTAAATATCTGAAATCTGAAATTATTTAGTTTCGCAAAAAGATATATTTTATGTATTTTATGTATCGGAGAATTTGAAACGTTTAAAAGTGGTAATTTAAAAATCATAGACATCCCATTTGTATTTCCAATAAGTCTGAACTAATTTTCACAAAACATAGTGCTAATAATAATAGATGTCGCATCTATATGTGGTAACCCACCTTCAAATTGATTGAATTTTTAATCAATCGAATGTGCGATGAAAAAACAATTTTCATTATAAAATAACATTTTTGTTTTTTCCAAATTCTCAGTCGGTCCTAATCAATCAAATAAAAAAGTTGTTGCCAATAAAAGTTGTTGCCAATAAAATATATTCTACTATTTAAAATAAACATTTCTTGTATATAAATTCACCCACTACACAATTATCTAAGGCCACTTGGATGTGGTATAAATAAATTTGGTGGCACTTGTTTTAAATATGTGACTTACAATTTTTAGAGAACAACATTTAGGAGTAGAATTTTGTCGGCTAACTTTTTCGCTTTTAGAATTTTTATATTTTTCGATAAAATTATTGTTTTTAAAAATTGGAAAACTTTGAAAATTAATTGTATATAGTTAGAATGTTGTATTTCTATCTTTATTGCAATTTTAAGTAAGTACTGGACTTTTCAGTTTTATCTGCTTTAGTTGGAAGTAACGTTATTTGTGTTTAATCTTTAAAACTAATTTCATTAAAATGTTGTTTTAAATTTATAAATGAGACTAAAATTTAAAATTTGGAAAATTTGGAAAATATTAAATTTTTTTAAATAAATTTTCTTAAGAGTAGAGTATAGTAGGCTACAAATTTTAAGACTTGCATATTTCGGGAATTATAAAATTTAAACTATTGTTATTTATACTAATATTGGATAATATTTCATTTCAAATTTTAAAAACTACAAAAATATTAAAACTGAAGTTTTTATATTCTTAAAATTAGAATATTAAGGCTGAGAATTTCGATACTAGAATTTTGGATATAATAATAAGATGTTTGAAAATTTGAGCTTCAAAGTTTAGAAAAGATAAAGTTTTATATATATTATATATATATCATATATTATATATTATATATATATATATATATATATATATATATATATATATATATATATAGCATTTTGATAACCAAAAATTTGGAAATTTGAGAATTAAAAAAATTTTAAAAAATTTGAATGCTGTAGTTTCGGAAAAAAATATTTAAATCTATTATTCATCTTTAAACCACATTAATTAATTCAAAGAGCTAAAGTTTTGAATTTCACAAGCTTGTTGAATTCTGAGTTTTTAATGCACAGTTTAAATTTAAGACATTTAACGAATCGGAACTTCTAGAATATGTTATATTAAATGATAAATCAATAATTAAAAAATGCTTGTTATAACAAACTTGTAACTCCAAACTTGGTACTACAAACTTGTAAAATCTCCATAATATTTTAAAAATATTTTAAAATATAGAAACTTTAATTATTAAATATTACTTAGGCTGCATGCCATACTCAAGGTAAATGGCATGTTTTTCGGTAAATTTTAAAATTTTAAATTATTAGAAGAAAAAGGTAATATGTTTTTGTTGTTATTTTTTCACATTTAATTTATTTATTTCAACAAAAATCAGGCACAAGAGTTAAATTATGATTAATTATTAATTACAAAAATATGTGAACAAAGAAGACATGTTGGAGAATATTATTGGACTAAATATATAGAAACCAAAAAAATATTTAAACAAAAAATTTTTTGACGTTTCATTTGTTACCTACAAACCAGTGATTTTAACCCTCCAAACCTAAATATTTACCTAAAGTTTGACACGACATGAAAGTTAAATTTTTACTAAAATTATAATTTACCGAATTTTACAATTTACCTTGAGTATGGCACGCAGCCTAAATATTACTTTAATATTAAATATTAAATATATTTTAAATTACCGATTACCGGTAAAAAAATACTTGAACGCCGGTAAAATATTCATATTCAAATTACATGAATACTTGTCCAATTGGAGATTTAAAAATCGTAAAAATTGAGTAATTCTTCTGTGAAAAATTCAGTTTTTCAAGAAAAATGTGAAAAGCAATTTTGGAATGAATTGAAGTTGTTGCTAGGCTGTTACACAAGATATCACGGTATTAATTTTATGGTGAGCACATTTATGGAATTGGCAGATGCTATTAATTAAAGTCTTGATGATTTAAATTCCGCGCTTTTGTTGGGAGATATTAATATCCAGCTGTTACAAAGTTTATGGAATATATTGCTCCCGTAAAATTAAGATATCGGGGATTAATTTCTTGGTGAAGAAATACAAATTTGTTTTCTTTATACATAATTTTGCAAAGCCTCACCCAATTCAAACAAAAGCATCGTTTGGAATATTCTTACAAAACTACTATTATCGCCATCTAGTTTATTTCACAATCAAATCTTGTCAGTGAAGGACTAAACTGAGCTAAATTATTATCGATATTAGAGCCTGAACCAACACAATTGAATTTATTGCAAAAGGAATTTGCGATATTTCTTGTTACGGGTAACAGAATCAAAAATTTGGACAAATTACTTAATGCACTGAAAATTGTTAAGCCAACTTCTATTGATAGCAAGCGAATATTTAAACGTTGGCAGTTTCTGTACTATAATTAGATCGCGACTATCGGATTAAATATTTAAAATTGTAATATTCTATTAAATAATCGGTAAATACCGTACCGGTTTTTCCATTATTTAAATTACCGCAAACCGGTTTTTACCAAAAATCGATAAAACGAGAAACCCTTACTGTATATTTAATTTGTAAACTTTTAAAACTAACAAGGGCTTTATATCTATAAAATTTAAAATTGTAAAGTCCTGTTTTTTAAGCATTATTTTTTTGAAAATTTAAGATTAATGAAGTGTGCCTTAATTAACTAACTAAACTAAATTATAACGAGTTAGTTCATGTAATATCTACATAGATGGAACTACCACAAAATTCGCTTGCTGTGCCTCAACTTGAAACTAAACTAATCTAAAACAAACGTCAAAATCATTTAATAACAAAAACACAAAATTGAAATTAACTTTTCAGCTACCACCTATTAGGCAATAGTGGAAGTTTGAACAATTTGAATAGTTTAGGTTGAAAAGTCGAACGAAGCACACAGCATTAAAATATTTCAGTAGTCCTTTAGATTAATTTGACTGATTTTGGACAATTTTCAACACAAACGTTTAAAAATTTAAAACTTTAAAACAAATACATTAAAAATTAGAATTATTAAAGTGTTGGTAATGAAGTTGAAAGGTAAAGGATTGTTAAAATTGAGCTAGAAAAATTATAAGATTGGAATTAGCATTTTGATTTTTTTTTACTCTGATATTAAAAGGTATTATATGGTCTTAAAAATTATCAAAACATTAGTTTAAGAACCCAGTTATTCTAAAAATAATATTAAAATGACAGATTAAAATTTTGTTTAAGAATACAAATTTATTAAGATTTAAAATAATTTATCAGAATTTGATAATAAAATACTTAAAATTTTAATTATGAGCACAATTTTAAAAATTATATTTTTAAAAACTAAAGGTTGCGTTGTGTTTAATTTTAATAAAAAATTTTAAAAATTGTTGGATACATTTTTTTAAATAAAATGTTTAGAAGTAGAATTTTGCAGACAAAAAGGAAAAGAAACGGAATTTTAGAAAATTAAAGTAGAAAGATACAAGTTTTAGTATTTTATATTTTTTAGATTTTAAAATTGGAATTTTGTTTAGAAAATTAAAAATTAAAGCTTCGCTGAAAAACAAGATGAAATTATTAATTTTGAGAATCATAATTTTACCGAATGAGGTGAATTTTAGTTACAAAAAATTTATTTTAAAATTTTGAAAAGTTCGTAAAGTTTTGAAAAATGCAATTTTAAACTTTATACTTTAACACTGAAAAGGAGTAAGTAAAATTATATTTTACATAGTAGATATGTAATTTTGATAATCTGTCATGTGGGATTTTAAAAATTTCAAAATTTTTTGAGAAAATTAAGGTTTAAAAATTTGAAACAAAGAGTTTAAAATTAAAACTTTGTTAGTGTGGCTAGAAAAGTTTTTGCAAATTTTAAAATTGAATTAAATTTGTTTTATTTAAGTTTCTTAATTTTTCGTGTTTAAAGTTGTCTAAACCTAAAGGATTTAAAGCTTACGAGTATATTTATCGGAGCGTGCTACTAAACGGATATAATTGACAACTACATTACAATTTCTGAATTTAAAATTACTCTTAATTAAAGACAATTTTGTTTCGGATTCAAGTGTAGACCTAATAATTTTATTTGAGTCGGTGCCTTCCAGTTTGGGCATATCTTTGATAGGTTTGACCAGTTTTATTTTTCTATGTTCGAACGTCGTTAGATAACCATTTTGTTAACTGAAAGCCGAACTTTGATAGTATACTAAATATTATTTGCTTTATAGTTTGATCGCCTCGTCTCAGCGCCTATAATTGGGTCGTCTATATATATATATATATATATATATATATATATATATATATATATATATATATATATAAATATATAAATATAATATATATATATATATATATATATATATATATATATATATATATATATATATATATATACAAACGACTCATGATTTTCCTGAAATCACAGGCTCTAAAACTAAAACCTTATAAATATTTTCCCACCGTCACCTGTGAACGCTATTCTATATGTTCTAATTCTGGTTAAAATATCGTACATTATTGGTTGAACTTTGGATATCAGCGATAGGTGTTATCCATCATCTTTAGATTAGGCTTTCTGCCATATTTATCTATTGTTGTAGTGGTTATGAAATCATTTTCACAGAACTGTTCTTCTTCGGTAAGCATGTAGGGAGTTTTTTTTTTAATTTTCTTAATTTCCTCGAATCTCGTTAAAAAGACTTTCTATTTTGTCGTCTGGATTTTTTCATCGTTATCATTGCTACTTGACTCGACTGTCCTTCAAAAGATTTTCTGGCGAAAACTCATTTTAGAATCAATTGATTGTTTGTTAAAATCTTTCCTTCAGATAGCAGATCAAAAATGTTATCTGCTTCAATATAATGTCGATATCTTTGTCCTTGTGAAGTTGTGGGTTAACTAAATTATAATTATTGAAAAAGTCAGAAACGAATAGTTGGCAGGACTGCTTCTTTTGTGTAACCACTACCATTGCGTCTATGCTCAGATTGGTGAATTTGGCGTTTTTTCTTTTTAACAGCAGTCTTTGTGCGCAATTTTTGCTTATGGTTCATGGAAAGGCTGACATTGCATATATTTGTTAGTCATTAAAGGTGATTTTCAAAAGTTGGTATAGAAATTTTTAGTAACTTCACTTCAATTTTGACTTTTAATTTTCATGAACTTAATTTTTAAAAGTAATATTAAAATTAATAATAAAAGTAATATTAAAATCAATTTTTTGAAATTTATAATAAAACAATTTAATTTAGAATTTCTTATAGGTTAGGAATTTTAATAATTAAAAATTTAACATAAATTAAAGTAAGATGATCAAAAATGCAGGATTCGTTAATTTTAAGGGGTTTATTTTTAAAAATTGAAATTTTGAGAAATTCCATATTGTAATTTAATCTTTTAACAAAAAAGTTTTTGAATTAAAATTTTGAACTTACTGAATTTTGAAAATTTTCTTAAAAAATTTCTTAGAGAATTTCGAAAATATCGAACTGTAAATTTTAGACATAATTTTGAATATAAATATACATCAATGGGCTTTGCGCAATTAAAAGCTAATCCTCCACGTTATATAACGTTTTTCAAAAAGTAACAAATACTTTTTTTTTTTAATTGTGTTCAAAGAAGTTCACCACAAACTTTTATTACTCGGGAGGCCTAATTTAAGATGAATTAACAATTATAGAGTCACGACCGATATAGGTGTGATATTAATATTTTTAAATTTTTTTTTGTTTGAACCAAAACGCCAAAACGATTCAGAAACTTACTTAACGAAAATAGCTTACAGAAACTTAGCAATTTAAACAATATTTAAATCAAAGGTTGTTATATCATTAGTAGTTTATTTGAACCATTCAATATATTTACTTCCACAAAATATTGTTTCGTTAAGTTAACTTGACGAAACTTTTCTGGTTTAGCGAACCAAACAACAAATTTTTTTTATTTTAACTATAACGTTATTTAAAAACAAACCAATAAAAATTGATCAAAGTGTACTCAAATAACTTAACGAGTATTCAACGAAGCCTCTTAAAAATGCATCTTACAAATTTTTCAAAGTAAATTAACTTATATGTTAATTTAGTTAAAGGTGTGGAAAATCACCGTTTAGAAGCCAAATATTATTGAAGCTGGTAAAGTGTCCCCTAGTTTATATAAAATAGCGGTTGGTATGAGATATTCAAAATACAAACTAAAGCTGATAAGTTTTAACACGTCTTAAGAATAAGTTTGAATAGTGATGGTTTTTAATGGCAGTTGAAAATATCAGTGTAATTTAACTATTTAATTAAACATTGGAAAACTTAACGAAACAAATAGTTTATTTAATTGGCAGATTAATTAATAATTATAAAATCATAAAAGCTATCTGTAGTAGATAATAAATTTTTAGCAAGGTCGTACATCACAGTTTAAATTTAGATTGTAATATGTTTTTTATTTGTGCTATTCAGAGAATATTGCTCTAAAATCAAACTTAACGAAACTAAATTAACGAATATTTTCAAAGTCGATTAAAAACATCATTCAAAAATTATTGGAATTTTAGTTATTCTTATCTGATTTTTTAGCAGATTTCTGTTAAGTTAATTTAACGAAATTTTTCAAATTTAACGAAACGTAATATTTTTCTTCAATATTGACTGTATAAAATTTAAAATTGTTTAAAAATATTAGGACAATTATGTTTTTAGTGGTTTTTTTGCCGCCTCATAAAACGCCGGCCCTGTTTATCGTAAAAAACACTTCAACATTTTTTTAAAACAATTTTTCCAACATTCACTATGATTATGACAGAATGTGTTTCCGCCGTAAGAATTGTTGATTGCCCACAAATGATGTAGTCAACCAACAAAATGTAATCCAAATATTAATATTTACATAAATAACTGGTACATATTATAAACAATGATGACCTAAGGTAATTTTCCACACAACTGCCCTTCAAAAATTTAAAACACAAAGTGTTAGTTTTGAACTTTTTCATGAATTTTCATTAGACTGGAAATTTTTTGGTTTTCATTTTCTTTCATTTTCTATATGTTGTGTTTACTTTATATATACATAAATTGGTACAGTTTATTGTGGTTTTCACATTTCATTTTTCAGTTGAGTCATTAACACTAAAAAAACTTATGCAAAATGTTGAGTATATACAGCCTTACTTGTGTATCATAATCAAGGTGTGGTTTTGCGTTTTAAGATGTTTATATTTTTTTTAACTTAAACACGTAGGTGTACACATTTTAAAAAGCTATATATATATATATACGTCTTCTATATTTATTTGGTTTCTGAAACTTTGACGAGAAAAGTCAACCGAATATGGTTAACGATGTTTGGAATGGGTTCGATGAGTTCTGATGAAATCAATTTTTTTTTATGGATTTTCTCGATATTTGGTAAATGATTTTTACAGATGAATCAAATAAGTAGCATGATATAAAAATAGATTTCGATTCATTGTTACATAATTAAATTTTCTACAAAAAAAAAAAAAAAAAAAAACATGGCGATGGAAAACTTGACAAAACGTTTTTTTTAACAATCTATATCTCTTAAGGACATATATAATTTCATCTTAAAATGTAATCGATATCTGATTTATGTTGTTAGGAAGTACTATTTTTGTGATTGTTAGTTTTGTGTGTTTCGAAAATTAAAATTCGTTGGCACAGTGCCAAATAAATCGAAATCGGCGCGTATATATGATAAACATTAATTTTGAATTTGTTTATACCATGTTGTGTAAATAAATCGAATGGAATTCGAAATACCAGCTCAATACCATTTAAAATTTTAGTATTTTTATTGCAGCAAAATTCTAAATTGCGCTTCAATACAATAAATAGTCTGATGTCATATCACTTTAACCAAATTTTTGTTGGTTTCTCTGCTATCAGTTTTCTCGCTTCTTTATAGAGCTTCTCTTTTAACGTCCTATTTACCTAGTTTAATCAAGGATAGCTTACTACATGCAAACTATGGTAGAATACAGTATTTATTGTGGTTCATAGAGTTTTTAAATTTGTAGTGCAGAAAATTTTTGCGAAAATTCCGATTTCGTTTTTTTCCAATTCCGTTTTATGAATTTTCATTACCTTGATTCGATGGGTGCACACATTTTTTGATTTATTCGTGATAAAATGTTAGAAGAATGTAACAAATGCCATATTTTATGTTAAATTTTATGTTCCCTGTGTGGGGTTGCAAGTTCCCCCATCAGACGCCTCCCCAGGTGGCGGATAGGAAAAATCTTGCCAGATATGGCAAGTAACGTGGAAATCAAATACTCGGGATTGTGAAATCTGAATTTGGCGACATTCGGTTTAACAACATGGTCTTCCTATGATACCGCAAAGCTCTGTCATGGGTGACCATTACTTCTTGTACCATTCTTGGGGATTAAAATGATATGAAATAATTACCTAACAAAATTGGAAAATGAGATGGATGTGTCTGTAACAGCATCAAATATTAACTATTAATAACTCCCAATCTGAGAAAGTAATCATAACCGAGTATAAACGAGAAAATAAAGAATAAATAATGCAAATTCATGGATGCAGCACCATATACAACTTCTTGTAAAAGAAGATAAAAACTATAAACATAACCTAAAGATGGACTACCAAACTGGTCCTGAAGTTCCGTTCCAAGTAGAAGCTCTAGACCAAGAAAACAACAACAATGAAACAAAAGGTAGTAATTCAATCGAGTACCTAACCAACTAGGAAGATTTAGAAAGAGGAACAGGAAGATGCACACCAGATGAGATAATTAAAGACCTCAAACGAAAAAAATTACCGGTGTTAGATGCAGCTAATATGTTGAAAACTGAAAAGAAGTCTACCAGCACCGGAGGAAGTAATGTTAACAAAGTAAAGGTACCACTATTCACTCTGACCTTTGCAAACTCAGAGAAAATTAGGAACATCTTCGGAATGGTTGTCCGAATGAAGCCAGTAAAAAAGGCGACAGGGATCATACCACAATGCAAAAAGTGTTAGGCATACAACCACACACAAAATACTGCAATCATGAAACAAGATGTGTAAAATGTGCGGGAAACCATGATACAAAAAAATGCATAATAGATAAGAACACTCCAGCAAAACGTGCTAACTGCTGAGGAATCCACCCTGCTAGCTATAGAGAATGTAATTTTTAAATTTAAAATAAGCTGAGAATTCTTTTCAGAGAATCCCGCATCTGGAGAGTTAAAATTTCTATCATTTAGGGATAATTTCGATTATGGAGATTTAGATTTTTACGGGAAATACCCAACTCTACCGTATGTGTCATTCTATATGTGTAAAGAGTTTACTTCATGATTTAGGAACTGCGTTCATGATTTAGGGATCACTGAATCGTGACCTGTACAGTCACCAAATTCTTTTTGAAATTTAAATCGTTTACTTCAGGTCGTTGACATTCGCACTTACATTTACTTTGCCTAACGTTTCAAATTTGTCGTCAGACGTAAAGGTTCCGATTTTATCGACAGTGAAATATTTAGCATAATGCAAGCCACCTGAATCGATATTGACGAAGACTTTACATTCACCACTGGTCGAAATTACTGGCCAAATAGATAAATTTACCTTTCCATGAAAGCTCGACTCAAAAAATCTCTCCTTATAACGGTTTTTCTTATTTGCCATATGTTACAAATCCAAAATGCTTTCGATTCATTGCTATACCCAAGCATGTTACATTCAGTCGACATCGTGTCCAGCATCTGTCGTTTTTCCTCTGGCCACATGTTCCATCGCTTTACGTCTAAACACTCTTAACTTGGTCAAATCGATTAAGTTTTGAAAACTTGATTTTTCCCACATTTTAAAATGAAGCACGAGTTTGGTTTTCTTCCCTTTAATTTATATCAATTTTTAAAATTTTCGTAAATTTTATCCTAAACGACGAAGCCACAAATTAATTTTCAGCAAAGATATTTGGCTTATAAGAAAATAAATTTTCACACAATACCGAAACTTATTGAACATTTGTCAACGTTTCATTTGTTTTCGACGATCCATTCTATATTTTTGCACATTTTTAATTATGTTATGCTGGTATTTGTGATAAAACGGTTAATTCAATTGATTTGTAATATTTAAGTAATTTTTTTAAAATCTAATTTATGTTAATTTTAAAGTTTGTGATAAATAAAGTGTATGTAAATTAGATTTTTGGAGATTACATGACTTATTGCTCATAAAACGGTTAATTCAATTGATTTGTAATGATTAATCAATTTTTTTAAAATCTAATTTGTAATAATTTTAAAGTTTTGTATCAAATCAATAGTAAACTTAATAAATTTAAGCAGCATGCAGGTGAAATAATAAATTTGTAATTTACAGGTAGAAACAAATGCCATCTGTTACAGCCTACGGCTTGGAGAAAATAGTTTATTAATAGATTTTGTTTTTAGGGAACCTTTAAAGATTACGGTGAGCCACTGGAGTTGCCAATAAGAGTCGTCAGAACGCAAAGTAGCTCAGTACAATTGTGATTGTCTTGTTGTAATAATAGTTAAACAATGGCCACCGGGAAAACGACAACAATTAACTTACTATTGACCACTAAGGTGTCTGTAACTGGGTCGATCTCAATAATTTCATTAATATCCTGTCTTTTCTTCCAAGTGTATGTAAAAACTGGTGTACGGTGGCCCCATGCGCTTTCCGGGATATCTTGAACCATATTTAAATTTACGACGTTATTTAGCAGAACGGCCTTCGAATCTTTACTCCTTATACGGATCCTATACAGTGTTATAATCAAGTTTAGAATTTGGTTTTTCCATTGAAGCACACTGTATCAAAGAGAGTTGCATCCATCTTACATTAATTTGAACAATTAAAATATTGCTAAAGGATATACTACAGCCTTGTTTGCCAAAATTCTCGGAAACAATTAAATACCTAGGGCATTAACGTGGAACAGTCCTAAAATGGATTTTCGTTCACATGCAAAACAATGAACCAATTACACAAAATACCTGATGTATGATAATAAAAGCGAAACATCTTCTTTGTGTACGATATCCTGTCGTTGTCGTATCTTAGGATATATGTATATTTTTAGAACAATCCATACAAAAGCCAAACAAACATAAAAAAAAAAATTTGGTTTCATAAGATTTACATTTTGCGAATGATAAACAAAAAAAAAAAAAACTTTTCTTTATCGAACGAACGAAAAAAAGCTCGAAAAAGCACACACAACAATAAAATTATCATTCACCATACCAAAAGCAAAATTTATGGATTTTGAATAAATAATCACCGATAAGTGTATTGAGACATGAGAAAATATCGATTTTATGTATATGTAAGTGCGAGGAGGTAAAAACAAATGACTAGCCACCTTTTCTATTATTAACTTTAAGCTTAAAGTGTTTTTAAGAAAATTTATTACGTAGTCGTGTCTAAGTATTACGTATATATATATATATATATATATATATATATATATATATATATATATATATATATATATATATATATATATATTTATAAAATATTCTATAATTAACCATAAGTGGTGTGTACATGTATGGATTAAGATTTGAACATGAACATGTGTATGAATACAAAACAAAAATCGAAGAAATGGTACACCCACATCTTTTATCAATTAAGTTGATTGTATTTGAATTTACTAAGTAGATTTTGTGTATAATTTTATCACTGCTATCGTACTCGTTTCGTTACATGAAATAAGATAAAAAAATAAAAATAAATAAATTTAATAAGATGGACTCACGTCTATATCAGATAAAATATTTCAAGTACAATTTATAGCATTTTGCCATTTTTTATCGAAATTTTTTTTGCATTCCATTCTCGTTCGCCCTGTATATAATTTGTGAAAATCAAATAAACGAATTTTCCAGGATACGGTTGGAATTTAAATTCGAAATTTGGTTTTAAATGGGATTGGAAGCTAAGCGTTTAGGTATCTTACCTTTTTTTAGCATTTTGATTTGATCGATTGAATATTTAACCGGCTGTAATTTGATTTTAAATTGTACGTCTATAATTTATGGATTTTATCAGGAACTTGAAATCTGTATTTTTACAGAATATATATTCAAATTTTAAGAGTTTAGGAAATAGAAAATAAAATTCTTAAAATGAAGAAGGTCCTGAATTACTAGATCTGAAGATCCTGAATCGCTAGACGTACGACGTAGAAAGGGGCCGCTAAATCAACATGAAAACAGTCTGTTTTCAGATAGGCAAATTTCCCATGAGTTGTTTTGCGGGCTTAAATTTAAATCAGTAACAGCGAATACCTTGATGTTTATTATGTTTGCCTGTATTCCTCTGATGATCCTTAATTATTTAGCTTAACGCGTTCATCGACAAGTAAAACATAATTGGGAATTGTAGGGGGTTTAAAATACTCGTCGCTACCATACGAGAAATATCCTAGCAACCATAAAACCCTTTAATATATGTAAATCCACTGCTACCGCTTCAAATTTAAAATCGCTTGATTTTAAATTTTATGATTTAGAAATAAAAATAATTCCCACCACCAAATAAAATCACGTTTAAGGAACTAACCAACTGTATTTTATCTTTGCCACACTCGATCCTCGTATTTTATCTTTGCCACACGGTTACAATTTTTTAAATTTTTAAAAGGCTAATGAAGGTTTTAAATTTAATTTTAAAAATTGTTTAATTAATCAAAATTTTTGTAGATTTTAACACTGATATTTTAATATTTCAAGTTTAAGAATTCACTTATGAAAAAAGCGATATTAGTATATTTCTTGATTTACATTGAGGCTTGAATTTTCTAAATTTTTAGATTTGATCTAAATTTTCCAATTCTGTGCTTTATTTGAAAATTTTTGAATTTTAATTTTTACGTATAATTTTATGAAATTATATCATATAATTATAATTTTTAGATTTTACTAACCGTTTTGGTATTTTGGAAATTCTATAAATTTAAAAATTTTTATTTAAGACAAAAAAGGATGGAAGGATTTACCTTTTCTCTGAATTTAGAAGAGTATTTTGAGAATTGTTCAAATTTATTTTTTGTTTTAAACCAAGAATTTAGTTTAAAATTTAAAGGATTTGTCATCAAATTTTAAATTTTTAATAAAATTTTTAAAAATCCACAAAATTTAAAAAGGTGTTTTTAAACTTAAATTTTCTAAATTTTTAGGTTTGATCTTAATTTTCCAATTCTGCGCTTTATTTGAAAATTTTTGAATTTTAATATTTATGTATAATTTTATAAAATTATATGATATAATTATAATTTTTAGATTTTACTAACCTTTTGGTATTTTGGAAATTCTATAAATTTCAAAACATTTTATCTAAGACAAAAAAGGCTGGAAAAATTTACAGTTTCTCTGAATTTAGAAAATTCTGATTCTTGAGAATCCTTCAAATATAATTTTGTTTTTAAATTTAAAATTTAGTTTAAAATATAAGGAATTTTTAAAGTTTTAATTAAATTTTTAAAAATTCATAAATTTAAAAAAATTTAATAATTTAATGTCTTTGAAATTGAAATGCAATTTTGATATTTTAAGAAAAAATTTTAAACTCTAAAATTATATATAAAATTAATATAAATTTTGAGTTTTTTGTGAATTTATTTTAAGATTTTATGTTACAAAAATGTTACAATAATTCTATGAATATTCTGAAAGTTTTCTAAATTTCAAAATTAATTTTTACCTTCAATCTATTCATTCATTTTAGTTAGGCTAAATTTTAAAAGTTTTAAATTTTTAATTAAATTTATTTATTTTATTTTAAATTTTCGCTTTTAAATTTGAAATTTCAAAATTCAGTAAATTTAAAAATTTCAAGGAAAATTTTTTTTGAATGTTGTGTAAAAATGGCTTTCAACTGGTAATTGAATGAAAATTGGACCAAACCTAACAAGTAAACGTACAAAATTTAAAGTTTTTGTAAATTTTAAGTTTACTAGGCGAATTTTAATGTTCTTTAAATTTTTTGTTTTTTTATTTTTTAGTCAAAATTCACAAAATTTTAAAAAATTCTAAAATAAACTTCGTTAAATAATTTTGTCCAAAATTTTTAAGAATACCATCTAAAATTTAAGTTTTTCCAATTTTTAGATTTTATTTTAACGGTCCAATCCTGTATTTTAATTTCGAAATTATTTAAAATTAGATGAAGTTTTAAAAATTTATCGAATTTCTAATTACAATTTGGTAAATATATAATTTGATAAAATTAAAATATAACCTAGAAAACTATCGGTATTTAGAAATTTTTTTAAATTTATTTTCAGATTTTGTTTTGTTTTCTAAATGGTTCCTAAAATTAAATCATATTTTAACATTTAAATAAAATTTAAAAAATTAGAAATAAAAAAAATTTAACATTAAAATTTTTAAAAATTTTAATAAAAATTTCTAATTATTTTATTAATATTATCAAAAATTTGAGATCTTTTAAAAATTTAGAATTTTTACTAAAATCAAATATTCGTTGAATATAAAATTTAGTAAATTCTGAAAATAAATGATATTTTTAAAAATTTGAAAATAATTTTATTCGACCGCTATAGAAATTTCCAAATGTACTATCAAACAACAACGTTAAGAAGTTCTGTAAAGATAATCTAAAGAATTGAATGGCAACATTTATTGGTTGATGTGTTCCTCCCCGACAAAATCTAGAGCTTTGTGACAAAATCTAGTCGAAATTTATGATTCCCGAGAAGCTATAATTTATAAGATTTTCTTGTGACCACCGGTAGCCATCTCTATTGTTCAATATATTTATAAATTATGTAATTGACTGTTTAAAGTTTTCAAAGTGTCTTCTTTATGCCGTTAAAATACTGGTATCTTTTGCAGGTGTGCCGTATTACATTCTAATTTAGAGAGATTTGGATATATATCTTGCAAATATGCCGTACTCTCACCTTATCATGATTGGTGTAAATTTAGAGGAGCTTTTGAAAACTAGTATATTCCGATTATTTTTTAAAGAAGAAATTAGAAAATCAAGTCTAACAAATTAAACTGATAACATAACCTTAAAAAACTTTAAAATTTCTTTGTTTACGTGCGTCAATTATACCTTTAAATAAAGCTTTTTTAGAAAATAACATATTCAACTAAATTTAGTTTTGTAATCTGAATCAAACAGATTTTATTTCGTTCTAAAAAAAATGTAAACATAGTTTTATGCTGATTATCATAAAAATTCTATATTAACATATAAAGCCATGACAGAATTAATTTGTAAACATATATATATTTTTGTCTACTTGCTTTTGTGTATGTTTAGCATAGAACATGTAAAAAATTGGTATAATAATCAAGAGATTTCACCTGCCACTCAAAGATTTATTTTAGGTTGTAGACAAAAAAAAATTTTTACCAGCACGCGAAATTAAACACCTTGGGGTATATATTTTCTTGTGGCTTCTTATATAAATATATTATTTCTTGGTATACACTTCCAATTTCCTTCTAAAACAATATTTCATAAATGTATATATATATATATATATATATATATATATATATATATATATATATATATATATATATATATATATATATATATACATATATAAAAAATGGCAACAACAAACACTTGAATGGAAATAAATCAAATACACACACTCGAATTTCCCATTTCCACTATATATCGCGGTGTTTTGCATCCAAAACATAGAAACACATATATTTCAACAACGGCGGGCGTTTTTCAGAACAGTTTTATCTCAAAATATGTAAAATAAATTAAATCGGAAATTATGAAATTATACATAGGAACAACAACAATATGAATAACTGAATACATAAATATGCTTAGCATAAATTTTGCAAAATATGAAATATATATATATATATATATATATATATATATATATGTATATATATATATATATATATATATATATATATATATATATATATATATATATATATATATATATATATATATATATATATATTGATGGTTTGATGTAAAGTACAACGGTCGAAGAACGAACAACAATATCGATCGTATATATATAGTAATGAGTTCCAGGGATGTTTAATTCTTAATTGATTGTATTCTTCGTACCACCGACCTCGGCTCCTTACGCTAATAAAACCCTTTAAACATTTTAAACGACGATGGTTAAATCTGATGTATAGTGCTCATGAAAATCTTAAGCTTTGTTCGTTTCCTCTTAAAAATAAATCACAAAATCTACTTAGTTATGAATAAAAGCTTTTAATCTAAGATGATTCATAAACTACAATGTAAAAACTTTATAGAAAAGTTGTAGCTCATAAAAAAGTATACAAATGAAAAATTTTCAAGTGCCAAAAACAAAAAATTAATCTCAACTTATAAAATATTAAAATCCATTGCTTTTTTATTTTATATAAAATATCATTTTATCGTCTTTTTCAACAAATCTTTCAAAAAAGCTTAAAAAAATAAATTTGGTGTACAACCATATTTGACATTTACGCGAAATAAATTAATTTTACGTAAATAATTTTTAAATGTACATCAAATTTTAAAAACCTGTTAGATTAGAAATGCTGGTAATTTGTGATATGTCAGGAATGTGATCGACTTGGAACATGGCGGTTTTGTTCTAAAAGTGAATTCCTTTTGGTGTTCTCACTCTAGAGGTTTCTGTTTAACTCAAATTGTATTAGAATTTACTAAACCGAATATCGATTTGACTTCATCAATGCATTAATAGTATGACCAGAATATTAGCGATCATACTGTAATTTTTAAATTAACTATTGCCACCTAATGTTGATTTTCACAAACTATTATAGTTGAGATTCAGATCATCAATTATTATTTAGTTTGGATTTAAATCATATTTAGTACTTTAGTAAAGATACATTATTTAGTACTGGTGCACAACATTTAGGCGAATTCGTACATTATATAAAAAATAATTATATAGACGTAGCATATGGGATATAAAAATGAATTAAAAAAATTATTTGTTTATACAGGGAAACTTCGGAAAAATGATAAAACCAAAAAATCGTAAAAAGTTTGCATTGCACTGCATTCTATGCATTGGTTTGCTATGTTTAACTTTTCGAATAATTAATACCCAAAATTTAAATTAGCGTACCCCTCGTTTATTTTATTTCCTTTACATGATATGAAACGTCTTAGTATTATATAGTTTTTGATATAGTTCTTATTGTATTCGCGACTATAGTCCTTGCACAGTCGGTACAGGACTCCGCCGCAAGTGATGCCTCTCTATAATGAGCAATAAATGATTAATAGAAGTAAATTACTATGGTAATATCCGGATATATTACCTAAATTACTTAAAAATTTCAATATGTCGCCTACGTAGAAATCCTCTGGCACTACTTTTGCTGCTATTGGAAATAGTTTCCCACTTAGAGGCCAAGATCAGGTCGTTAAGCAAAATTATTATTGCTAAGCGCAGTAGGCTATATAAACGCCTTGGTTACATCAGAGATGTGGGCGTTTCAATGTGCCTTGAAGTGGTAGGACTAAAAGGGTGACTACAAGAGCGAGTTGAGATCATTTAAGCGCATAAACCCGCGGAGCAACCAAAAATCAATAAAGTTTAATATGCACAGGCACTGATAATGTGCCAGTACTTAAGCCAAGCTTTTCTAATTTTTCGAATAAGGGGAAATAAATTCAATGGAAACCAACTCGGGTTGTCAAAGTACAACCCATTGTTGGAAAGAAAGCTTCTTTCGCTAACTATGAAAAAGTTAAATGCAAAGTGCGGGAGGTGTTCAAACCCAGGGCCTATTTACTTGAAATCAAAAAGGTCAGAGTAATGTCGGCAATGGCATTATTACAGAGACTGCGAAGGTCGAGGACATTTAGTTCTTTTTGAGGAATGAAAACTTCGAATAGTGGCTGGGCTAGTGGCTTCTTAACTATTAATGTGCCAAAATGCATGGAATTTAAATCACCTTGAAGCAAGTCATACAATGTTAAAGGACACATTTGTGGACATTGCTCAGAGGACGAACAAGACCACAAATCATGTCCAAAGAAAGCGAAACGGGCTCAGTGCATTAGTTGTAAAAAAGCTAACAAAGCCTTCGACCACTCTCTGAGAAGCAGAGTATCCAAAACGCAAAAATAGTTGGACATAAAATTAGTCAAATCGCACAAGAAAAGAAGATCGATGTACTCTGCATCGGCTCACATTGTGTATGTGTTGAGGTTAGGTCTGATTTGAGTAATTTTTATCTAGTCAGTATCTATTTTAAATACTCTGCTAGTGGACTACATCAATAAGCTTGTTAAAATCATGAGCTTCTAATTATCATAACTGGCGACTTTAATGCTAAGTCAAAACTTTAGCATAATAAGAACACAAACGATTCAGGGATCCTCGTGGAAGAGTTTGTTGCAAAAAGAGGCTTCTTTGTTTTAAATGGAGAAGGCCAGCAAAATATCTATTGCAATAATAGCGAATCAAATATTGATGTTACACTTATGAATGGTGGATTGTTGAGGAAAGTAGTAGGTAGTAACAGAAAACTGATCTTCAAGCGATCAAGGGGCGATAGTTCTCACTTTAAAATCTGAAAGCGCACACAAAAGCAATGAACCTTAAAACAAGATCATTTCGATATAGTGACAAATGACACAGAAGCGCATAAAGAAGTAAGAGCGCATAGGTTTAGAACACCAAGAGCTTGTGCAGATGTGGAGAAATTCAGCATTGATGAAACCACGGACGCAATAATGTCAATGAAATTGGCCAAAACACTCGGTCTCAATAATATTGAGGTCAAAGTGATACAAAAGCATGGCTTATAATAGCTGTCACACGCTTCCTGAATGACTGTCTAAAAAGAGAAGTTTTTTCGAAGGCATGGTCAAAACTGTAAAATGGCTTAGCGTTGATTTTGATGGAAGACTCGGTGTCACGTGTCACATGTCAAAATTATTGCAGAAAGTTGTAAGAAAGCCTTCTTTACTTTCAAAGAGAAGCTAAAAAAACTTGAGGCCTTAAACAAAGGGCCGTCAAAACTATATGAGAACGGTTAATAAAACCAAGCACGACGGCACGAGAATATATATAGGCTAAGCCTGGATGACATGCTCACGCAATAAACACATCGAATGATAACAATGACAGCCCCTTTGCGATGCTTTAATTAGAATTTGTCTGTACATTTTTGCGATATCTGTACAGAAGACTATATTGTGCAGGTTAGTTCATCCTTTTAACTGTTTCACTGTAAAAATGTTCGCACTGTAACCCAACAACTCATAACATGGTTGATTGATGTAATTCTTCAGCTTTCCAGAATATTTGCAGAGATTTGTCAATGTTTATGCATTTACGAACGTTAAGCCAAAAATCGTGTTCTTGATATCCAGCCAAAAATCATGTTCTTTATACTAACAAGCTTACCCGCATTTAGGTTAATGTGAAACAGGACTGCATTTGTTAAATCGCGGATCAATCAGTTTGAGGTGCTCAAATTATTGAATATGTGGTGTGGTAAAGGAATAATTTGGACCTCCTCATTGGAAAATGTAATTTTTGTACCAGTGAATGTGATACTAGATTACCCATTGATCCAGATTCATGTAAAATTTTGCATTGTAAATTGTCATGAACATCAGCTACGCTTACTACTGCGGTAAGCATAGCTCATAAGCAAAAATTCCGAGCCATGTGTATTTGAGAAATGGCACATTTTTGTGCAGTGTACGAATTTTGCAGGCGCACGCTGAATGCCTGAAACAAGGCATTAAAACAGATACTTTATCTAATACGTATGCTCTTCGTGTTTTGATACATCGTTGACTTAAATTGTTGGCACTTATAAAGAGATGATTGTTTGTACAACTCGAACATCGATAACTTCGTCGAAAGTGTTGAATATAGTTAGATTAGTGATTGTTGAGATGCTCAGGAGCATTTTAACATACTTCATTTCAACTTTTCGCTTTTTACCGTATCGATCCACTAGTTTGGCCCAAGCCTCCTCGTAATTATCAGACGGGACATTAATATGGCGCTAGAGACGCCGCCTAGTCATTTTACTGCTCTTTGTATATTGAAATTTGTGTATCTTGCTGAGTTTGCTATTGACGTCTCAAACAAATCATGAAAGCCGAAAATTCTATATATTTGCCTCCAGAAGTGGGAGTTAAAATATGTGGCAACCGTTGTTCTGCTGCAAGTGTATTAAATTGATAATTTTCGTATAATGTTTATTGGGTGCGTGCCAGTTGCAATAATGAGTTTTAAGGACGCCAAGATAACGGGATTCAAACACCTCGGGAAGTTAACAGCCTGTAAATCCATGGTTATCTCCATCATTATACCATAAAACTTTGCATTAAGAGCTCCTGTTATAGGTTGCTTTCTGATTTCTACTTTGAATGTTGTTAAACGAATCATGCTTATGATTGCTTCTAAAACATTCGTTCCCCTATCCGCTGCCGAAGATTATTTATTATTTAATAACTTCCATCTGTTTCTTATTAGGATAACTACAAATAAAATTAATATGTTAATAATAAAGGATCTCCCTTAAATTTGGAAACATAAAATATGTAAAATACCAAGACACTACACAAAGAGACGATATTAGAATAAGATGATACCGAAAAGCAGCATTAATGGTTTTTACCATATTGCCAAATTACTTGTATATCCTTATATTTAATATATGTTTCCGTTTCCGTTTTTTTGTTCACCAAACTAACAAAAAAAAAGGCTATTGTTATTATTTTTATAATAAAAAAATGGATTACGTCCTGAGTACATATGGTATATCGTAATAAGTTGTCCTAAGACTTTTTTTGATCAAAATCGATACAGCCACCGTAACAATACCTATACTATATATTGGCAATGGCTCGTTCATATTAATTATTTGTAAGGGTTATGTAATGAATCCTTTTTGTTACACAGTCAAATTATCTAAGAAACGGATTACATTTCACATCGCTATCTATAATCATCAAGAAAAAGGTACATCGCAACAACAAAAACGTTAAAACAAAATAAGAGTTAAAATATTTAAAAAATAATCCTTGTCGCCCTTCAAGGGAAATTCGAGAATAAAAATAAAAATGGATGCTCAATTCTTGATACTGCTTTAAACAAATTCCTTATATACATTTAAGTGCTCAAAACAAAAAAAAAGTCGTCGATCCCATACCAACCTCATCGTTCGTCTTTTGTTCTATTATACGAGTATCAAAGATGATGGTAAAAATCTCGATTTCTTTTATTTTGTTTTTGTCAAAATTCTGAAGTTGATTAACTTTCCATTTTTCCTCATTTTCACTCGTCAATGTATAAAAAAAATTTCCTTTCTTTGTTGTTTTTGTCGTTGTGCTTTAGTTGAATACCAACTGTTGAGTGCGAGTATTAATTAAGTTTTATGATAACATTTTTTTGCTATTTTTGGTGTGCGGTATGAGTTTAAGGTCAATGAGAAAATTTTTTTAATGGATTTTCTTAGTACGTTTTGTTGTGTGTGTGTATGTTTGTATGTGTACTGTACGCTTTAATCTTGAACGATTATTAATAATAAATCATAATATAATATTTTTATATTATTATATCGTAACGTGGTACCATGCGAGTGGTATTCGTTTAATGAGTATGTTCGCCTGTTGTTATATTATGAGGTGTGGTGGAAATACAATTAAACGACCAAAATATCGATTAGTTGGTTTATGTCTAAAATAGTGACACGTTGACAAGTACATCGATTGTAAGCTAATGTTACCCACAAATGTATATTTGAGTTCGTTAAAATGTATAACTATAGGTTACTGTAAACAAATATGATACCCTTTGAATTACGTCACAGTATCTTTGGTTTGTCGGTGGAGACCAGTTGTGGTGACATAATAATTAAGATACATGTTACCACACCAACAACAACAACAAAAATATAATCAAACACACACACACATAAATAAATTTACTGTGCAAAAACAAAATATGCAACGTATTAAAAAGATTTGTTCTAACTTTAACAGTTAAGTGAAATATTAAATTTAGCGCCTTTTTTTATTCACCATTCATGAACAATATCCCGCTGTTGTTCATTTGGCCGTACACCTGAAAGAGGGTAAATATACACTGCGGAGAACACATTACAATGAGTTGGTATTGGTCAACGGTTAATTCAATTGATTTGTAATGTTTAGTCAATTGTTTTAAAATTTAATTTGAATTCATTTTAAAGTTTCGTGTCAAATAAAGTGTATATAAATTAGATTTTCAGCTATTTGTCTTAAAACGGTTAATTCAATTGATTTGTATGGTTTAATCAAATTTTGTAAAATCTAATTTATATTTTAATTTTTATAATTTTATATTTTTAATGATGTTATAAATTAATGTTACTGACCTACTTTTCCTTTCCCTACACAACAAAAAATAGATTAGAATTGTGCTGTAATGATCATGAGTTGTCTGAAACCGGGTTGTTTCTATCATGATTGAAAATATATATATATATATATATATATATATATATATATATAAATATATATATATATATATATATATATATATATATATATATATATATATATACAGTACAAACTCGATAATTGCAACCAATTAAAATCCACCCGAGTTGCAAAAACCGAAAAGTTGCATATATAGAGTTACATTTTTAATGTGGCAAAAAATAAAATTTCAACAGTTTTGGCAAACAAAATAAAGGTTTTTTATTCAATACAGAAATAACAGGTATATTACTTCATTTAAAATAAAATATATTTAGTTCCAGGAAAAACATTACGTATACATATAATACATATAGGCTTGTGTAACATACATTATACGTACATACTTACTTTCTAATTAATTAAAATGTTTATTTTGGTTTAAAAAAGGAAGAAATTTTACTTTGCACCTTAACGGTAGCTGATTTATTTATAGCGATATTTTTGAGTTTTCTTAAAACTAAAACATCCTCAGCAGTGGCATCGTTTATCTCGGCCCACTCTAAACAAATGTTAAAACAATTGACGGCTTCTTCGTGTTTAACACGAACACTTTCTAAAACTTCAGATTCTGCTCCAGATTCCTCGTTTTCTGATAATTCTTCGGTTTCATGTACATTTATAGGTAATGAACTTTCTTGATCAGAAAATGAATCGTTAGGCCAAATTTTATTTAGTAAATTCAATATGGGATCGACATTTTTAGCTCGTTGATGGTTTATTCTATTACGAATTACAATTAATGGAATGTCGTTTTCAGAGTCATACTCATTAGTTGCAGGCATTATTGGCTTCCAACACTTAGCAATTGTAGCTGGCTCGAGATTTTGCCAGGCATTAAAAAGACAATTAACAGCATCCCTTAGGTTTACATTTTTTAACGCGGTCTCAAAATCAAGATCACTCGTTTTGACCAAATGGCTTAATAAGTTTTTTTTATAGGATAATTTGGTTAAATTAATGACGTTTTGATCCATTGGCTGAACTAAAGCCATACAGTTTGGTGGAAGGCACATTACATGTATGAGCCCATCTAGGCTACACAAATTCCCATCTTTTGGATGACAGGGATCGTTATCTAATAATAGAAGCGCCTTTTCTTCCAGTCCTCTTTTTTTCAAAAACGATTGAACCTAAAATTTTATTTGATTTAAAATTTTTGTTGAATGATGCTTTTAAATTTCTTACCTCCGTCACAAACTATTTTTTAAACCATTCCTCGAACAACTCCAAAGTCATCCATGCATTTTTATTTGCCCTATAAATTACTGGGTTTCCTATAAAATTTTTAAAAGCTCTGGGTTGTTGTGCCTTGCCGATAACAAATGGTTTCAATTTGAGGCTGCCTGTAGCATTTGTGCATGCCAAAAAAGTAATCCGCTCCTTTGAAACTTTCCGACCTGGTGCAGATTTTTCTTCTACGTGAACCAGCGTTTTGTTTGGTAAAATCCTCCAAAATAAACCCGATTCATCTGCATTGCATATTTGGTCCTGAGTTAAATACATTTCTTGGATTTTATCACGCAACTTTGTTTTAAAATTTTCAACACCATCGGGTTTGTTTGATAATTTCTCGCCAGTAATTTTGAGTAGTCTGATACCATGCCGTTTCTTAAAGCCTGCGAACCAACTGTTACTAGCTTTAAAATCACTGGCGTGACGTTCTTGGATCTTACTATTTAAAACTATAGCTTTTCTCTTCAAAATATCAGCGGATATTGGAATATGTCGATCTCGCTGATTCAAAAACCATTTGTATAATACTCGCTCCATCCGTGCAAATTCACTATGTTTAATAGCTCTAATTTTTGACAATGAATTAAATTGTGAATTGGCGTATTTTGTGATCGCACTTCTATTTTTTTTAATCCTCGAAATTGTGGACATATTACATTTATATTCGGCCGCTAAAACTACTAATGATATCGCACTTTTGTTTGAGATTTAAACGCATTTTTAAATTTATTTGAATTAAAATGACACAATAACACAAGTAATCAAATTAAAAATATTCTAGATTATGAGGATAACGAGAAATATAAAAAAACAAACGAATTTTTGCACCGCTATATAGTCGATTCTTTCTAAAAGAGTGAATACATTTAGATATGTATGTATATACAGGAGAACATATTTGCTTCTCTCACGTTTTAATTAATACATATTGTTAATATATGCTCTATATACATATATTTATTTCATGTATTCTTTCTCTTTGTTAACTGTATTCTACGAAGAATAAAGAATGTATTGAATAGACATGAATGAAAATTGCAGTTATCGAGGTAAAATTTGACACGGTTGCAATTCTAAAATTTTTAAATATAAAATTTATACTGATGCAAATATATATCGAGTATTGCAATTATCAAGTGTGGTTTTTACCCAGTTTGTACTGTATATATATATATATATATATATATATATATATATATATATATATATATATATATATATATATATATATATATATATATATACGTATGTACATTTATATATATATATATATATATATATATATATATATATATATATATATATATATATATATATATATATATATATATATATATATATATATATATATATATGAAATTCCCTCCTATAACCTACCTTTTGTTAAATGTAAAAATGCTGTCAGAATAGGACCGGCGTTAACTTGAACACTCGACAAGAGCCTGATCTCTATCTCTTATCTGTACTAACTTACACTTTTAGCAATGCAATAAAACCCTAAATTGGTTTCAAAAAATGCTATTTGGTGATTTTTAAAAGTAAATCAAGTGGTGATAATGAAGAAGGATCTTTTGGTTTACAAGATATTAGTTTAGATCGAGAATGTGCACCTGCTTCTTCTGTAAGTTCATCAAATGAAGAGCAATACATTCATCCGGATATTTCATCATTCAACGATACTTTAAAAACAGTGCACAGTTCTCCTTTAGTATATAAGAAAATGAGAAGTGAAAATTATAAAAAACAAAAATTTCAAGTGTCAGTGTCAGTGTAAATTTCTGAGGTAATATTTATGCTTCCGTGCAGTTCCGGGCATGCCGATATTGACATACCAATTACAAGAAAAATATGGAATGTCTACAACAACAAATGAAAATTATATGATTTTAACATCGGTACCAAAAAGCTGTCCCGTTCAGAAAATTCAAGATGAGTTTGGTGTGTCTTATTATATGGCAAATAGAGCAACACCGATTCAAAAAGAAAAAGGTATCAAGTCAACACCGAACACCAAATTGGGATCAACAACTCTTAATCAAGAAATAGCATTGTTGGTGCAGAAATTTTATGAAGATGGGGAAATACGTCGAGTATGTGCTGGAAAACGAGATTTCGAGACAATGTTATCAGAAGGAGTTATTATTACAAATCAGCGTAGATTGGTTCTTTGTAATTTGAAGGAAGCTTATCAAATATTAATAAAAAACCTATCCAAATACAAAAATTAGATTTTCTAGTTGTGCTGCACTTCGTCCAGGACACTGCGTATTAGTGAACTCCAGCGGCACACAAACTATTTGCGTCTGCATATATCATCGAAATATTAAACTTATGTTTAATAAAATCAAATCTATGAACCTTTTAACACACGAAGTGGGAAGTTATAAAGATCTTATTTCGCAGATTATTTGCGCTACTCCAAGCACATTATGCTATTAAAAAAAATAAAAAAAATTGATAACTCGTTGGGGTCGAAAATAACGGGAAATGACATTTTTCAAAAAAACACAATTTTTCTTTAATAAAACATTTTTTATAAATTGTAATTGTTCCTTTACTTATAAGATCCATTCATTCCCTTTCATTTGAGATACAAAACATTCAAATCGGTTAAGTGGTTTTTGAGAAAGAGTACCTCAAAAATTAGAATTAAAAAAAAAATCAAGAAAAACGTAAAACGCCGTGCGCCACTGTCAAAAAGTACAATGTTGCAAAAAAAAAACAAAAATCATTTTTCATGTTTTTTAAACATAGAGAACATTTTTGAAAAGTGTCATCAAAATCTAAAGGGGTCAGGGGTGCAATTCCGGTTCGATGATAATGATAACTGATAAACTTATCATCGATAAAACACAAATCGCGATTCCCTTTTCGTGGTAAACGATAAACTTGTGTCAAATTTGGTGAAAAACTAAGATATTTTATCAATTTGATTTTGTTGCTGAAAAGAGTTTATCGCCGATGATAAAATTTTTGCGCCTAAATGTTTGGGTTTCGTGTGTTGTATGTATTCTATATCTGTGTATTCTATATGTGTGTTGTGTGTATTCTGTTAATGACAAATTTTAAAAGTCAATCACGAGTTTCAATTTTACTAAATAATAATTAATTTAGCCATAATAATCGTAATAATGTGCTTCAATTTTTCTATAAGGCATAATTTTATATAAATTTGTGTATACAAAATATATATTTCAAATTTTGACATATATTTTATTTAGATATATAAACATATATAACACTGAACTGAAAATGTTTAACAGTTTTCACTGACATCATACGTAAAAAACTCAGAACTAATGTATTTTATCAATTTGGAAAACCGGAATCGCATTTCCGATGTTCATGATAAAACAAAACGATAAAAGCAAATGAAAAAATCTTGATAATTTTTTTTTTTCATTCTCTTTTCATCGAAACAATCGAACCCCAGGACAACTCGTGATCGGTTTCGCATGGAATCGCTGTATATATATATATATATATATATATATATATATATATATATATATATATATATATATATATATATATATATATATATATATATATATATATATATATATATATATATATATATATATATATATATATATATATATATATATATATATATATATATATATATATATATATGAAATTCCCTCCTATAACCTACCGTTTGTTAAATGTAAAAAGGCCGTGGGAATAGGACCGGCGTTAACTGGAACACTTGACAAGAGCTTGATCTCAGAGTCTCATCAATCATTAAATCAATCAATGCCAATTTTAACAAATAATTTATTAATAATTACTTCCACCACACATTTCATCCATATAATTTACAATTTCATCATCGAACGTCTCGTGCACAAACATCGATTTATCGGTGATGGCCCATTTCACCCCCTCTTTTAAATGGTACACTAAATCAAATTGTGGCACCGCTACTGGTATAATACGATACTTATCGTAATCTTTATCGTACGTCACCGTACAATCGAGATAATCTTGAATTAGTACGCCTGCAGCAATTTTACGCCTAAGTATTTCACCCGCTTCATAACTAAATTTATTGCCGAAAATGTGTAGAACGTGAATCGGATGTGTTTTTCGGATCGTGAATAAAATCATTTCCATAATCTTCGACGGGATATTATTGTTTCGGATACTTAAGTATTTGATACAAGTGCGTGGTAATAGATGGGCTATAATTTCACCACCAATATCGCCTAAATGATTATTCGAAATATCAATGCTGATTAAATTTGTGCACGTAATTGCGGCGTTTAGTAAAAGTTCGACTCCGTGTGGACCAATACGATTCGAACTAAAATCGATAAATTGTATTTTGTTGGTCGGTAGTCCTAAATACTCACTAATCGGAATCATGTCCAAATGGATTAAATGGCACAATTTAAATTTGACTTCGATTAATTTTTTCGACTGCCCCAAGAGTATGGCGATTATCGATGCAATTTTCGATTCGTCCACCAAACTAAAATTATGTAGATTCACGATGCGTGACATATCGAGCGAAATTAATGATTTTGAATGTTGTACACCATCGGCAATTTTTGCAAATTTTATATGATCGATGTCACAATAGCCGCAATCCAAAAATTCAATACTGTGCGATTTCAATAAAAAATCTCGTAAATATTCAACATGCTGGTCCGTGAACACGTTCGCCGACAATTTTAACACTTTAACGTTACAATATTTCGCATCATTGGCAAACACTTGAATCATTGCGGCAGGAATAAAAATTCCTATTAACGATATTTCCTGCATTTTGTATAAATTTACAGCCAGTGATTTTAATGCTGTCTCACCGAGACGATGGTTCAAATTTTTAAGTTCGAATTTTTTAATGTTGCGCTTTCGCAAAAAATCAACTATCGTAAGTACGTCTGGACTGAACATGATGCGATGCATACGAGTACGAAAAAATTTACCATCCAAACTAAAATTTTGATATGGACGCTTATCGGTTTCACGCTGCCAACAGTCCAATATTAGCTCGGTTAAGTTACGATGCGGATATTTTTGAAATTCGGGACAGACATCTTCTGGCGCATACATTTTTAATTTATTTTATGAGAATGTTTGACAGTTTTCGGTTGCTTCGATTTGTCGTTCATAATTTCGGTATCCTATGGGGATAGTTGCACAAAATTAAAAGCTTCCTTGAAACTATACCACAGTAATGTATCAGTAATTTTGTTTACTTTTTTTTGGAGATTTTTCTTAAAAGCACGTTGGTGTGATCAAAGGAAATTTTGTTATTTATTATTCGTCTCTAGGTACCTATATCATACTGTGCATGAATATCAAAATTTTTTCTATAGATAAATTTATTACCTTTGTTGCATAAAAAAGCATGCCACAATGGTATTTTGTCCGTCTTTATCTTATGTGACGAGAACATGGAATATTTGATATCTTTTGTGAATTTATCCATCTACTCGTATGCTCCTGTCGAGATGTTTGTTTATTTGTTACAGATTATCTATAAAAGATATTTTTGTATGCATGAAATACTCTGGTTAAGTCCTTAGGCGAAACATACACAGTACCATATAATATTCAACATAATCATAAAAGGTTAAAAGTTCATTTCATTAATGGATTGCATACCAACTATACCAATATTGAATTTACAAACCTACAAAGGTATATTTTGACACAGCACAAATATTTGTGAGCATAAAGTTACTCCAATAATTATTTCGAAGCACACAATGATTTTGACTCATCTAGAGATTCCGTCCAGTAAATTTTTTTTCATTAATCTCCAATTTAGGAGTATTTAGAGGGTTTTCTAGGCTGGAACATCGTACTCTATTCGGGGTTATTTCTTTCAGTTCCTCCCATATTTTACTGAGATGTATTGTTTCGGCTATAGCACCGTTCGTCTCCAGATTATTGCTGGTCTACCTTTTCTCCTCTTGCCTTGCCATTTCCATTTTTGTTACTTAATTTCACGCTCAATTTCGATCTGTCTGGTTTGTTGCAGAAGTACCTCATTTGTGATTGTATTTGGCCAGAAATATTTTATTAGACGACTAAGGCATTTATTGTCAAATGCCTGGAGTCACTTCGTGAATATCACAGTCATAAAGCAGGACTGCTTCCACATAGGCATTTAACATTCGTTTCTTTGTAGTTCGTGATAGGACGGATGCATTCCAGATCTTGTGAAGCACATTGAATATGAACATTGATAGAATTTCAGTTCCACCTGTTTTCGCTACAGTGTAACCAAGATATACGAATTTGTCAACATCCTCGACTTGCTATGCCAAATCAGCTAATTTCTGGACTTTTTGCTGCATGTCTACGTATTTATGCGTTGGTAGACATATATCATCCGCATAGTCCAGGTTATTGGAATAGTATAGTGGAGAGAGAACACATCCTTGTATAAATCCTCATGTGTAGTAATATTTGTCACACTGCTTCCCCTTGTATTGAACACCATTTCCAGCATCTCTGTACATTTCTCTAATGGGTTCAATCATCTTGCTCGAAATGCCCAATTCACAGAGTGCTGTCCAGATTGCGCGTCTACTGATGGAGTTGAATGCGCTTAAAGTCTTCGAAAATTAGATATGGTGGTGAGTTCCATTCGTTTGATTGTTCGATCATGATACAGATTGAGTTGATATGCTTGTTCGTTTCTGATTTACTATGGTTGACCACTGGTGATATCCGCTGAAGAATGATCATTGTTGAGACTTTCATTATACTGATGAGGAGGGAGATGCCTCTCCAGTTATTGCACTCTCTAAAGTCGCCTCTCTTCGGATTTTTTATAGTCCAATAGTGGAGTTAGAGTTTTTGCCATCATAGATGCGTAGCCATTTAGTAATTCTGTTGGAATATTATTCTTGTCGGCTGCTTTGTTGTTCTTTAGCTTCTGATTAGCATTTTTAACTTCCCGTTATGTTATGTTGGATTCTAATTTTTGATATCGTTATACCATCTGTGGTTAGGACTTGCCCGGATTTCTTGCCATTTTCTTTATTTGCATTGCAGTTTCTTCATATTTAGTCCCATTTTCCACCGTATTTTCATGACAGAGCTGTAACTTTAGTAGGCGACGTTCCACAATTTTTTCCCATCCATAGTTTCCTTGTATAGTTTTGGTAGCTTGTCTTAACGTAGGCTTCTGTTTTTTGTTCCTATTTCTGAAACTACTTGGGAGATTGAGTTGGAGCGTTTTTTGAATGTGCCTTTGGTGTTAGTATTTTTCCCTCGGAATGAATGTCAATTTCTTCTGACTGATCTTTATGCGTTTCGTTGCTGCTGGTTTGGAATTAAATGTTGCTATTACCAGTTGGTAATCGCTGTGTACGGCTGCTCCTCATAGTATTCTTTCTTGCAAAATTTAGTTCGTCTTTCCCTATGATTGATGTCATGTTGGTGTTATTTATCCAAATTTTTGCATTAAAACCACCTTAAACAGTTTTGATGTAATTTCTGGGTGTGCTGGATATTGCAGCTTGTAACTACATTGTAGCTCGTAGAATTCGTCTTTAATTGCGTCATCTGTAGGTGCATAGCACTGAATTATCATAGTATTTCATATTTTCAACTGGAACCTTGCTGTTATTATTCTGCATCCTTATCCATTCGAGTAGTGCTTTCTTTCCTTCAGCGGTTGTTAACATTCCTACTCCATCTTCATGTATGCCTTGTCTACCAGAATACATCAGATATTTTTCCTGTGCTTGTTGAAATGTCATCACTATTTTCCCATCTTATACTTCACTAAGGCCCCAATATCTCGATGATCGCTTCATTTCCTTATATGCTTTGGATAACTTTAACGTTCCCGTTAGAGTTCTGATGAGCGGATAACTTTCAGAGAATTTAATAGATGTATATGTAGAGAATGTAAAAGTAAATATGAGAGAGCGAATGGACGATTAAAAAAAACTATCCGTAGAGATGGATTGATTTTGGAAAATATTAACTTATTTTCTAAAATAAAAAAAACGGTCCCAGCCACCCTCCTGATAATCTCATAGTAAAAATGAGATTTGGTGATACAACAAAGGCGAGTATGAATGAAGTATCGGTTAAAAGAGAATTTAACAGAATGTTTGTAGAATATTTTGCACATGTGGAAGTGTATACAGATGCTAGTATAAATGGTGACAGAGTGGGAATTTTGAGTGGATTTCAATTAATTACCAGGGAAGGGAGCTCTCAGGGCAATATTTATGTGGGTTTGTTATTTGAGTACCTAAGATCTTGGGGGAGTGAGGTGGTTCTTCAGTGGATACCTTTGCACCTGCAAATCAAGGGTAATGAAAGAGCCGATATGCTCGATAACCTATCGGCTTTCTCTTTATATTTCTGTTTTTTGTAATCACACTTTGTGTGAAGCTACTCACTGAACAATGTATCTTACAAGTTAATGGCTACTCATTTTTTTTAAATGCTGAAAATCGCTTTTAAAATGTCATATTACTATTCAAACTAATTGTTATATTCGAGTATTCATCGGTTACCGAAATTGGTTACTATATTTATTTGTAGTTGAAAAATATATTTTTGTACTATGTACAGTAAACCAAAAAATGCTTATAAAATTTTATTCAAATTAATGGTACCCGTCAGCATATTAGAGGTAGCCATTTCTTATTTAAATTTTTTGTTCTTATTGGGTAATCTTTTTATATTTTAATCTATGATTATACGCATTTTTTTTCTATATATTTGTAACATTTGGTCATTTGACTCAGTCTAACTACATTTCTTTGGTCATCTGTCACTTTTTTGTTCGTCTATCGATTATCTGTTTTTTATGATGCCTGTTATTTTTATATTTGCAACTTTTTCCTGGTTCTTCAACTGAATTAACCATTTAAAAGCTGCGTGCTCTGTTAAAAAAAACAACTCTTTTCTCAATTGAACAACTGCATATCTTCTTTATCATGCCCCTAATACGATTATTGTCGGAGTTTTTTTTATTCTTCATACTGGAAATATATTGCCCAGTTCAAAGGTCACCGTTTAATCTTCCAAAATGTATTGTTCTGTTATGCCCGCAATAATAAATCGAACTTCCATCCTTCTACTAACTTAAAAGTTCTCTGTCGTCGTTTTACCATCAAAAGGTGGAACATTTTTCGATCAAATTTCAAAATTTACTGCTCCAGTTGTTATAATTAGCTACTGTTGCTTGTACTGTTTAGCTTTAGGGTTTTTCTGGTTCATATTAAAATTTGCATTTTGGTTCAAAAAAAAAGAATATTTGTTGCATTTTCCAATTATAGCGAATATCTTTTTTTGAAGAGGTAGGATGAAGGCGTTTTGCCATAACCTTTATTGCTCTTCTTTAATAACAAACATAATATAAAGTTACTTTTAAAACTACAATAACAACAAGTTATAAAATTTATGTATTATAATTTTAGGAAATAATTTTAATTTTGTTTTTGTTCTTCTATAATAAAATTAAATTGGAAATTTTCCAATAACAATGCTCATGAAAATTGTTGAAAATATTTTGATATAATAATAGTGGTATTGATCGTAAAAATAATTTATGTTTGTGCCATTAAATTCAATTCATTAAATGAAATTCATTTAATTCGTATACAGTAGTTCACTTGTGTCAATGAATGGTTCAAAAAAACAATATTTGAAAAAATATAAAAGTGAAAATTGGAAAATTATGTATCGTTAATAACTGGCTGCGTCGGTGTACGTTAGTTTTTGGATAAAGCAAAAATACAGTAACATATTTGGCGCCAGAGAAACTGCTTCGAGCAACCTGATTACCGCTTGATTATCAACATATATTGCAATACCATTCGAGGATATTACAAAATGCCTCAACCAAGCCAATATTTTCTCAATCGCTATTACTTAAGCTTGGTACACGCTACAGTAGTCAGGTAGACTAGCAGAAATATTTATATTCAAAGTATTATCAAATCCGGCTCCGACATTACAGTCTAGCTTGGAGCTGTTCGTCAGTTTCGATTTTCAATATTTTGACCAATCCTCCCGATTATTTTCTTGAATTAGCCGCCATCTGCTTACCGTCGATATCGACCAGGGGCAACTACCGCTATTTTCTAGTTCTTCCTGAAAAGTACCAGGTCTGTCTTAGATGTCCACACTTGCTGCTCCACTTTGTAATAAATAGGAGCGCGTTCTGCAGTTTATCCTAAATTGTCAATGTTTAATATTAAATTATGCGACCACTCCTATACTTTCCATTTTTAGTTCCAGAAAAAATCTATTATTCGCCCAGTTCCACAGAATGAGAGGCAGAACCTGGTATAATCGAATTCTGGCCACCTGATTTAAACGACTTGAACCATTTTTTCACCGACGGAATTCGTTTTTTTACTTACTACACCTGATGTTCACATCAAATGTGTACTCTGCGTGTTCTAAACTGCACCGAGTCGACACAGCTCGGGGAAGGCCGTTTCCATAAGAAGTTTTAAATGCTTTCTCATTGAAAGCTATCCATGAACCATTAAGGTTGTATGAAATGACTTATACTAGTTGAATTGTTAGAAATAATCTTCCTGCTACTAGAAGTCTCTCACAAAAGGGTCTCCAAGAATTCAATTGGCTCTTTTCAATCCCCCATTGTAAAGGCTCAGTTTCATCTTATACGAGTGTCAGTGCCTAGATTTTTTTGTTCTTTAAGTCTTAATAAAATCTATCCTACACGCTTTTCACCTTTTGGAATAATAGGCAGAATTAAAAGATTGTCGTTGGGGCTACGGGGCCTAGTTGTTCTTCCAGGATTCCTGAAGTGTTTCTAGGTTGCAAGGCAAATGTTAAGGTTGTAGGTAAAATTACAGTGGTTGGTTAAAAATGGTATTCTTCCACTTCCCAACCATATGAAGAATATTTTCCGAAGTGAAGGTCACATAAAAAACCTCCTTTGTTTCTTGTGTTAAATGTGATGAGCGTTGACATCACATCCAAATAACAAGCAAATTTTTCTTTGTTCCGGTTCGAGGACCAATTTCTCCAGGTTATCCAGTAAAATCTCCTTGCTGACCCCCAGGCTGACCGCAGTTATATCACCATTACGGTATGTAGAAAGAAAGAAAGAAAGTATTTAGGTTAGTTTTCCTGGGATTGCAGAATCTGATTATCTCAGATTTACTTGCGTAAAATAATATTAGTATTCGAAGGCCACAGAAACCTGTTAGTTACTATTTTATCCAGGGATCTGGCGTGGTAGGTTAATCTAAAGATGCTTAACATTTTTGTGACTAAGCACACTTACATTTCTTTATGGTACTAATGAAACTGCCATTTTTGTCGCGATTCCTATAGCCCTAACTGTTGTATTTGGCTCCTCTTCCGATAGACCTGATAAATCATCTTCATCGGAGTCCAGATTAAGGAGCTTGAGAAAAAATTTCCATGTGTGTTTATTTTCTAGCTGTTATCATTTGCGTAGTTTAGACCATAAGGGCGCGTTAACAGACCGCAATAATTGTTCTTTCGTTATATATATATATATAATATATATATATATATATATATATATATATATATATATATATATATATATATATATATATATATATATATATATATACATAATATTGAACTGTGTTTATACATTTTGCTAAATTTGTTTTGCCTTTTGTTGGATGTTGATTATTTGGTGGGGGTATCTTCTCAAAAATCATCATTGCTGATACTGCAAAATTCTCTCAGTATGCCATATTTCGGTATGCAAATAGTAGTGTTAAAGTTCTTGCTAATGAAATTCGTTTTCTAGGCTCAAGTTTAATTGTAAAATTTGGCTCCTTCCTCATTTCAGTTGAAAAAAAGTTTTTAGTACATATGTACTAAAATTTAGTACAAGAGAAATGTTCAGTTTCGTTCATGGTTTTTGAAGTTTTAAAAATGTACACCACTGTGAGCTTATTTAAAAATTGGTCTCAAAATACAAATTATAAACGTTTTTACTCAGCAGATATTCTTAAGCAGCCGAAGTCAATATAAACTACCCCATCGCATACTCAAAACACTACTAAAATAATGGTTCGATTTAAATTAAATTTTAACGTACGAATAAAAATTTTGTTGGTTTCACAAAAACAATTTAGCAGTTTAGAGTTTCCATTTCCCGATAAGTGCACACAGTCACACAACACAATCTCGTTTCAAGTGCCTGCTTTGTTTATCAATAAAAGAAAAACAAAAACGAAATTTAAGCATACGCAAATAAATGTGTACGTAAGCACAAAAAAATCGAAATTTTTTTTTTTTTATGGAAAACTTAAGATTATGTTCCAAAAAAAAAAAATTTTTTTTTGCGTATTTATTAAAAAAAAAAAAATTATACAGAAATTGATTTTTTGTTGTTGGTTCTTAAAGCCGAAGCGAATAAAAATAAAATGTTCTTATGTATTTTGTTCGTACCCTACAAACAAAATTTCGAGAAAACAAATTTTTAGGCTTATGGGAAATTTATATAAAGAAATATCGTACTTTTCTTTCCTTGAGCTTTGTTTAAAAAAAAAAAAAAAAAAAAAAAATAAAAAAAAATAAAAATAAAATCGGATTGAGATAAAAGTTGAACAAGAAAATTGAAATTTTCATGAATAATTAACGGTTCGATATACAAAAAATAATAATTGAAAATTTTTGGTCCCCTGTGTGATAGACAATATTTTTGATTTTACGTCATCATAAGATTTTTATCATAATGATACAAGACATAATTTTTGTATCCTTTCCTCTTTCTTGTGGTTAGCTTATTTGTGAAAGTATTACGATGATATTCATCAGCATTGCACGTGTTGATTTTACCCGACAAACCATTTTTCGGCTTTAGACCATTTCGTTTCAATAAGCTTATATAAAGAATGTGATTACGATTGAGGTTAAGCCATACATTGTTTATTTTTACTTAAGACTTTTAAACATAATCTCGTTTAAACCAATACTTCAAGCTTAGTTTAGATATTTGGCTTAAAGTTTGTTGTGAGTTAAGTTGGTTTTAGCTTAAGTTTAAGCTAAGTTGTAGATGGAGATTAAAAGTTCGGTTGAAGCATGCTTCCGATCAGATAGAAGGTTTAGTTTTAAATAATTGATTCATTGGTTAGGGTATCTTAGTTTTAGCAGACTTAATTCTATGCTTAAGTCTATTTTTAACTTAAAACTTAGCATTAGGTTTAATTTGTTTCAAATTTGGGATACTTATACTTATACTTGTAAGCCTAAATTTAGGTGTTGGTTTAAGTTTTGTTTTACATTTAGACTCAGGATTAAATTTTTAGAAATTTAAGTGGTATTTTAGGCTAAGTTTAAGCTTAAACTGAGACGTAGATTGAGGTTAATATTAAGTAGTAAATTAAAATGAAGATGTTGGGCAAAGTATAATTTTTAGATTAAAGTAAGAGATTAAGCTTTAGACTAAGTCAGAAAAAAAAAATTAATTTTTGAATTAAGTGAATTATTTTTAGGTTAAAATTTTGGTTCAGGTTTATGAGTAAATTGTTTAATCTTAGGAATCGTGTTTAAGTAAACATCAAAAGTTAAGTTCTATTTTAATTTCTACTTAAGTACATTTTTCTTTAGGCTTTAGGTTATTTATAATAATGTAAAGATAATTTTGAGATTAAAGTCTTACGGTTAAGCTTAGTTAACCGGTCTAAGATCATGTTACTTTGCCAGTTAAGGATGCACTTCAAATCGACTTTAATATAACTTAATGTTCATTTTTGGTTTTAGTTAAATTATGATTTTAAGTTAAGTTTAAGTTAAGAATTTAGGTTATAAGTTTAACCTTATGATTTAGGTTATGATTAAGTATAGTTTAGGAGTTTACCATGCAGTTTAGACCTAGGCAGTTTTACAAGATTAGGATTATGTCTAGGCTCAGGTTGAGAACTGGTTAGAGTCTAGTCTAACTTATAAATTAATATGTAAGTCAAAGTTTCATTTGCAGTTTAAGTTTAAGTTTAAATCGATTTAAGTTAAACTTATAGCTTAAGTGAAAATTTTGTTTTAAGTTATGTTTTAATTTTCATAATTAAGTTTAAGCTTAGCGTTAAGCTTTACAAATGTTGATGGACAATTATGTTTGGTTGTGTTTTTGGCTAAATTGAAAATGTGCCGGTACTAATAAAATTATTTTCGTTTTTTCATTACAGTCAGCCACGTTGCCTTCACTTTCAACATAAATCAATAATCAAAACATTCAAACAAATTTAATTTTAAACCAATAAGGATATAATAAAGGCGCGACAAAGAGGATTGTACAAAAGGACAAAACCTTAATCAATCATCGAACTTTAAGATTTTCTTATTGTCAATTTTTTTATTTTTGTTGCTGGTTTTGGATTTGTGTTAAATGAAATATGGGTGCAAATACTTCAAGGAGTGATGCTGCGCTACTGTCGGATGAAGATGGTAAGTTTATGTATATGATTTATTGTTTAATTTGCGAATTTATTTTTGACGTCTGTTTATCTTCGAATTATTCAAATTTGTCTAATTTTGTTGCAACATAAATAAATGTTACAGATACACGACATTTGGTTATTTGACTTGAACGTTTATTTGATTCACTGTCTTTATAACTTTTTCACCGTCTGTATATGTTTGTTTGTTTGTTCGTCTCAAAATTTTTCTTTTTTGGCCGTATTTACATTTATTTTTTGTTTTTTTTTTGGTAAATAACCTTCTGACACAAATATGCTGGCAAATTAATGATTATATTTTTAATATCGATATATGGCATCCCAAATGGATTAATATTTCGGTGGGAAAAATAAAATTTATTGCTGTTTCGGAATATTAAAAAAAATGTATGTTACATAATTAAATTTAAGATCCGGTTCTGCCTCACATCACGCTAGTATTAAAATTTTAGATGCGATAATATTTATCGCTTCTCTGTCATTCTCAGTTAAAATGTCCAAAAATAATTTTATCACACGAGGACATATGTTCATTTTATATTTAATATTCGTTATTATATGGGTGCCTGAATCTGTTGGGGTTTAAATGTGCTTTAGTGTTCGGTGGTATGATTTTAACTGCGGAAATTGTTTTACGATTTTTACGTAACGACCTTTTGTTGTTTATTGTAATAATTTGGTGGGTCAAATCGAAAATATATTTCAATAAAAAATTATGGACCAAGTGGCGTTACAATATATTAAATTGTCACAAGTCTTTATGTTGCTGGAAGGGAAAAACAGTGGCGTTCATTATGCAAATTTACTTTAGATTGCTAAAAATTTAAGTATTGTTCCAGGAATTCACTGACCACAACGCCATGACTATTTGTGTTCAAACTTATAAGCACGTTATAAAGTAAAATTTGTATTTTAGACAAAGTTTAAGATAGCTAAAGTTTTAGTTGTAAGGTTAAGCTTGTACTAAAATATTTACACAACGATTAACCTGCTTTAACTTTATAATTAGCGCATAGAGCCGTGGTCTAATTCTTAGTACTTTTAATTTTGACCTACTTATAGCCTAGGACTGAACATACATTTATTCTAAAATTGTAAGTGATGTTTAATTTTACAAAAAATTGAGTACTAATATATTAATATAATTATTATTTAGTTTAATTTTAAACCCATTAATTGCAAATGGAAATTGACTTAACGTAAAGTTAACCTTAAATTTACGTTCAGAATTAAAAATTATGTTTAATTCACAAATTATAATAAAGGAAAATTTAGTACTAAAACGTCATTTCAAATCCAACAAACTGAAGTTAAATTTTAGCTAAGGAATACATTTTTGCAAACTCCTAGACTGAAACTAGGCTGAAACACTACTTAGATCTTACTGTTAATTAACCTTTTGGCTTATTTAAGCTGTAGTTGAATTTTAATTTTATGATTTAAATTTGAATTTAGTACTAAACTTCAGTTTATAACATGCTTGTTTACCTAAAATTTCCAAACCAAATTTCAGATTTAAGCAAAATTATTAGATTTTGAAAAAAACTAATTTTGTACTAAAAATCATCATAAGTTTATTGCAGTCAAAATACAAGTTTAATTTTAAAAATTCTGCTACCTCAACTGCATAACCTTAACTGAAATTTTTTTTCATTTGGTTTAGTTTTTAATGTTGTTTTAGTACTAAATTTAAAACTTAATTTATGAAAGTTTTATTTTGTTGTATAAACTTATCAGATTTAATGTGTAAATCAACATGTACTCTTCTGTAAATTTTACATGTAAATTTTTATTTTAGTACAAAATTAAAGTATATTTTTTAATTGCAAATGAATATTGAATTAACTTTAGTTAATTCTTAAATTTATGTTCAAAATTGAGTTTCCCTCAAGAATTATTATAACCTTTAATATAATAAATTAGTACTTTAAAAATTGAGTACTAAAACATAAATTTACTTAGAGTAAAATAAAAATTTCAGATTTAAGCAGAATTATTAGATCTTTGTATCAAGATATAAAATATGTGGAAATCTAGTACTAAAATATAACTGAAGTATTGCTGATCCGTTATTAATCTATGATAATCTCATTTAATTATAAATCAAAAATAAATTTTGTACTAAAAACCATCTTGAGTTTATTGCAGTCAAAATACAAGTTTAATATTAAAATTTCTACTGCCTCAACTATGTAACCTCAACCGGAAATTTATTTTCAGGTGGTTTAATTTTTAATGTTGTTTTAGTACTAATTTTAAAACTTAATTTAAGAAAATTTTATTTTGTTTTAAAAACTTTTCAGGTTAATTGGATAAATCATCATGTGCTCTCTAGACTTTGGAAATTGAACTGTTACCATCATGTATTTTGATCATGCAATTTTTTATTTTAGTACAAAATTAAAGTATATTTTTTGAATTGCAAATGAAGATTGAATTAGCTTTAGTTTATTTTTAAATTTATGTTTAAAATTAAGTTTCCTTCAAGAATTATAATAAACTAGAAATTAGTACTAAATCGTCAATTCAAATACCACCAATCAAAATTCGAGTTTCGCTTTGTTATAATTTTGACTGAATTTAGGCTAAAAAATACTAAAACCTAAACCTTAGTACACAATTATTTATAAGTCCTTCGTTTTGTGAAATCTAATTAAAAAGTGGAGTTCTAATTTTATGGCGAAATTATGGTTAAAGCTTAATTTTAGTACTAAACTTGAAATTGATTTATATTTGTCATGTTTGTTTGCTTTATAAAGTTAATATTTTTGGAAATTGAAATTTTTAAGTCTAATCTGAAAAATGTAGAACTTTATAAATAGAATACTTAGGGTTTAGTACACAGTTCCAGTTTATTTTATATTTTAATCTAGACCTTAATCCGATAGTCGTTTAAATTTTGGGTTTTATTGGATATAATAAATTGTAAAGTAGCCAACCATTTGGCTAACTCTCCAATATAAATTAATCTAATGGAAGTCGAAAAAATAAAATTAAAATGTGCGAAATCTAAGCACAATGATTATCCATCAAATTTGACTGAGTACCAAATCAAAATGATCTCATATATCAATTCGCTAATTCGATTCGTTTACGATTTTTGAATTCTGTTCATTGCTAATCACAATTGATATCTCTCCATGAAAAAAAAAAAAAAAAATTACAGCAACATTTTATTTTCTGTAATTTTTTTTTCATTCTCTCCAGATCCCGTCTCACTTACTATATCATTCGATACAATCACGTCAGGGAGTTCATCAATATTCGATATTTTTTGTGCTATGTTGTGTAAAGCGTTCTTCTCGTTCCCTCGTATATAATGGCGCTGTTTGCGATTTCAAAATATATAAAAAAAAATTTAATTTATTGATGGAAAATCATTTTCTTATTTTTATTTTCTTCTTTCAGTTAATTTTGATCATTTTCAAATATTACGAGCAATTGGAAAAGGAAGTTTTGGCAAGGTAAGTTATACATTCGTATATAAGGGAAGACCGACGATTAAAGATGGGGGGAGTGGGTTTATATTGGAAAATGGGAATGAAAATTTTATTTTAGTAATACATTTGATTTTTATAAATAAATCATTATTTTTTTTTACGTGTGTACATATTTATGGGGGGTTTTATTATGCCTACATATATAGCACTTGATTTAATATGTTTTCTATTTATTTCAAATTCGTAAATTATGTTTAGCAGTAGAAACATTAATATATTCAGCATTACGTGATCATCAACATCATCTATTATTTATGCTTGATTATTATTTTTATTTTGTTTATTATGATGGAAACAGAGGCGTCACAAATACTTTAATCCCTATCAGGTAAGGATTAATTTCTTTCTTAAAACTCAAATTTTATGTAACAAAAATTAAAAAATTAATTTAGAAATTTTTCAAATTTTGGTATATCTCTAAAATTTCTAAAACGGTTTAGCTAAGATTTAGTACTAAAAAACCACATAAGTTCGGTAATATATGACTTAAAATAAGTTATATGGTTTAAATTTGTCTAAAGCGTATTAAAATGCTATGTTGTGACCTTTATTGCAATAAATCATAATCATTGTTTGATTATGTATTGCTTAAAGTTAATTTGTGAATTTAAATTTGTTTAAATAGTTTAATGACTTAAAATATATTTCAGCATTAAAAGTGAATTATCTGACTTAAGTTTAATGATATATGACTCAGGCGGCTCCACGTATGCGGTTCGTACGCGCCGCATATCAGCTACATACCAACCAATCAAATCAACACATCTAAACCATGTGATAAGATTAACCAATCAAACTCATTTGCGGAACAAAAAAAAAAATAAAATAAAAAACAGAAAATTTAAAAATAAAAACAAAGTAAATATGGTTTACTCGGTTTTTACTTTGTTTTCATTCTTTATAATTTTGTTTTTTAAAATTTTTTTTTTAAGTGATTTGATTGGTAAATCGTGTCACATGGTTTAGATGTGTTGATTTCATTGGTTGGTATTCGGCTGATATGTGCAGCCGCCTTTAAAACTTATAAAAATAGTTTAAACATATCTAAATGTCATACGTTTTGCGGTTGCGACTAAGGCAAAAAAGTTTAATAATATATGAGTTTAAATAGATCTATCCGAGCTCTAGTATTGCGACTTAAACTTGATGATACATTAATTAAACTTGATGACTTAAAATTAATTTGCTTGGTTGAAATATTTTAGACCGCTTATCTTAAATTAATTTAAACGGCCTAGCCGATCTTTTATAAAAACTAAAGAGTACGATTTAAGCTTTATGAATGATACTTGTGATGTTTTAGGAAATGAAACTAAACAAAAGACAGACCGAATAGCGCTTAAATAAAAAGCATAAATCTTAATATTAGTAAAATACTTAGATCCGGTCACGGCCTTTTTAAAAAAGATTAATAGATGGTAAAGAAGTAGTATCATACCATTAACATGTATATATGTCATAAATCTTAAATTAAAATATAACTGAGGTTTAATTTTCTTAGAATTTTGCCAAACCTCAAGATTTTAATTACAAATATTTAAGTCTTCCAAGGCAGTATCATAATACCAAAATTATTTATTTACAGTATTTTGCCATAATTGTGAAAAATCAAATCTGAAATTAAACAGAACTTTTCTTAGAACCTAATTTTAATTATATAAATTCCAAAAATGCCATGTCTAATTATAACGAATTGGTAATTAACTATAATGAATATGTTACGATGACACATGTTCTTGTTGTGATGACCATCGCCTAATTTCATAGTTAGATGACTATAATAAGACAAAATATATTTTACTTCTTCGGATGGTATAGTATTTCGGTTCTTCTCTTTAAAACAAAAGAAATCATGTTAGATGTAATACGAAAAATATGTGTATAATTAATCAAATGACTATGATGACATTTTAACACCTAGTCCACCACCCCCAGCCCTACGAAAATGTACAAAAAATCAACTTCTGAATCTTATGTTTCCAAAGAAAATGAAAAAAAACTTAATTTGTGCTTTTTGATATGACGACAACTTTTTCATACCAATTAATACACAGACACATATCTCACATCAGATAATAATAATTAGTTTTTGTTGTTGTTTAATGTCGTATAAAGTCATAAAATCATAAGTTAACACCGTCGTAGCCATACATATACATATATACATTCGTATTAATCGATTGTGTGTGAAAAATAAAATGGAAAGTCACGTAACAAATTTTCCCATCAATTTATTATTCATATACGAATACGAGTGAAAATGCCTATGCTAACATGATTCCATCCGACAATGCGATAAAAACGTATCGGGTTATATAGACAATATGATTTACATGCAAGACAATGACAATGACGTGAACGACTCGGTCGCGTATAATAGATTATTCTATTCATCGTCAGTTTTAGTTTCAATTTTAGATTTAATCCATTACGAAAGAAAATTGCGTCGTTAAAAGAAAATCGTAAATTGAAAAGTCATAAAAGTAAGAAATTTGTTATGACATCTTATTGAATTTATTGGCATTTTGTATTCCCGCCATTAATAATATTTTATGATTTATTTTATTGCAACCATGTATTGAACTCTTATTGTGGGCGAAAAATGTATGATGGAATTATAAAAAAAAAACAAAGTTTTTCCAGCAAATATAAAATTTTTAAAGTTTTATGTATCATTAATTTTGAAAAAACGTCACAGTCAAAAGTCACACAAAATTAATAGTAGCTCAAATTATTTCTTGATAAGTTAGAAAACGTCATAATACACTTCACTGAGCCAAATAAAAGCACAAATCTAATAAATACCCAATTTGATCTGTTTAGTTGCTCAATTTATATAAGAGTTGTAAATATTGGCTTAAATTTTCTAGGGTATAAGTTTAACATCATATTTTTTGTCTGAGTTTTTAAATTATTTGTTTAGAATTACTAGAATTTGGCGTTTGATACATAAAAGTAGCTCAAATTATGTCCTAAAAGACTTTATGGTGTTATTATCTTTTAATACAGTTTAACATTTAACAGTAATCAATTGCTAAGCCACGATAGATTAAGTTCGTATTTGAGAAGTTTTTATGTGTATTTTGCTTCCGAAGTTCCAAATACCAATTTTTAGTATTATTCATACTATAAAATTGTTTTGAAGTCACCCAAAATTAATAGCAGCTCAAATTTATCATTACTAATTTTTACCAATAAGTTGGAAAACGACATAAGGAACTTCACTGAATCAAATAGAACCACATATCTAATAATTAGCTCAATTTAATCGGATTAGTTGCTCAATTTATATGTAACTAGTACTTCAGTTTTGTTTAAATTTTATGTGCTAAAACCACGTTTTTTGGTACAATTTTTATTTTTTGTAATAGAATTCGGCATTTGATAAATTAAAAATAGCTCAAATTAAGTTTGAAATTACCATTTGGTATTAATTTGTTGTTTATTACAATTTGGCAAAACTTAATTGGGAATTGTAGGCTCTTAATAAACCATTATATTGATAACTCAAAACAATTTCGTCAACACTTAACTGTAATGAACTTCCTAGTCCTGTTAGGGTAAATCCGTATTTCAGTAGTTGTTATGTGCAATTTAGTCCAAAAGTTTCTCATTTTACAAAATTAATAAAATAATACTAATAATAATTTGGAAAGTAGCTCAAATTATTTTTTTAAATCGTTTTTGCAGATTAGTTGGAAAATTGACTTTATTGTATTATACAACTATCACTAATCCTAATATAGAATAGAAAATGGAAATAAATAATAAATAACTCAGTGTGATCGGTTCGGTTGCTCAATTTTTGTGTGAGTGGTACTTTTAATTTTAGTTTTATATTATAACAATATTGTTTAGAAGTATTATTGTCTGTCAGTGTCTAATGTTTTTTTTTAGAATTACTACAGTAGATTTCGGAATTTCAAAAAATTAAAAGTTGCTTAAACTAAGTTTAATTCTAAAAGACATTTTCTTTTAGAATTATTTTTGCTTCAGAACTTTGACCTAAGATACGGTTAATATAGTGTCTTTTAAACCAAATCATTTAAGTTAAAAGATTAAAGTTCAATTTGGAAACATTGGTCCCTCAAAATCATTCGTTTTGGTTTAGAAGTCACTCAAAATTAATAGTAGCTCATATTATTTTGCTTATAATTTTTCCCGATATGTTGAAAAACGTCATAAGGAACTATACTGAACCAAATAGAACTACAAATATAATAAATAGCTCAATTTGATCGGTTTAGTTGCTCAATTTATATGTTAGTGGTACTTTAATTTTATTTAAATTTTATATCCTAAAATTCTATTTTTTGTTTTTTAGTTATTTTTAAGAATTACTAGAATTTGGTATTTAAGAAATCAAAAGTAGCTCAAATTAAGTTCGAATTCACCATTTGAACAGTTTAACACAGTTTAACAAAATTAAATTTGGAGTTTTGTTAGCTCTTATAATTTTGACCACTCAACACAATTTGATCATTACATCAACCAATTGCTGAGCCATAATAAAATAAGTCCGTCTTTGAGGTGTTTTTATGTGTATTTTGCTTCCAAAGTTCATCTCCGGAACCTTGAACAATCATTCGTTTTAGTCTATGGCACAGTGGGTTTTCAAGCAACAATCGATTTTTAGTGTTTGAAAGTATGAATCAAAATGGTTTTGAAGTAACTTAAAAATAGTAGTAGCTCAAATTTTTTAAACTAATTTTTCCTAAAATATTAGAAAACGTCATAAAGATTTTCATTTCACCAAATAGAACCACAAATATAATAAAAATCTTAATTTAATCGGTTTAGTTGCTCAATTTATATGTTAGTGGTACTTCAATTTTGTTTAAATTGTATATCCTGAAATTCTATTTTTGGTTTTTATATTATTTTTAAGAATTATTAGAACTTGGTATTTGATACATTAAAAGTAGATCAAATTAAGTTTGATAACAATATTTGCTATTAGTTTCTTGTTTATCACAATTTTTTCTACTAAATAGACCCAAAATTTCAATAAGGGCCTCAATTTATTGTTTAAATTGCTCAAAATTAAATTAAATGGTAAACAATTGAAATTCCTAAGTTGCTCAAATTATTTTTATTCAATTTTTTCAATATGGGAGAAAAGGCCATTAGAAATTATTTTTTCGCTAATATAATTTTAACGACTGAATAGACCCAACATAAGCAGCAAAATTTAATCATTCTGAAGACATTTTGAAGAAGTATGTTAATTTTACCTGTGAAACTATACGCTACTTCCAAAATCTCCTTTTTAGGCCTTGATTCAGTTATGTAAAAAGTAGCTCAAACTTGTATTTGATCTAAACTAAAATAGATCCTAAAAAGGAATAAAGGGCTTAATTTGATTATCTAATTCTAGCTTAATGCGTTTACTAGGTTCGCAAAAGGTACTGTGGAGCAATTATTTAAAAATCTGGAGATAGTTGGAATTATACATGATACTTAAAATAATCCATTCTATGTCTGATCATGATATGTCTTAAATTAAAATACTTATCAGTCTTTTGAAATTTAATTGAATAAAAAGCAGCTCAATTTATTATTTGAACTAAACTTAACTAGATCCTAAAATCGAATAAGTAGTTTTTAAATACCTAATTCTATCCATTATAATGGCTTTTATCAGATTACCAAAAGATACTGTGGTTGAATTTAGTTTATTCTTTTAATTTTGAGCCATAATTTATAAACTAATGCTTATCATTGGATTGTTTGACAATACATTAATACCTTGTGTCAGACCATATATTGTACTTCTTTACATGACGTAGCGCCTTAAATCTTTTTTTGAGTCAGAATTTTCAAAACAGAAAAATAAAAAGTAGCTTAATTATTTATTTGCTTAATTGTAAACTTGCAAATAACTTTATATTTGATGCAATTTTAAGATGATGAATATAATCTGATGTTTGATTGTTAAATATAAATGAATTACAAATTCAGAATTCAGAAAATTTAAAAGTAGCTCAAATTATTTTGAATTATTATTTACTTAAAAAAATCTCAATTAAGCTAGTGTTTGTCATTTAACCCACGAATCGACTATATAGCTGCATTGAATCCGCCTAGTAGCTCAATTTAAATTTGAATGTTAAATAATTTATAGTATAATGTACCCTAGTTGCATGCTACTTTGTCCTGGCATGTAAACTAGGAACACAGTTCTATAATGCTATTGTTGACTCAATTTTTGGATCACTTTACTGTGGCCGAATAAGTAAATTGAAATAGTGCTAATCGAATATGTAGCTCAAATTAACCAATTTTAAATTATTTCTTTATTAAATGAAAAGTAGCTCAAATTATTTTTTTTGTAAATAACGATACTTAAATGATACGTAAGAAATTTTTTTGTTATAAACTAGTTTTTTGTTTAACATAATTATAACTAGTCAAATCAGACACAAAAATCGAATATATGGCTTATTTTATTTAATTGCTCATTAAATGGTAAACCATTTCCATTCTAGTAAAACTCAATTCAACACGTACTATGAATTTTTTACTCGTCGAGATAAAATGGTATTGTCCCCCAAAATATTTCAAATATTTACGATGTATGTTGTTTTTTATTGGAAAATTTCCAATTTATTTTTCTAACGATTAAATAAGGCAATATTTTTGTTGTGTAAATATTTGAGTTTATTTATTTATAAATTTTTTTGTTTTTATTTTGTTCACCAAAAATACATTTCCAATCTCGATAGATAAAAAGAAAAAACGTTTTAAAATAATTCTTGTTTGTTGCTTGACGTAGGTGAAGAATAATTTTTGACATAAATATTTATATAAACATTTTTTGATTTGAAAATATTAATTTTCTTAAATTGATTTTCAAAAAAAAAATTGAATATAAATCGTAATGATCATGGCATATTTACATAGATACAAAATTATGATGCAGAAGTTTACAATTGATTGAGAACAGATTGGTATTTTTATACAGTATGATTTATAGAGTACTGTGCAGGTAGTATTTTGAAAATCCACTTGTTTGATCTATATAGTCCTGAAATTTGCATTACTCAAAAAACTATATTTCTAAGTAGGCCATACACATTTTTACTTTAAATAAAACAACCGACGACTCGTTTATTAAGAAATTTAGTGTCACTTTGTTATTAGGTAAATTGTGATTGGCTGCTAACCTAAGGTGATCATCTTTCACATCAATACGCGAAGATGCTTCATTGCGTTGGTTGTCAGAGAAGACAAGGTTTGTTAGATCATACTGTACATTCAAAACACGTGTATACCATAAATAATTCATATGAAAGTTTAAGCACGTGTACCTTATTAGAAAGCCTTATATTTGGTACACAGAGATGAACAACAACTCTGCTCATTTTAATTATAAAAGTAATTTAATCGTAATAATACCACAAAACCAGAAAATTTTTCTTTTTTGTTTGAAAATTGTTTTGTTTTGGTAATGTTATGGCTGAAAATGCTCTTAAGTGTATAGGTAGGTCTCTCTTGCTACTTATAGTTCTATCTATTTTGTGTATAATAAAATTATATTGAATAACAATAATTTATCATTCAACCAACCTTAACACAATTTAAAACATTTTTTGGGATCATATTTTTGTTGAGAGGTGTAGTTTGGTGCTATATGCTACAAATGTTTGCTTCCCTTTTGTTCGTTCGGATAGTATACATGATATACAATTAAAATGACCTGTTTATTGTGTTCAAGGCATTTTTAATAAAATAGTCTTTATAAAATAGTTTGATCCATTTTCACACTGCTTTAATTTAGTTCGCCTGAATGTTCGAATAAAACTAAATATTATTTTTTATTGCAAATTTTGTGTCTTTTCTTAAATAAAGTTTACGCCGGAATGACCGAATGATTATTATTTTATAGTTTTGTTTTTACAAAACGGACGCCATTTTGTCATGAATTATAATATGAAGCGACGCCATTTTGATCATTTTCGTTTATTCAAACAAAACGAGTAACTAACATACACCATTTTAGTATTTCTGTTTGCTCTATTGGTTTTATTTTCACTTAACACTTCACACGTTAATACGCGTTTCAATTAACTTATCGTATCGGCATCAATATCATATTGGCAAAATTAAATCCCGGTTGACCCCCAAAATTGTGATTTGTTAAATTGACGAGATACGAATAATTTAAAAAATTTAAAAAATTTAAACACGAATCTTTAATATTATATGTTAACTTCTTTATTATTATTTTAAATTTTAATAATCTTCTTATGGCCGTTCATACTCCGTGAGCATTGTTCTATCGACTAGTCTATTGTTTCTTTTTCTTTTATTTTATTGACTATGGTGACTGCGTTCGGTATTATAGTTTTCACTGTTGGCAACACTTATTCCCATAAATATATATATATATATATATATATATATATATATATATATATATATATATATATATATATATTATTTACAAAAAAAAACCAAGATTGACGACATTTCAAAATTATTTACCACGTAAATTCTGAAAATTTTTCTTGAATTATTTACTAAATTTTTAAATTTCTATTAAATATTTAAAATTGAAATTGTTAAAAATACTTTTTTAAATTAAGTCATTTTCAAGAACCAAACTTTATAAATTGACATTTGGCATTTAGTCTTTGTGCAAAACGAAATACAAAACGCGTAAAAAGTTAGAATTTTAACTTTTTATTCACCACAAAATTTTTAACTGGACGAGGGCAGTTAAAAATTTTAATCATATTTTCATTTGACGTTTTGAGCATAATATAACCATAAATGAAAAATTTACTAGTAATTTATGTTACCTTTTTTTATCTATATTTATTTCTACCACAGTATAACCGATTCGCACTCGGCCTTATATAAACAAATTTTTTTTTTTAAATCTTAAGTTTTGTGCAACTGTTTTATTGATAATTATTGAGTATACATCAATATATTTTTTATTGTTAAGGTTCAAGTTTCCGATTAAAGATTGAAAAACAATTTTCGGCTTCATCTGTTAGCCTTACAGTAAGCAATCCTTTAAATCGAGTTTTCATGTATTTTTTTCGATGATTTAGGCGCTTATATCGCGAAGAATAGTCGTATTGTTATATTTTTAAACTAGAATTGTCTCTGGATTATCCGCATAACATCTATTCTTAACGAAATTCCATAGTAAAAGGTCCAACGGCATCAAATCGCGGATCCGTGCAGTTTACTTAGTCTCCTAGATGGAAATGTGCTTTGTCTAAAAATATGATTTTTCGACCAATATTGACGTTATTATCAAGCTGGTCTATAGCCCACGCAAAAAACTAATATTGAAGTGGATTTGCCTTCTACGCCTGAGCCATCTGGACTGTGTAGGTGAATAATCCGTGGTCAAAATCAACATCGGTATAGTAAAACCTGAGCTGATTTTACAAAACATAACTCGTCGAAATGATTTCATCTCTGTGGCGACAACAACATTATAGAAATAATACAAACAGAACACGAACAAAATATGTATCCAGAAGAATGAATATAATGACGAAAAAAGACTTTTTATTTATGAAAAAACCATTACGAACAAAGCACAACAAAAGCATAATAAAAAAAAACACAACAACCAAAAAGTAAGGAAGCCTTGAGTAAAGCATCGACATTATATTGATTTTTAATGTTCATGATTGTGTTATGTTGAAATCATAAAACTACGAGTATACATTATGTTCTGAATTACATGTTATTATTAGTGTTGGAAATTCACTTTCTATTCATGTCTATGCTCATTGAAATGAATACGTGCTCATACTATGTTTTTGTCCTATATGATTATTTACGATTATTTCTACTTTGTAACGACGGTCTCCACGTCTCCAACAAAACCTATAATTTTAACATAATATATATACTATACGACTCTGAAGTGTAAAGTCATATCAAATTTTATGTAAATTTACGAAACAACATAAACCTGGAATTATTTTTTTAAACCGTTTATGATTTTAATTTTGCGCTAAGCTTAACAAATTTACCATTGCATGTTGTTTATGATTATAGGCACGTGAATCATGTTATGAAGATCTCAAACGTATAAAATATGTGTTCACGTTTTCGTAAACAAAATAATTATGTTTCGTTCGCGTGTTATATGTAATTTGGCTGCACGCCAAACTAGATTTGCGTGGTTAAAGCATGTAAGCGATTCGACATTTATTTTTAGTAACATGATGTTGCCTAAATGTGTGTAACATGTAGTCGTATAAATATTGCGCCAAAGTTCATTAGCTTTCGTATTGATTTGATTAGAAAAAAGAGTTTTATTGTTTAACTTGTGTACATTTCTGTATAAATATAGTGTCACTCGTTTATTGTAACTGTTACATAATTTTAACGTAGGGTTGATACGTTAAAATGCCTTTCCAAGTTTTCTTTGCGCTGCTGCCATCTTGTTTCCAGACTGCAAAATATTTCACATTTAGCTAGTAAAATTTTAAACTTTATGTTTCAATTGTTGGAAGGTTTTTTGACTTACTATAGTGCTTTGGTGATCCATTTCAAAAAAAATTCAAACAAAGCAAGCTTTTAAATAGGCTTTTAAGCATTTCCAAAAAGATAATTGATTTTTAGCATAAAAATAACTTAAAAGTGAGATAACATAAACAATTTAAATATTTCATCATACGATAATGTTTTAAGTGAGCTTTTAGGTATTTTATTCGAACATTCAAGCTTCAAAGCCAAAAAAGTTCATTTTTTTTAGTTCAAATGGAAGAAACTAAATAGAAGGTCTGATAGATAGTAGATTAATTTATAAAACATATCGAATATATTAAAAGCTTAAAAAAGCTTTTGTACCAAAAGCTTCCATACATATTTTGGTAAAATAAAACCTTTTCAGAATTCGATAATGAGTCAAATAAGTATGTAGTAACGTCAAAAAAATGTAAACTTTAATTATATCTAAAAAGCCATAGACAGCTTTTACAAATATAGACACGAGATTCAAATTTAAAATATTTCATAAAAGTGCAATAAAGCTTTTAATTCATTATTAATTTGTTAGAATACAATCAGTAGCTCAATAAGCTCTACAATGTTTAGAGCTTATTTAAAAGCTTATATTATTTTGTAGTAAACTATTTAAAGATTTTTTCACTCTATTCTGTTTTTTCGTTAGTAAACATTATATTTTTTCTCAAACTTAACTGGTCTTGTAATTTTTCAGTTAATAGAAAAAAACAAAATAATTTTTGGAGCTTTTTAAATGGTTATATTAAAAGGCACGATTACTGTCCGAATTCTGTAGAGTAAAACAGTTCGAGCTGTAAAAGCAGGAACGCAGCACCTTGTTTGATGCAAGAAAGCGCAAAAAATACTTTAAATGTGTAAACAGCATTTTAGAAAAGCTTTAACAATAATAATTTGGTGCCAAACATTGCCCTCATTTAATGCCAAACATTGCCCTCATTTTTAAAATGAACGGAAGCAATCATTATTGGAGTTTTATTAGACGGTAATATATCTGATATATCTGAAGATATATTTTTAACTATAATAAAAAAAGCTTTTTTAACTGAGCTTTTATGAATAATTAAACTTAAAAAGCTGCTTAAGTCAAAAGCTTTAAACTTGATCTCAAATTTGGCTGAAGCTGTTTGAAAAATGTTCACTAAAAACAGTTAAATCATTTTTGGAGCTTTTAAAGTCTCTCAATTTAAGTGTTTAGACATTTAAATTTTTTATGCAACTTTAACTGTTATAATTTATAGCTTTTTAATTGTAAAATAAGGCATAAATGGGTTTTCTCGTTACAGTGGAATTGACAATAAGCTTTTATTAATTTTCTGTTTATTTTATAAGCATGGTAAAAGCTGGTGGAAAATATTTTTTTTTATCACTGTAACTTGAGTTGGCTTATATTTTTAATACAGCATATTATAGAATTTAAGTTAGAGCTTTTACAGTTATTTAAGCCGAATGCTTAATATGCTTTTAAAGTTATATTTTGAACTGTCAATTCGAATAAAGCTTCAGAGAAATATTTTTAAATTGTAACTTGATTTAACTGTATAATTTAGTTAAATAATTTAGGATTCGTTAAATTTAAAGTGAGCTTTCAGATATTTCTTATGATAATTGAAATGGTAATGTCATTAATTGTCATAATTTTTCATCTAGCGAATTTTACATGTTTTCTTTAAAATATTTAATAAACTTTTGTAACTGAAGCAAACCCAAGGTTATTAAATTTTTTTCACTAAAATTTAAGCTCTCGTCATTTAAAATTCATAGAGCTTTGAAACAGTCTTTAAGGTGTTTAAATGACCAAATAAATGACCTTTAATGTCGTTTAACACCGGTTCAAAATTTGAAAAAAATATATTATACCACAATGTTTCAAGTAAGCTTTTAGGTAGTTCATTTGAGCATTCAAGTTTTAAAGCCATAAAATGTCATAATTTTTAGTTCAAACGAAAGAACCTATAAAAAATGTTTCAGAAGATATTAGAGTAGCTCTGAACATATCGGAAATATTTAATAGTTAAAAAAAAACTTTTATACAAAAAGCTTTCATAATGTTTTTGGTTTTCAGAAGACGACGATGAGTCAATTAAATTTCAAGTGAGTGTAGCAGTGCCAAACATGTTTATACTTTAATTTAAACTAAAAAGCCACCGAGAGCTTTTAATAATAGTGAAACGTGATCCAAATGTAAATTACTTCATAAAAGTGCAATAGACCATTCAGATTGGTATCAGTAGCTTAAATAAGTTTTTTAAAATAATGACATTTTAGATATTTCATAGGATTATTTAAGCTTTTATTACTTAAGCTTTTATTACTCTTTTGTTTATTTTATAATCATGATAAAAGCTTTATAAAAATATTTTTCTGAAAGAACTTTTACTTCTAATGATGAATGTTTTAAAAAATATCATATACGCTAAATTTATTTCTCTATAAGTTCAGAATCAAAAGCTTAGTAAGCTTTTAATAATTCTATTCGAAAAAAGCTTCCAAAATATTTTTAAAATTGATTTAACTTTAGTCAAATATTTAGAATCAAATAATTTTGCAAATGAGCTTTCAGACATGTCACATGATAAGCTTTATTACCATAAACTGTATCATCTTTAAATCAGAATAAGTATGTGCTGAATAATTTCAGTTCTGATAGAGAGTAATCTTATTCATAACACAGAAATTTGGAAAAGCTTTCTTTATCAGTGATTTTTACTTGAACGACAATGAGCTTTTATAACTCTTTATAATAATGATAAAAGCTTTAAAAAATATTTTTCTGAAAATAATTTGTCACTGTAACTTGAGTTTTTTTGACAATATAGTTATATATTACAAAATATTATATAATTTTTATTTAGGAGATTTCCGAAAGCATAAGAGCTTTTACAGTTGTTCAAATTTAATGCAAATGAAGAATCTTATACATTAAATTTATTTTTTTTCAATAAGTTAGGAATGAAGAGCTTTTAAAATTATTTTTTAAGGCGGTCAATTTGACTAAAGCTTTAAAAAATATTTTTAAACTGTAACTTGATTCAACTGTACAATTTAGTTAAGAAATTTAGGACATTAATTTATAATAATTACATTTTATCCACAGAGCTTCTAGAAATATTTGAACGTGAGAGAGCTTTTATACATCTTATATATACCTTCAAGCTTTTGATCCATAAAGCATTCAAATTTCAATTAGGTATTTTGTGCATCAGTTAAAAGCTTAAAAAAAAGGATTTTGATTAAATTATTTGGAGCTTTTTGGTGAGACAATTTTTACACAGGAAATTTTAAGCTCTTTAAAACTTTTAAATTAATTGAAATGAGCTTTTAGATTTATGGTTCAAAATTCGAGTTATTCGAAAAGATGTTTTAAACTTGATAGGAAGTCTTATCAATAGTACAATTTTACAGTGCTATAGCACTCGACTAAAAAAAAGCTTGTAATACAAACATAATGATTTTTTGTTTGATATTTGATTCACAATAAATTATCAGTCAAACCGTGTACGATAAAAAATAATATTTTGTTGTTGTCATTTACAAAATGTATTATATTTATCAATATCAAACATCAACATCTTTTATCATAAAAAAAAGTCACTGACTTTTCTCAGCATAGACACGAAAGCAAGCAAAACTTTTTATTTATTTTATTTTTTGTTTATTTTAGAATTTTCATTATTTTTCCGTAATCAATAAAAATAAAAAGTCGAGAATAACATTTATTTTTCACCCCCATATATCTAGCATTCTAGGAGGGCGACGCCGCGCACAAATTAACCGAGACAAGTTTTCCTTATTCGTTTTTATATTACGTTCGTTTTAATACGGTTTGCTGTGTTGATATTGTTAGACACATTAAGGCGCCAGTTTCCTTGTTGCAATATTTTCTTATTATTATACAAAACTATTATTATTTATTATGATTACTATTATTATCAATACATATATAAACATATCTTGGTATATACATATGTTTACAGGTAGCTACTACTTTACACCATACTCGCATGACACAGTTTCGATGTATCACAGTTGCCAGTGTGCAAACCCTCGGATAATACGATCTCGTTTGACAAGGTTGTGATGTTAAGAAATAAAATAAAACCTCTTGTCAAATTAGAATCCAAATCATATGTGCTCATACAACCAATAAAAATATTCATTAAAATTTGTTTATTGTTTTTGATAATATTTGACAGAAGCAAAAAAATTTTGTCGAAATAGTAGAATTTAAGACTTTGTCCGAAACCCATGATAAATATTTGTGAATAAAATTTTTGACATTTGAAAAATATTCCCATACATTATAAAAATTATGCTGTCCGAAAAGTAACTAAAATAATTGATTGAAATATTTCTCCAGCTGAAATGAGTGAGGCATAAAAACTATGAAGAAAAATTACGTTTAATTGTGTGCATTGTTTATTGAAATTGTCATAGCAACGAAAATGTTCAAATTTTTCTTATACAATTTTTGAATACAATGACAAAACCAAGTAGTGAATTTTATATGTTTTATTGTAAATATCCGAGTGTGCTACGTGATGAGGTTGGCTTTTATTATAGAATTATAGAAAGTTTTTGGTATTTGTCAAAAATTATCATAGCAACTGATCGTATTAATTTGGGTGTCTTTGATTTTCAAAAATTTATGTTCACAATAATTATAATTTCTATACTATAGACGGTTTAGAATGTGTCAAAACCCTTCAAGTTTTAAATATATGCATAGTGACGTCACTACAACTACATACAAATAAAAATATTCATTAAAATCAGTAGGCTTATTGTTTATTGTTTTTGAAAATATTTGACAGAAGCAAACAAATTTTGTCAAAATGGAGGACGCAATTATTAATTAATTATTAAAATTTTAAATGTCAAAAAACGATGAACAAAACATTTTATTGTTTAGAAATTCATATATATTTTTTTAACTGTGGAAAAAGATATTGCTACCAAAGCGTTAGGTTCCAGTGAAGCAACTATAATGATAATAAAAAAATAAGTCAAAATCTTTAAAACTACATAATCAATCAGTTTAAGACCCACTTAAGTAAATTATGAAAAAAATCATGGAATGTACGGATCGAAGACAATAAAGGGAATGACATTAAAGAATCAAGAACCAATAGGTAAACTAAAAAAGTAGCACATAAAAAGTAGTACTAAGAAAGTGTCACATGGGCTGAACTTTTCAGTTGAAAACTTCTATCAGTTGAATTTTTTAGCGATTTTGAGTGAATAAGCGTTTTTTAGTGAATATACTGACCTTCCAGTTTCTCAGGTATGGAATCAATTTACCATTTTGAATTTTTGTGGAAATCATTCCTTTGACAGCTAATGAATTAAAATCATCCTCTAAACACGACTGTTATATCATCAAATTGTTGACCTGTAAGAGAAGAAAGATGAAGAAAGAAAGAGAAGACAATTGATGATATTTACGATATAAGGAAATGACTCAACGTCATTATAGATTTCGGTAAAAGAATCCCAAATGACGTCGTACTATTTTAACTGAAGAGTTAAGAATTTTTTAATTTTAAAAGGATACATACTCAAGCTACCATTACACAGTTTCTTCGGAGAAATATAGGGTCGAAAGTTAAAGTAGCAGCTTAGGGTGAAATTTGTAAATTTTTAGTCAATACCAAACCACGTCAGCTATATAGATTCTGAGTATTGCTTAACATGATTTCACATTACTCGGCATTTATATGGAACCAACCTACCATGTTATGCGGGGGTTACCTATATATATAAAGAACAAAGATTGGAACAACAGAATATGAAAAAACTGGAAAATATAAGTAAAACTTTAATAAAAAGCTTTCGTCACCAGATTTTCTTTATATATAGAGCACTTTAATATAATTCTTTCAAAAGACCATCTGGTAAAGTATTCTAAAAAATTTTCATTTCATTTATTAAAAAAAAAAAAAAAAATGTGGATGAAAATTAAAAAAAAAAAAATAAAAAGCAACAAAATGACGCAGCAAGTAGCAACATCACACTATGCTGATGAAATCACATTGTTATTTGAAATTAGATCTGTTTCAAAGATGGAGAGCATAAAATTGGATTACATTGAAGAATATAAATACATTTCGTTAAAAGGTTTGAAGATTTTGTAAATATTTAAACTTTAACACATTTTAAAGCTTATTTTAAATGGTAGATTAACTATAGGGGTTTACGGTACAATTTGCAAACAATTTGATTGAGTTTGGAAAATTATAGTTAGGAAAATTTAGTTTTCATACAAATTTAATCAATGAGATGTTGTTTTAGTTCAGTTTACACTTTTCGAATACCGAAAGTAGTTAATCGGACGGTATATATCGTCGTGATATTACTAAATACCGTAACAGTGGAATGGCAAGTGATACAATGCACTTGTATTCTAAACTCAATATGTCGGGTGGCTTAGCGGGTTACTCAGCTTAATTGTCAAAGAACAATAAGCGTAATAATTATATTTTTAATTTTTGCAATCATCTAGCTTATTATTTCAGCTTTGACAGAATATAGATATTCGTTACTGAAAATCAGCAAACTGCTTCGCCCTAACAATTAAACCAGCTCTAAAGGTTTTGTTCTTTTGATTCTGCGCATGCTACTGATGTTGTTTATGAGTTGAATTGTCTCGATATTCGATGTTGTTGAAGTCTTTCTTAGTCTCTTGTATTTTACTGGATTTCAATTAAAGCGTGATCCACTTTAAGGTCTCTATGTAGTTCATTATTTCTGACGTACCATATGGTGCCTCGTCGATGTTCCTTAGTATCCTATCCTGAAACCTTTTAATGATCTAAACGTTGCTCGGTGTGAAAAACCCCAAAGTTTCAGCATGTTCTATGTTGATAGAGACGAAATTTATTTATTTCAGTAATATCTTATTATTCTTATCTTAACACACAAATGTTAAAAATTTGTTGCTTTCTCTAGAAGCTATAAGACATTTTGCATCTGTAAAATTCACGACTGTGTTGTTTTGTAATGCAGGCCATAACACACTGCTCTGTGGTAGGTACACCTGGGCTCATCTAATTTGATTCTGAATAATCTATCTTTGAAATATGATTCCAGTTCAAATTTTGTCAAAAGCTTGCGCATTGTTCAAAAATATCGTTGAACAGACTTTTTTTTTGCTTAAGTGTTTTCTCAATTATATTTCAAGGTTTCAGTAGCATGATTTTTTCTGCAATTTTCCACAAACTAAGTACACATTTATAAAAATTATGAGCACTTTTAAGAATGGTTAGCTTAGTTCGAACTTCCGTTTGTAATTATTTTAAAATGTCTGCAGTGATAAGATCGTAACCAAGAGCTTTTTTCGAACATATATTGAATTTTACCTACCGCATGACTTTTTTTGGGGAAGGATATCTTTACTTTTCCCATTTTAAATTTTTTTCCGCTTCTGTTTTCAGCATTAACTCAAAAAATGGCTCAAATTTTAATTTTTAAAATTGTTATAATGTTTTAGTTAATAATCTAGTTAAAATAATTAAAAATTCTACAAATTTCTAAAAATTAGACTAAAATTTTGAAATATCAGCTTTACATACCATTCTCCACGTTCCCTCAGACTCCAGCATGCTTCCGCACAGACCATATTACGATTTTCATTCTTAAGGCGCTTAACCTATAAACAGAATAGAAGTAATCTCGTTAAGAATTATTAACCTGCGACTCAAGTGAGTATCTCCCACGCTTGGCATTATTCGTGATAAACCTCCATTTACTCTCCCAGCTTTCTCACACACAATGTCCAGATAGACCTTGAATGGTAGTCTATAGGATCGATTATTACTTCCTGGTATTTAATAAACGGTTTAGATACAATTTTTTGTCTACTTTAACTACTATGTTTAACATCCTTGTCCTACTGTGTATCTGAACTATTTCTGTCTTTTGCTTCGCCAACTACAAATTTATAGACGATAACTACTTCTATGACTCTTACACTTCAGATATATATCTTGTTCACCCCCTCTCTATGTTTTGCCACCACAACAACTACCACATCATTCGCAAAGCCCCTGTATTTCTAAAGTAATTAGCTCCAGCCTTGTTAAATACTTGGGAACCTCTTTACTTAGTAGCGCATCTAATATACACTCCCACCTAGCCGAGTTAAAGGAATTTTGAACAACTAACGTTTTAGTTACACAATAACTTTTAGAACGTCCCTACCATCTGACAACTGCAATCGCATCTCTCACCTTATGCAGTCTCTGGCATATGATCCTCTCTAATATATTACCAGCCGTATCTAGCAAGCGAATTGGGCGGTATTATGATAGGTTTTCTAATGCCTTCGTTCCTTCCGACAGAAATAGGATCAGTCGTTGTATTTTCCACTGCACGGGGAAAACCCTTCCGCTAGGCAAGTATTATACAAGCCAAAAAACCGCTCCAGATATGCAAAGAGTGCAGTTGGCAACGTTGTCCTATATTGAAAATTTTATCAGGATCGGAAAAGTTGTAGTTTGCCACTTGCTCTTAGAACCTCATCCATTGACACTGGTGGAATTACTTCTTGCTCGCCCCTTTGTTTGATGATTCTCGCATAACCACGCTGTTATAGAAATAACGTAGAGACAATATTTTCTTACAATTCTGGGCACGGCGGGCTTGCATTGTATGTACCCTTAAACTTTTTTATAACTACTCTATATGGCTTGCCCCAAGGGTCTCGGTCTACCTCTTCACACAGTTATTGAAAGCATCACCGTTTGCTTGCTATAATGGAATTAGCGAAGAGCAACATATTGTTGGCGTAGCTCGTATTTCATTTCGGGCCTTGTACTATGATATAAGCGTCTAGCACTAAAGCGTTTTTTAAGCAGCTTGGCTATTTCCTTGGTCCACCAGTATACTGAAACCTTTCAACTATCTGCAGCGTTCCTGCATCACAAGCTATGGTGATGCAATCTATCATTATATTTCATTAGGATCCTGATTTTCTGCTTTTCGTCAAACATTTTATGTTTCCAGCCATTAAATTTCTGTTTTTCTGCCATTAAATTTTCTGCTTTTCGTCAAACATTTTATGTTTCCAGCCATTAAATTTCTGTTTTTTATCATACAAGATGTATACACAATGGTTTGGTGATCTCTGTGTGTGTGTGTATAGATCATTTTCTTCTCATCGAAATACTTTAGTAAGGAGCTACTCATAGTAATCCATGTGAGATCACCTATCGAGCTAGCACTGCCCCTACGAAATGTGGTGGTGTTACCAACACTAAGCATTACCACTGGAAGTAACGAAAGTGCTTCCAGTAGAACTTTACTTCTATTATTAGTAACTCGGCTTTCCCATTCTACGGCCCATGCATTAAAATCACCTGCAATTAACAAAGTGCGTTTGAGGCATTTGAAACAATTTTAAAAACTTTTCTGCCACCAGCGATTCAAGAGTCTGAAGTTCTTCGTAAAGTTTTTCTGTCTAAAGTTTTTTTTTGTTTCTAGGAAAGCTTTCTGTGTCAATTTTTTAACACATCAGCATCATGACCAATACTTTTTTCTAATTGGTACTGGAAAATAGCTGTTTGCAGTTGATTCCCAGTTTTTTCCAACTCTAGCAAAAAATCTCCCTTCGTAGTTTGGCGAATATGAATAACTTTTTTCTCCAGATCAGCAAGTTCTGAGTCCACTTTCACTTTCTTTAGCAGATTAGAATACGGTACAAGATCTAGTTGGTCGTTTCCGATTTCTTTTTCACCTTTTTGATGCAACTTTTTATCATTCTGGTTTATCTTCTATCGCTTCTTTCTCATGTTTTTTTTTCTGGTTCTAAGGCTGGTTCTAATTCGTTTCTTTTTGCCCAACTGAAGACCAGTTTGTGGCGGTTAATCTATGTTTCTTTCAGCAGTGTCTGCATTAGAAGCGTCCATTGTTTTGCTTGTCCCTTTATCTTGTATAAGTGAAATGCCTACTGCTTTAACACTAACAACTGGGTCTAATCAACTAGTTGGGGATCAATTATCCGAACTTGGCTCAAATTTGGCCGCTTCTTGATAAGCAACAATTTTTGGTTGCCAAGTTTCCCACTGTTAGAGCATTGCGGTCGTTGGTTGTCGATAACTGGAAGCTCGCTCGCTCATCTCATAAAGGCGCTAGTACTGGGGCTTCTAGTCCTGCACTGTAATTTTATCGTTGCTTTTCTTCATTCTTGGTTTTACACTGGGATGCAACAGACGCTTCAAGACAGTTTTGATCCTCGAATATTTTATTTTCCACCTACCTTCTAACTATCCGGTTAGAAGTTTCTTCTATCGTCCATCCGAGGACACTAAATGTGTCTGTTGTACTTTCAGTACACTATAAGACTGTAATGGGTGAAAATTTCATCAGGTGGTAGAAGGTTACAAATGAACTAGATCACATATGAAAGTCACTAGGCCCTCGTTGGGCGGCAGCATCTAATTAGTGGAATAAAAGGGAAAAAATACTTCCGAAAAAAAATTCCAAAAACAAACTGAAATCATTCTATAACTGAGGAAAAGCTCCACAGTGAAAAGTGATAGCCAATAATTGTCGATCCCACTGTCATAAACAAGCAGCTAACCCAAAAAATGGCATGTATGCAGGCTATATTGAAAATAAAGTTGGTGCTCTTTAATCAAAGGAAACCATTAACCCACAGAAATATCTAAATTTCAGTCCAAAAATTTAAAATGGTCTATAGAGAACCATGATAGGATACATCTAAAAAAATTCTAGAAGTTTAAAGTAAGACATGCTTAATGTTTTGCTGCATTAAAGTTTCTCCGAACGTGACAAAAAAAAATTTAATTACATTTTCAGAATTTGGGACATGTTTAGAATCAGTAACGGATTAAAATTGATAGAGTTTTGTAGTTTAGTAGTTTTGTAGTCTAGTATGACGCAGCATGCATAATCAAAGTATAAATATGGTTGCCACAATTTCGTGCTTGAAGCAAACTTTTCAAATGTAAATTTTATTCATGTTAAAAAGATGTTTATTATGTTGCGATTTGCATAATTTTTTTTCTAGTAAGAAACATTTGTAATTTTATTTTGTTGCTATTTTACGTTGTTCATTTAATCAATGGATTAAACAATTTGTGATAATACAAGTGAAAATGTGTTTAACTATCGTATCCGTAAATTAAGGTTGCTTTAAGGAGTCGACCCATTTTTTTTTGTTAAAATCTTAATCACTGTCTATTTATATGCAAATATGTGTTTTGGTAATATAATGTAAAATAACTTTTTGCACCCATAATTTTTATCACACCACACACATACACACACACAACGTAATTATCTTGTCATTAAAGTAAAGAAAATACCTTTTCAATCCTTATAAATTTGTATGAGTTATTCAGCAAACCTACTATTATATATTTTTCCCAGTAGACGGCCTTTATGTGAACTACATTATTATAAAAGCTTTGAACCCTCCACCCATTTTATCATTCTTTTATGCATATTCCAACAACAAAAATCGATTATAAATACATAAATAATAAATTATACAATTTTAATTTTCTACAGCATCGTGTTAGTGTCTTGTACCTTGTCCTCCTTTATGTTGAATTTAAATATGCAATGATACCGATACAAGTTTTTATTAAATCTATTCTTGGAATTATGTATAACATATAAAAGCTATAAATATTTTGTATGTATTATAAAAAAAAAACTTTAATTTTTAATTTTCATCAAAAACGAGTAAGAAAAACTTTTTTAAATGAAAAACTTTGATAACACACACAGTGTGAAAAGCTTCAATGTATGAAAACCATGATAAAATAAATATGACTATGTATGTTCATGATGCCTTAAGAATTTTTGTTTTCTTTGACTACTTTGATGTTCTGGTATTGGTCATAAAACGGTTTGATTTGTCAATTTTTTAAAATTCTAATTTATATTAATTTTAAAGTTTTGTGTCAAATAAAGTGTATATAAATTAGATTTTCGTCGATTTTATGACGTATTGGTCATGAAACGGTTCATTAAATTGATTTGTAATGTTTGATCAATTTATTTAAAATCTAATTTGTATTAATTTTAAAGTTTTGTGTCAAATAAAGTGTATATAAATTAGATTTTCAGCGATTAAATGACGTATTTGGTCATTAAACGGTTAACTCAATTGATTTGTAATGTTTAGACAATTATTTTAAAATCTAATTTATATTAATTTTAAAGTTTTGTATCAAATAAAGTGTATATAAATTAGATTTTCGGCGATTACATGACGTATTGGTCATAAAACGTTAACTCAATTAATTTGAAATGAGAAATCAATTGTTTTAAAATCTAATTTGTATTAATTTTAAAGTTTTGTGTCAAATAAAGTTTATATAAATTAGATTTTCGGCGATTACGTGACGTATTGGTCATTCAACGGTTAATTCAATTGATTTGTAATGTTTAATCAATTTTTTAAAATACAGTTTAATGGTGGTAAACAACATATTGCTGCAACCTTTGAAATTTGTTGATTTTAGTTTCCTTTTTAAAATTTGACTTTGTTGAAATTTAAGATACTCTCATCTCATTATATTTCATAATGGGTATTACATAATAAGCCCATTTTTTAAATGAATAAAAGTAGAATTACAATTTTTTAAGTTACCTCGAGAGGTTTTTATGATTTTGGACAAAACTAAATTGATAAAATTTTAATACAGTATCTACTCTAAACATAATCTCGTTATATTCTGATACAAAAATATAATAAGTACGATTCGGTAATCCAATCACATAAAATACCAAATTGTCATCCGTTGATATGTACAAAAAGGAACTTTTAAGCTTTAGACATAAATTCAACATTTGACTAGTACACATACCAAAAAGTAGTAAATAGTATCATGTTTGTATATTTATATCGTATATAAACGTTAATCCAGATCGTAAAAAAGCTTTAAATGAAATAATCCTACTTGAAATTCCTACGTATCTATTATACGAGCATATATACATATAGGATTAAGAGATGTTGAAAATATCTAAAATATAAGACATTTGCAATGTTAAAAGACAAACGTATCAAAGAACAAAAGCACACATCTTTGATTTCGATGTTTTGTTGTTGTCGTTTGTTATCTTTTTATCAACAAATTCCTAAATAATCTCTAAAAAAAGTAATTTGTTTCTATACATTGTGTTTATCTGTGTGTGTGTGTGTATGTTTACTTTCTACACAACAACATCATAAATAAAAGTGATAAACGATCGAAGTTTTTTTTTTCCACAAAATTGCTATAGACACATAAAGCTTATTTGAGTTCGATTCGAACAAAAACAAAAAAAAAAGCTCATTGGCATCATACGAAAGCTATATAATTGAGAGAATTTTGAAATGAAATTTGTATAGCTAGCTATAAATACAAAACTATAATAAACAAAGTTATTTAGGCGTGTTCAAACAACTTACCAATTTATGACAGGTTCAACCAATTAATTATGGTTTCAACAAAACTTTTTTTTATTGACGCAAGTAACGAAAAAAATTATTTTATGTCTTTAATCTAAATCAAATTAATAGCAAACACGATTGTATATAGGATGTGACCTTTACCAATTGGTTTAAACCGTATTCTGTATTGTAAGTTTAGCCTATCACAAGCTCTTTAAAACTTTTACTACTATATAGTAATTCATTATCAACCCACACAAACACACGAACAAAAAGCTTACTGTTTTTATTTTTCTCAAAAAGCAACTAGTATAAACTTTTGGTGTTATCTTTTGTTATCACTATACACATAAATAAATCATTGAATCTGTATACAGCTATACCTTAAAAGTTCTATAAATTGAAAGTTTTTGTTCAATTTTCATTTTTCACTCTATTGTATTCGGTCGAGTTTGATTTTATTTTATGCCTCGAACAAGTAGTTCATACGAGATAAAAGACAATTGTTTTCGATAACAATTGTTTGATGGTTCTGTTTGGATTTAGAGTCTTTATAAAAGAAATAATACGAAAAATATCTATTCAAATGAGATTCAATTTAGTTAACATATAATCTGGTAAAAGCTCAAAATTGAGTTGGATTACGAAATATAGCAAACAAATTGAAGTGATATGACGTTAGAAGGTTGATAGACAAACATGACATAGTTTCTCACATTGAAAATTGCTTAAGTCCTTCATCAGATGTATTAATAGTATTTTTTTATTTCTTCCGGTGTAAGTTGTAGGATTGTTAGAAGTGCTTGCATTTAAAAACTCCCATTCTGCTTCTGCATCTCGTATACTATACATATAGTAGTACCATCATAAGAAAAAAAAGTTTACTCATTGAAGTTCCAGATATCGGGTCGATCGCTACTGAATAGAATATAGACTTTTTTTAATTGCCTAAATGTATGCTTATAAAAACAAAATAAACAAATTTGGTTTAATTTCCTTGTTTTTGTATCCTACTCGGACACATTAAATTTGAGTGAAAAAGAAATTATTCTGGAGAAATATTTAGACTTTGTCCGAAAAACAACTTTACTGGTTTCCCTTGGTAGTCGAGTGTATCGAGTGGTTGTATTCGTTGACTGATCTTTCTTTAATGAACTTTCCATTCCATCCGCTCTCAGACATTTCATTATTTCCGAAAGGGACGAATAAAATCTCACAACTTGTCCGTTCTTTACTCTTGTAAGGCGGAACCCTAAATACAATGATTTTTAGGACGTTATATTATGTGAATGAAGTAACGGTTTGTTGTCAATTACAACAAACTCGGATACAGTAAATGAAAACAAGATATCTCTGAGTGGTTGTTTGATATCTTTTATTGCTCTGGATTTTGCCTTGGATTTGCCTTGGATTCCTGTTCATCCTCGGAAAATAATGGGTTTGAATGATTTGTTGTCTATATTCTCGTCGGCACCGCGATGGGCCCGTCTATGTGTTGTTAAAATTGTTTCATCTTGTTCCAGCCATTTTAAAATGATCTGAGTCCTGTCACTGTTTTAGGGATGGTGAACTCTGGTATAGCTTTAATTTTTGTTTGTTTGTTATGAATCCGTCTTTAGTAATAACGAACTCATTTATAGTCCTAAGAACTCCACTTCCTCTCTTAGAAACTTGCACTTATCCAATTGAATTTTAAAATTAGCTTTTCCCAGAACTTTGATGATTACTTCTATGCTCCTTTTCGATGTTTTCAAATATGACTATGTCGTCACACAAAGGCGATCGATTTCAATAGTAGGGGGCCAGTGTTTATTTTTTGGCTGTAAGTAATACATCACTAAAAAGATCTGCACCAATCAATAGATCAACAGCGCGTGGTATTTAGTACAATGAATTGGCCAATCGCATATTTGATATGTAAGGCCATGTTAAGGACACCGTTTTGTATTTTCGGTCATCTACGTTCATCGTTTGTATTCCTTAACAAACATAAAGAGGATGAGTTTTATGACATAGAGCACAAGACATTAATGATGTTGTGTGGAAAATTCACATCAAAAACGAAGCATCAAGAATTTAAAATGGTGATAGACTCGTCTCTCTTGTGGTCATAACCCAGTAGTAAAATTTCTCAAGCATCTTCATAATTGGCATCGGTGGTTTCGATTTTCAAAGCAGCTTCTCCGCTTTACCAGACAAATTCATCTTTTCTAGAGCATTAATTGATTTATTGTCGAGAGTCTTATAAGGATCTCGAAACGATGTCCTCACTAAATTATCTCTTTAGAAAACGATGGCAAACTGATTCGTAGTCATTTTATTTTAGATTTTATTTTAGAACTGCCTGTGGTTGTGTAGTAGGTACTGCAGTAGATATACTTTTTTATTATAAAATTTGTCTTCACAATTTTTAAAAGTTCAGGATCCGTGCTATTTACAGCTGCCACCCAATATGACTTATTCCATTGTCTATCTCTTTTTTAACAGCCTGTTTTAAATTTGTTCAATCCTGTCACTATTGCTAACGCTTTCGGTATTAAAACGCTAAATATTTTAATTCCTCCTTTGATATATTTTCAACAATGGACTTACCCCGCGAATACAAGCGTCATAATGGTCCCAGAATTGGTGTGGTGAACAGCATTTGTATATTTGTTGGAAAGTTGATCTCTGTTCATCACCCCAAGTATTAACTTTCTTTATAAGGTTGGACAATTTCTATCGATGCCAAATTTCTGATGTACCGCTTAAAAAAGCTGCATAAATGAAGGAAACTTATTATACCGTTCTTAGGCTTGAAGGTTCTGGCCACAAAAAAACCTACTTCTTTCTGGAATTCATACCACTGTTTGAAATCTGGAATCCTAAGTATTTGATCTTTTGAGCTTAAAAGCATGCCCTTAACTAAATACAAAATTGATTGACCGAGCGAGTCGCGCAGTGGTTAGAGCGGCGGCGCTTGGATCAGGAGGTATCGAGTTCGAATCTTTCTAGAGGCAGGATGCAAAAAGAATTATTCACTCACGATTACGATCGTGTGATATTGATGAACACAACTGTGACCCTCTATTGGTGTGCAGAACTCTTAGGTTAATCCATTTTTCATGTCATTGTATAGCGTGACATGGAGGTATGTAATGCGCAGGTGGTATACTGTACTTGTGTGAATGGGTTGAATGAATTTGTGTGAATGTAAAAAATTATTGAAGTATTAGCCTTCAAGGGAAATTAAATCCATTGGCTGAAAAAAAAAGGTTTGCCAACCTACTAATATTATTGATGGCAATAATACACCATTCGACTTAACATTTCATTGTGGGATAATTCAGCTTCGGTTATTCAACTTTGGAAACCCGCGAGAGCCTTACTATGCCCGAAAGATATCCTTTAAATTGATAGTAACGTCAAAATGGCAGTTTCGGGTTTACACTCTCAGTCCTTGGCACTTGGTAATAACCGCTAGCTAAATCCAAGCTAGTGAAATATAATTTTGTCTCTTGGTGGTATGTTGGTGGTATTCTATCCGCGACTATGTCCGAATCTTTTAATTTTTTAACCAAGTAATACTTTCTATTCTTGCAAGTAATGAAACATTCTGCTAGAACGAACCCGTATGTCAGGTATTTTATCCTGTAATACGGCATTTATCTTAGTCTTTGTTTTATCAATCTCTGACATATTCGAAGTCACAGTCTCATTTCTTTGATTGATCATGTAAAAAAGTCACCTGCACTATTGTAACCCGACTTGTTACTTTGTAACCAGCTTCATGAACATTGTAAGCTCTTTTCATCAATCCTCTGGGATGGGAAAAGTTTTCATTCCAGCTTCCGATCGGTTTCACACTACCTGCTCCATAATCAATGACAATTCTCTTCACTCTTCACTCTTCATTCTTCACTCTGCACTCTTCACTCTTCACTCTTCTACAACTATATGGTTCACAAGTTTGATTGAAATTTAGTTCAAAGTTTTCTTTAAGATATAAACAAACATAGTCACAGATTTTCAACTCAATTTTTAAATGAAAAATAAAAGTTTATTTAAAGCTTCGTCTAACGAACAAAGAAGCAAAAAAAATAAGTTTTACGTTGTCTTAACTCGAACGAATCTATTCCATTTTATGTCTGCATACGTAAATACACAATGCCAAAGGCGGTGCACTTAAAATAATCAATTTTTGCATTACTGTATTTGTGTTTGTGTTCGAGTAAAGACGACACAAAGTTAGATACACTAGATAATTTATTCAGAAAAAGAAAATGGGAAATTTTTTGTTTTTGTTTTGTTAACCCGAATGATGGTGAATACAAATTCTAATGTGAATATAATTAAACGTTAAAGGTGCTTTATGTGGTTGCGATGATGATGCATCAATCTGTTAATACCATCGAATAACATTTTCCCATGGTGAAAAATTATTTTCCTTTTTTTATTTACTATCTATATTTTCAACTATCATGCTTTTTCAATATCCTTGAGGGAATTTTCTGTACCGAAACAAGTAAACAACTAAGTAAATGGTAACGAATTTGTTCTACTCAACGTTATGGTTCTATAAGATATATAATAATGAGTGCCGAACGGTTTGCTTAAAATGATTTGTTGCATGGGAATATATAAAATAAACTATTGCAAAATCTATAATCGATTGGAGTTCAGTGAGATTATATACAAAAGTATTACCTTTAAGATTTTATAGAAAATGATATCGTTAGACAATGAAAATTATATGTCTACTCGTTTCGATGGTTAGAAATAATTTTTAAAACTTAAATGTACGATTATGTTGAATAGTCCTAGCTGGATTGGTTAATCTAAGTAAATTAGTGAAAATATTTTTGTGATATCTACCAATTATGAATCAGCATTCAGACTGCCTTTACTGTAATACAAATCAATTGAATTGAACCGTTTTATGACCAATACGTCATATAATAACCGAAAATCTAATTTATATACACTTTATTTGATACAAAACTTAAATTAATATAAATTAAATTTTAAAATTGATTAAATATTACAAATTAATTGATTTAACCGTGTTATGACCAATAGGTCATATAACCACCGAAAATCTAATTTATATACACTTTATTTCTTACAAATCTTTAAAATTAATATAAATTAAATTTAAAAAAATTGATTAAATATTACAAATTAATTTATTAATATAAATTAAATTTAAAAAAATTGATTAAATATTACAAATTAAATGACTTAACCGTTTTATAACCAATACGTCATATAATTACCGAAAATCTAATTTAGATACACTTTATTTGACACAAAACTTTAAAATTAATATAAATTAAATTTTAAAAAATTGATTAAATATTACAAATTAATTTATTAATATAAAATGAATTTTAAAAAAATGATTAAATATTACAAATTAATTGATTTAACCGTTTTATGACCAATAGGTCATATAATCACCGAAAATCTAATTTATATACACTTTATTTCTTACAAATCTTTAAAATTAATATAAATTAAATTTAAAAAATTGATCAAATATTACATACACTTTAAATATTACAAATTAATTGATTTAACCGTTTTATGACCAATAGGTCATATAATCACCGAAAATCTAATTTATATACACTTTATTTCTTACAAATCTTTAAAATTAATATAAATTAAATTTAAAAAAATTGATTAAATATTACAAATTAATTTATTAATATAAATTAAATTTAAAAAAATTGATTAAATATTACAAATTAATTGATTTAACCGTTTTATGACCAATACGTCATATAATCACCGAAAATCTAATTTATATACACTTTATTTCGTACAAATCTTTAAAATTAATATAAATTAAATTTTAAAAAATTGATTAAATATTACAAATTAATTTATTAATATAAAATGAATTTTAAAAAAATGATTAAATATTACAAATTAATTGATTTAACCGTTTTATGACCATTACGTCATATAATCACCGAAAATCTAATTTAGATACACTTTATTTGACACAAAACTTTAAAATTAATATAAATTAAATTTTAAAAAATTGATTAAATATTACAAATTAATTGATTTAACCGTTTTATGACCAATAGGTCATATAATCACCGAAAATCTAATTTATATACACTTTATTTCTTACAAATCTTTAAAATTAATATAAATTAAATTTAAAAAAATTGATTAAATATTACAAATTAATTTATTAATATAAATTAAATTTTAAAAAATTGATTAAATATTACAAATTAATTGATTTAACCGTTTTATGACCAATAGGTCATATAATCACCGAAAATCTAATTTATATACACTTTATTTCTTACAAATCTTTAAAATTAATATAAATTAAATTTAAAAAAATTGATCAAATATTACATACACTTTAAATATTACAAATTAATTGATTTAACCGTTTTATGACCAATAGGTCATATAATCACCGAAAATCTAATTTATATACACTTTATTTCTTACAAATCTTTAAAATTAATATAAATTAAATTTAAAAAAATTGATCAAATATTACATACACTTTAAATATTACAAATTAATTGATTTAACCGTTTTATGACCAATAGGTCATATAATCACCTAAAATCTAATTTATATACACTTTATTTGTTACAAAAATTTAAAATTAATATAAATTAAATTTTAAAAAATTGATTAAACAATACAAATTAATTGAATTAACCGTTTTATGACCAATTCGTTTCGGATATTAACATGATATCAATTTCTTGATCTAAATGTTGTGACGAGCCATTTGCATTGCAGATTGCTAATTTAACGGTTTTGATCTTTGAAGGATTTCGAGAAAATTGTTTTTAGAAGTGTAGTATTCATTTTGCCCATTATGTTGCCATCATATTTTCAACAGTTGTGTGGAAGACGGTTTGGGCTGTTGGTTATGAGTTTGGTTGTTGATTTCTTGTTTTTGGATTATTTTAACTGTCACTATCACGTCTTTTTATGAATTCCATCCAGATGATAAAAGCTCAAAATATAATCTCCAAAACAAATAAAATAATTTCGTTGAAAAAGGTATAACACAGTTTTAACAAGCTTACGAAGCTATGTATATATTTCCAGTTATTTGTAAAATTACGAATCCCTACATATACATGATATATGTTAAAAAAAATTGCATGAGCTTTTTTGTTACATTCAATAACAGTAACAACAGTCTGCCATCATAAAATACGTCGCTTTTTATACACAAACGATATAATAATTCCCGATAACAATTAATAATCTATATATATATAAGGATGAGAGGGCGGAGAATTTTATTTGTATTTTATAAAACAACCTGCCATCAACGCTACCACAATACATCAACCACAATATTTCGTATCGATTATAATCCTATAAACCGTCGCGGCCACATTTTATGCTTTTGTCAATATCAATATAATTTAACAATAATAACATTAATGAAAATTTACATTTTTTATTGGTTTTTCCCTTATCAAAAAAAAAAAAGTTTTTCTTTGGAAAATTGTTCGTTTGTTCTCCGCTTCCACTCCCCAAAATTGATTTTAATTCCGCTTGCCTGAATAATAATCAAATTAAAAAATCAGTCGTTTTTAAGGCAAAACCGTAAATTCGTAACCGAAATAGGAAAAAAAGGGTTAGCAAACATTTTAACAGTTTCGTTACTGTAATGTAGTTTTTTTTTTGGTTTGTTTTGATCTTAATTCAACCAAACCTATTATACTAAATTATGAAAAGCTTTTGATATTGACAAATTTCAATGGAATTATATGATGAATATAAAGCGAATGGAAAACGTTTTAAATATATGGGAAAGGTAAAATCATTTGAAATTATGACAGTAATGGGAAAATACGGTTTTGGTTTTTTTGTCAGTTTTACATAATCGTGAATTAAGTTTATCCTTATCATTCGATATTAGATTGTTATTTTGGGTTTACGTATACACGGGAGTTTTATTCCATTTTAATGGTAATGACAGGTGAATTTGTTGGAATATATCTGGGTATAGTATTTATTGTTGTTTCACGTGTCGAAAATTGCTCAGGTATTATTTTCTAAAGAAATATTAATCATGATAAAGGAGGTTCAAGGATTTTTGAAGTGTCAGTTTTGGCTTTGTATAGTATGATAATGCCTTTACTCGGATGTTTTGAGCCTTCTTTCTGAAATTTACTAAAGTGGCGTTTTCTTTTCCGAAACAGGTCAGCTATCACTTATAAGGAAGAACAAAAGCGTATGTCTCTTTTAAACTGCACACTTTAGTAATCCACTAAAAATAATGGAAAAGCTCATATGTTCAGTTTTTCAAAGCTTGGCGAAGTTAAATTATTTATTAGTGGTTAAGCTGTAAAACATTTTTTTGGAACATGTCTGCAAAACATGGAAGGTATTTTTAATCAAAATAGAAGAAAATTAAAAAAACGGTACGCGTTAGTAACTTTTTGTACCTTCGTAAAAGAACCGATGAACTTTGAAGTCTTAGAACTTTCAATATCGAAGTTGGACACATATTAATTTTTCCATTCACATTCCATAAATTCCATAAATTGTAGAAAAATGGAGAAATCCAACTTACTGCTAAATACCCAGTATCTTGTTAATGTGACTCCCTCTCCTTCGAAAGAGATAGTTGTTACTTCGATTGTTCCACTGTCACTTTTGCAAATTAAATTTAAAAAAAGCTTGTTTTGATTACAAAGATCCAAAATATAACATATAAGGTTTTTTAAGATCTTTGCGCTATTTCCTAAAAAAGTCTCCATCCTGCTAAATGATGGTGTGACTCGCCCATCAAAATTCTTGTGTTCCTCAAAGATGTCATCTAGAGTCACTCCTCTTCTAAATATTTGTAAATTACGTCATAAATTGCATCAAGTACTCCCAGTGCTTAATTTTTGAATCAAAAGTAATAAAATAGTAAAAATGTAAACAACTTCCAAACAATTTATTGAAAATGAACAGATTGCTTCAACCATTGACAACTACTTATCGTACAACACTCGTTATACCAAAATATAAGATTGGATTTAACGCAAATAAATACTTCAATTCATTCGTAACCCTGTCAACATCATTAAATTTTATCGTACCATTTATTTAGTCACAAAAAAATGTTGTGTACCCATTTTTTTTTTCATTTACTATGTAAATAGAATACAGTAGTTTGTAAAATTAAAATCCACTAACATAAACAAAAAACAATCAAATTCTAGAGAAAAATAGTTAAAATAATAATAACGAGTTTCAAGCATGATGATAATGGCACTAACAAAAATTTATTTTACATTGCAAATAGTACAACGGCAACCAAAACTATTGTATATTGTAGTATACAAATGGGGTAAAAAAAAGCTTACGTGACAATATGCAGTAGAATGACAATGGAAAGTAATTCTGTATATTTATCCTAAACATAACTACAACATGCTATATGATTTACATAATTTTGTAAAATGTGTTCGTACATATGTACAAATTAACAAACATAAAAAGCTCAACAGCATGTTATTCATATTGAGAACAAACCACATATAATGCATTCGATTGATGTTCGTAAATAAGTGTGGTTTACATTAATGTTTCAACACCGACATATACGGTATAATATAACCTATAATTAACAGAAAAAAGTTTTTAAATACTACCATAAATTCGTGAGCCACAAAACGTGGTAGAGTTTTTAAAATGGGGTTTCTTTATTGATAAAACTGTTTGTCTGCAACAAATAGCCATGATAAATATTTGTGAATACAAATATTTGACATTTATTTGATAAAATCGAAGACACCCAAATTATCACAGTTGCTATGATAAATTTTGACAAATACCAAAACTTTCTATAATAAAAGCTGAACTCATCACATAGCACACTCGGATCTACAATAAAACATATCAAATTCACTACTAGGTTTCGTTGCTATGACAATTCCAATAGACAAAGTTTTTATACCTCACAAAAAGTGAATTTCAAAATATACAAGGCGGGGAAATATTTCAGTTAATTATTATACTTTTCGGACAGAGTAATAAAGAATGTAGGGGAATATTTTTAAATAAATGACAAACTCTTTATTCACAAATATTTATCATGGACACAGTCTTAATGGAGATAATTAATATTGTAAATTATAAAATTGTTGGCATGCTACGATTTAAATAAAATGAGCTTGAATTTTTAAATTTTTAATTTCGTCCGAATATAGTTAATTTTTCAAGCAATCAATATAAGCTTTTATGAAATGTTTATGAAATAATCCACACAAGTTAATAAAATGTTTTTGAAGCTTTTTATAGACTTTTATCCCAAATGTAAGGTTTGTAGATTTAAAACTTTAAAAGCTGCAAAATGTATCTTATTCTATTTTTAAAAGTTCATTAAATTTTTAAAAATTTAAAGATGGTTTCAAACATTTTAGTGTAGTAAAAGCTTTTTATGAGAGCCTTATTTTTTTAGCCCTACCAATTCAAAGTAAGTTAGTTGGTCATAAATGTCTTTCAGCCTGAACGTAAGTTTACCTAAAATATTTATAAATATTGAGTAAAAGATATCAAAAGCTTTTTAATTTGACTATTTTAATATTTTAAGCTTTAGACAAACATCACTGTTTGAACATTGTGTTTGAATGTATTTAAATAAAAAGCTCAGACCTTAAGTTTTTGTCACAATCAAAAAAAGTTAAAACCTTATTAATTTTTATTTAGTGCTTTTACTATAAATTAAGCTTTTTGTATATCGTTGAAATAGTTTTGTAGGGCACATATCTATTAAGATGGATGTATTTTTACGGTTTCTACCCTTAAAAGCGTATTCGATTGATTGCAGATCGCTCGGGCCGAAAATCGATTTAACAAAATTGCTGAAGTCAGGTCCATGTTTGTCCATATACAAGTTTGGCGGGTGAATTTTGTCACACAATTCGTATTTCCTCAAGCATAAGGGAAGACTTTTGTTTTAGTACCTCTAGTATTCACCTAGCTTGCCGAAATACAGTGCTTAACCGAAAATACAAAAACTATTAAAATATCACCACAAATAATCCCACCCCAGTGGAATCAGTAATGAATCAACGTTGACAGGTAACGTGAGTGAGTTCTGAGCACCCGACCCTAATGCGATAAAGTACGCTTTCGTAGAATTGAGGTCTAGTTCTGTCTGTCTGTGTTGATACTGGGATTTTGAAGGTTAATATCTTGGTACTTTTGGGTTTCGAGAGAGGTGACTTCGAAATGTCTGTCAAAAGTGGTACTTTGACCTAATGTTTAGGTTATTACAGCTATTTTCAAGGTAAAACGGTCCAAGTCTGTCAATAGAAATTTTGTGTCTTTTTCCGTTGGTTTCAATGTCAAAAGTCTTGTCCGTACGTTGTAAAACCAAATAAGGGCCAGTATAAGGTGGTTGTAATGACCTAAGTAGTGCGTCTGTTCTAAGAAATACGTGAGTACAGGAATTTAGGTCTTTACTAATAAAAATTTTGCTAGAATCATGCCTCATTGCCGGAACAGGTCGAATTTAAAAAAAAATGATGCACTCGAAGTGTCGCAATAAATGTTTTTTAAGAATGAAAATTGACCACGTGTTTTCACGTAAAAGCTCTCGTAGTTCTGCATCATTGTCTTGTGCATATGTTATTTGTGCATAATCTATGCTTTCAGGGATAGAAATTAGATTAATGCGCGATAAAGTATCTGCAACAACATTGTTAATGCTTGAAATGTGTTGGATGTCGGTATTGCATTGACCGATAAAATCCAAATGGCGAAATTGGCGAGGAGATGCTTTTTCCGGATTTTGATGGAACTCTCGACCTTCTAAAAGATATTTGAGATGTTTAATGCCAGAATAAGCTGCAAAGCAACTCTCTGTCATAAGCACTATATCTTTGCTGAGTATCATTACGACGAACTGAACAAAAGAAAGATTTGGTCATGTGCTGCATTTGGGATGAAACGTCGGTAAAAGTTAATCATACCCAAAAATCGTTCAACTCAAGCGATTTTTGGGTATGCTCAAGATTTTTAATAACATTATTTCGTTCGGAATTAGGTAAAATGCCTTGTGCATTAACTGTATGGGATTAATAAATCTTTGAAAAGTTTGTGCAGCATTCCTGAGACCGAAAGCCATTTTAGTGAATTCAAATCAAAAGGAGTTGAAATTGCAGTTTTTGGGATATCAGATGGTTCAATTGGAATTTGGTAATAAGCTTGAACTAAATCCAATGTAGAAAATACAGTGGAAGAAAAAAAAGATATGGAATTGGATATCGATCAGGAATAGTGACTCGATTTAAACCGCGGTAATCTCCACATGGTCTCCATTCACCATTTTCTTTCAGTATGAAATGTAAAGGACTGGACCAGGAGCTCTTATTTGGTCTGTAATTGGTGGTCCAGTGATTTCAAGTCGATGTGAAATGTCGTGTTTAATGCACAGGGATTCTTTAGTTCGCTAGATGACTTCCGGAAATTTTGAAAATTAGTTTTGAATTTCGACTGGTAGTGCTGATCTGTCGATGCTTGAAAGGAAGGGATCCTGGCTGGTTGATAAAGCACTGGTTGTATACAGAGAGGTTAATGGATCGATAAGCCTCTGTTTCTGTTTGTCAACAAGAAACCCAGATTCTTTAGGGAAATCCTCTCCGATGATAGGCATCGACACATCAGCAACTACAAATTCCCAATTAAATGATCGCCTTAGGCTAATATTTCAATTTAGAAATTTAGTGCAGAATGCTTTAACAGGCGTACCATTTGCCGCGAAGAGATTAAAAGTCGAAATAGTTGAATCAATTTTAGCGAATTTATTTCGTAGATCAATAGACGGCTGGAAGAGTGACCATCAATGACTGCCGTCTCCTGTTGATGGTTTTTTAGTTTTTTTGGCACGGCTATAAAATTTTCGAGAAGGCGAAAGTCAGTTTGACATTTAAAAGCATGATTGCCAAATCGTCGGTGATAATAGCATTCCTTAGAAGCTTTATCACTCGAATTTTGACGAGCAGAACTTTTCAAATTTTTACGAAAATTATTTCTTTTGGATTTATGTCGGAAATTTGGATGATTTTCAAAATTTTTTCCAAATCAATTGTAGATGAATTTTGAGATGTTTTTCGTGTTAGCAGGATTTGAACTAGTAACAACTGAGACCTTACTATGTATCGTAGTCTCAAAAACATTGTCGGCTCGCTCCGCCAACAAGGCCAATGAAACATCATTTTCGAAAGGTGTCAGCACCATTTGAACCTGTGTTGGGAGTCGTTCCAACCAAAGCCGTTTAATTGCATTTTATTTTTTTGCGAATTGGTTGTGAAGTCTATGTTGTTGTCTCTCTTATTATATTCGAAACCGCAAACTGCTTCTCAAGTATCACAAACCACACAGCTGGGTTCGGATTAAACAGTGGCTGTGGTGGTTTGAAGGCTACATGAGCAACAGCCTACGGCATTGGAACTTGAGATATATTATCCGCTGACGAGTTAGGGCATAGAACTGCTAGATATCGCTAATAGCATCATTTTAAAATAATCGAAATATTTGTATATGTATAATCGCCTAAATGTCATATATTTATTCCAAATTTTGACGATATCTTTCGACACGGCATCTGGAAATTGAATGGGTAAACTGTTTTTTTTTCTTTTGATGGTAGCACTATATTTATTTATACTATGAATTGGGCATTTATTTTATAAAAAAATCGTGTTGCTACCAATTTGCAAGAAGAGTGAATTCCTGGATAGGTAGCTTGTTTGCTCAAACACACATGTTCTTTGTAGAAATTGGACGGACTTCAGCCACTTTAGTAAATTCAAGTTTGAATTTGGAATTAGGCTTTTTGTCTGGTAATGAGATAAACCTTTTTACTTTATGTTTTGATTGTTGTAAAGTAGAAGTTCATTTTTTTGTCAACTTTTAGAACTAATACATTTGGACGACATGATAAGGTGTGAAAATAATGATTTTAAATCTTGGATAACCCGAGATTGTCTTTTATCAATTAACACATGGTCAATTTGACATCAAAACTTCGCGTTCGAGAGTCTTGTTAAATTTTGGCGAAATCCAGTTCTTCTTTGTAGATTTATTTAACAATGTTGTTTTAAGGATGTAGCCCAGTAGTCAGCCTAGCGATCAAACTTTCGTTTAGTCAACTACTACAACACGTAAAGGACACTATGAAATAGTTCTAAGGATATGTCATATTATTGCAAAAATATTTTACGAGACATGTGATTCTATCTCAATTTCGCCCTCTAAAACTGGATTTCGATGTTATCGTTTGATTAACTAACCTTAATATCCTACACTTAATCCTTCGTTATATTATCAATCAATCTGTTGGTTTTATCTTTACCCATATCATTGAAACCTTTTCCTTCGACTAAGGCACTATTTGTAAAATTTGTTTTAGTAGTTTTAACATCGCTGGCAAATTGATTACTTCAGGCCATATTTTATTTCAGAAACCCTAAAAAAATCGGCTTTCTTGGTGCTTTTTACGCAGTCGCCAGCCAAATTGAGGATGAACAAATACAGATTTGAAAAGTCTCTTGATGAAAAATACCTATGGACCCGGTACCTAGTTTCAATTTCAGTACCTAGTTCAAAATGCTTCCATTTTAAAATGAGAAATGTTTTAAGATTTGCCAGTGTATTAGCAGAGTCTCGATTAAATTCAATTAGTTCTCTTTTCACTATTGCTGTAAATGTAACTTTCAATTTTGCCTCCATGCTGCCTACTTGATTCATTTCTCCTATATTAAATTTGTTTGTTGCGTTACTCGAACTCTTTAACCGTGTTGGCCCTTCCCATTAAATAGTGAGCCAATAATTGACGTTTAGCTCTAATCTTAGTATAGTGATCTTGTTCTTCTTCAACATAGTTAAACGATTACCTCGGATATATATATATATATATATATATATATATATATATATATATATATATATATATATATATATATATATATATATATAAATTTAGTTTTTTTTAGCTGGTCATGCCCCCTATGTAGCGCTAATCTTAATAATAATACTGTTTGCTAAATTTTTAGTTTGTGTTTAATTAATATTGTTAAAGTTAACTATTGCATCAGATGTTAATTAGAGTATTTGCCACTTAGAAAACAAAATTACCCCATTAAATTGTTGTACCAGTTTTGAGTCGTATTTTATGATCTGGAAGTACTGGTAAATTTAGAATGTTTGAGAAATTCTACTGGATAACTAACTGCTTCATCTGGTTGCAATACTGTATTATCTGTTTTATACTTTACCAATTCTCACTTTTGCCAAAACAGTTTATTACTTCTTATTATTGCTAATAATAGATTAAGTAAGAATGTTTTTCCAGTTCTACCTGGTGCATCTAGAAAGTATGTCTAGCAATCGTACGTTACTATTGACAACTTCTTGATAGACTTCGTTATATACAGCATCAGTGGGATGTTGATACTTGCGAATATATTAACATTTAGCGTCACATTAGTTATCACCTCCATTATATTCAGAAAACTCGGCAAACTTATCCTCACTTTTGAACTAAATGTAGCATGATTATATTGCGCACGTATTTTCTTTTTCAGTTCAATGGATAATATAAAAAAGAACCGAAATAAGCACACCATTATTATTCAAACGATTAGTTGCCATATTTTGTAATTAAAAAAAAAAAGAGATACTAAAATAAAAAAGGAGTAACTATTATTTATTATGGTACATTAACACTCACAGGAATTAAAATTTTTTTGTTTTAGAAACATATTTTCTTTTGTGGAAAACAAAAAGATGTTTATATAATATCAGTATGACTTGCGACTCAAGGCCTACTTTCTCTTTTGTACGCAAACTCGTATTCACTGTACATTAGACGATTTGTTACAATTCTTCAAATTCTTGCGATTTTTATTGCTTAAAATTAACCTTTTGCTAAATCGTTACGAAGGCTGCGTGTCCATACTCAGGGGCAATCGTAAAATTCAGTAAACTAAAATTTTAGTACAAATTTACCTTTCATGTCGTGCCAAACTTTAGATAAATATTTAGGTTTAGAGGGTTAAAATCATTGGTTTATAGGTAACAAAACAAACGTCAAACAATTTTTTGTTTATAATTTTGTCGTAGGCATAAAATAAAATTCATGGTTGTCGTTTCAAAATGGACGAAATTAATAATTAAAACATCTTGCCGAAACGTACTGTGAAAAAAATAACAACAACCACTAATTACCTTTTTCTTACAATTTACCCACCTTTTTAGTATAGTAATTCGATTTACTAAATAATTTACCGAAAATGCAATGTACCTTGAGTATGGCACGCAGCCTCAGTGAGCATATACAGCGCCATAAAAATATCTTAAAATTTTGAGATCATTATCTACAGTAGTTTTTGCTCTACGTTGATTCTATGTCAGTCAGCCAGGATATATATATATATATATATATATATATATATATATATATATATATATATATATATATATATATATATAAATATATAATTTACAACGAGTGCAACATCATATCGATTTTATAGGTTTTCGTTCATTTTATATAAATGTACCTTTATATAGAAAAATTTGTGAAAATGAATAAAAATAATTTATCTAAATTTTCCGAACGTGTATAATGTAACGTTCTGCCAATAGCGTACTCTTATATTCGTATATAATCAGTATTGAGTATTTATATAATTGGTTTGGGAATTTTAAAACCTGGTACATCATCGATATTGGAATATAAAAATATCATCACATAAATGATATTATCAAATCATAATATAAATACAACATACATTTTATGTACAAGGTGGGCCATCTTTTGGTCCTTTTTTTCATTCAATAAATTTTAGTACTTAATGTTATCTGTTCTAAAAAACTGGTTTGAAACATGAAAAGTCAATAATATTGTATCACCTTTCATTATCAATAAAAAGTTTTGACGTTTAATCCCAAAAAGTGTGTTTGATGGCCCACCCTGTATGTTGCTATTATGGGTTTGGTTTACGTATAAATGTAATTTACTAATAATAGTTTTAATTAAAAATCAAAAGTGTATTAAAATAAAGTTATACGTGTAAATGTCCAGCCATTCGCACCCACTCTATCATACACGCATATGCTAAATTATAATGGAAATGGACATGAATGGACATAATGTTTTCATGAATAATCCAATTCCATATGAGTAGATTTTGTGTGTATATGAGCAAATAAAATTTACAAAATTGATTAGGGAATTCTATGTAAATCAAGGTATGGAAATCTAAATTGTCGCAGTCATATAGTCATGTAAAAAATTTTAACGTTATGAGAAAAATATGTTTTTGACATTCGACCGGCAGGAATTCAAAATTGACCCTTGCCGGTTTCACACATTGCTGAGCACATCATACCTGACCGGTTACATTTGCATCTAATTGTGCATTGCGTACGACAGTTGCAAGATATCAACTTGAGCAGATGTTCTGGAGCTGGTGACAGGTCAGTTGAAATGGACAGCAAACTACTTTTGATAGATTTTAATCCCCAATCTGTTGGTAGCAAAGCATTTTCCAGCTATGCTTAAACTTGATAGTATACTCGAAATTAATGCTGATCTGCAGCTGCTTTTGATGGTGGGAGACAAGCTATAAGTAAGATATCTTGCTTCTTCTAGTGGAGTTTCTTTGGTGATGTTATTTAGGTGATGTTATATCTCTTTTGTGGCACTTGTTTGCAAGAACACTTGTACGTGGGTCCTCAGTTCTGCATTGGCCTGCAAAAGCTTGAATGCTTTTAGTTTTTATTTCCTCTACAATGATGAGGTTGTATCCCATCCGGTAAAAGCATAAATTACTGGAAGCGGGTGACTTAATGACGACAACCGTGTTCTCTCTGCTACTATATTATACACAGTCTTCGATTTGGGGCAAAGAAGCCAAATTGTTTGGTGTGCTGGTGAACATAAAACACAAGCAACATGGGGATCTCCTGGTCCTCTGTAACAATCTCTACCTGATCCCCACAATTTGCAAAGAATGTAGGTGTTGCTTTAGTTTACCGATGAATTTCGATTTATTATGGGTGTTTGCGAGAAATCCGCTTTGAGAAATTTCGTCATATTGCTCTCTACTTCGATGTTTGCTGAAATTGTGGCAAATGCTCTTTTCTTTTGTTCTTCTCCTTTCGTGGTGACGTAGTCCGAATAACCATTAACTACTACCGTTTTGTTCTACCTTAATGTTTTAAAACATATTCACCATACATTTTTAATATCGTGCCATATGTCGCTGGTTTTGGCCTTACTACCGAGTGAAGCAGAGAGCCTCCATCTACAACATATTTGCAATTTGTATTGGCAGAATTAATACAAATTCCTCGATGCCTGATATCCAGCGAAAATCCAAAGCGTGTCCAATTACAAGCATTCTGTGACGCTTCGGGGGCAGCGTGTGGCACAGTTGTGGTACAGTTCTTCTCGGAAGTCGGATGTGCCCCGCCAGTGGAAAAGCTTCATAGGAAACCGTACAGCAACAATCCTCGAAACCATCCCACGAAACACGTGGCAACTTGTACTTTCTAGAGGGGTAAAACCTCAACCGTTATCCAAATCTGACCTATGGGGGCTCGGACTACTCTAGTTGTGAAAACTAGAAAGAGATTGACCAAACTCTGGCTTTTGAGAAACAAAATTCTCATCGTGGACCAAAATACAAAAAATCATGGTCTATATATTGAGATTCGGATCACCAAAACGAAGAAAATACCGTGAAGACCAGAGCAGTTACTCAATCACGCTAGCAGAAATGAAGGAAGCAGGAGTGTTCATTCTATACAACGTCCAGAAAATTACGTTCTGCAACGAAATCAAAAGGCTCATCCCGAGCAATTCTTTACCACCAACTCATCAGTTGGCATCACTTGACCCATTCCTTGACTCATCTGAAGTCCTACGAGTAGGTGGACGATTAAGAAAACCATCATTGCAGTATTTGTGTACCTAGCCGAGAAAGCGGTCAACTTGAAAGTCGTGTCTGGGCTTGACTGACAGCATCATTTTTGGTTGCTCTCAAACATTTTATTTTGCGGCGTGAATATGGTGTGATAACAGCAGCAATTTCATTGGAGCCTGCAACGAACTGCAACATCCAAAACAAGAAATTATTGCACAATCAAACAATTCAATAATTCAATATTTTTATGACTCCACATTTTGGAGGACTGTGGGTAGCGTCCATCAAATCCTTCAAGTTTCAGCTGAAACGGGTGTCCAATACTAACCTCACATTTGAGGAGTTACTCACTCAAATTGAGGCACTATTAAACTCAAGGCGGCTGTGTAAAATGAACGATGATCCATCAAATCTGGAAGTCTGAACGGAAGTACCGTCAAATAAGCTGTCACGATTTCAAAACATTCAACAACGAACCCAAATTGGCATGAGTCTACTTGACTTCTCTTCAACAACGCAACAAATGGAAGACAATAACCCATCAATTCACCATTGATGACGTTGTACTTATCAGATACAACAATTTGCATCCTAGGAAGTGGATGATTGGGCGTATAACAGCAGTTCATCCAGGTAGTGGCAGTATTACATGGGTGGTACCACTACTAATTACCTCTATTGGAATATAACCATTAATAAAGAAAGTCGAAGCAATACATAACTACAAGCTTCCAACTATGGTGAAGGAGCTTAAGTAATTTCTGGCGATGATCAATTACTACAGGAAGTTTATTCCGAATGCTAACACACATCAAATGATACAAGATATGCTTAAGGGTAACGAAAGGAATGACAAGACTATGCTTGTTTGGGACGATGTCTCAACTGCGGCATTCAACCACTGTAAAAACCAGCTGTCTACATTTACCCTGCTTTGTGATCCGTCGCCAAATACTCCGCTTACATTAACCGCCGATGCTTCAGATTATGCAGTGGCGCAGTTTTACTCTTAGCAATATACTTGGGTGTGAAACACTTTAGGTATATGGTAGAAGCCAGACAATGCAGAATCTGTACCGATCATAAGCCGTTGGAGTTTGCTTTTAAACAAAAATCAGACAAAGCGTCATCTAGGCAAATCCGATATTTGGATTATATTTCGCAATTTTCAAACGATATTCGTCACATTTCGGGTTCGTCAAATATAAAAGTTGATTTTTTATTCCGGATTAATTCTATAGAGAGCTCATCTATAATTGACTACGTATAGAGATAGCTATAGACCAACAGGCATCTCATGAGTTACGTGAATTTTTAACTAATCAAAAATTAACAATGATACTAAAAAACCTACCTCTATTATCGAGAGTCCCCACAACATCTCACATCCTGGCGTCAAAGGTACTCAGCATTTGGTTCGACAAAGATTCGTTTGGAAGGGTATGAGAAAGAACTGCCAGCAATTCGTTAAAAATTGTATACCGTGAAAACGTTCCAAAGTGATTAAGCATAATCGTTCAGACATCTCAACCATCATACCTCCAAATCGTCGATTCGAACACATCAATATCGACTTGATTGGTCCTCTGTCTCCGTCTGGAGACTTAAATTACTGCCTGACGATTGTTGACAAGTACTCAAGATGGCCCGAAGCTATCTCGATTGCTAACATGACGGCAGAAACAGTATCGTCACAACTAATTTCGAATTTGTTTGCTCGTTTCGGGATTCCGAAAAGGATTACCAGGGTTGCCAGTTCGAGTCGACACTTTTTTAAGAACTTATACGAGATTACTTAATATCCATAATTTGAACACCACAAGTTATCATCCGCAATCAAATGGAATTGTGAAAAGATGGCATAGGACTCTTAAGTCGGCCATTATGTACCATCAAAATGCAATTACTGCCTATTATATTGCTCGGATTGAGGTCGACGTACACGCAGGATATTGAAGCGTTACTGGTAGAGATGGTTTACGAACAGTCGTTGCAAAAGTTTTATGAGTTTGATCAGGCCTACACTTACTTCAAATCACAGCAAAGGTAAAACCTTCGTGCATAAGGTCCTGCAAAAGTGTTCGCATCTGTTCAAAAACGATGCAGTGCATTATGAGCTGCAACAACCGTATACTGGGGCATTTCTGATTTTAAAGCGATATGACAAATTCTTTGTCATTAAGGTCAATAAGAAGCTTTCAAAGATCTCGGTGGATCGCCTTAAGCCAGCCTTTTTCTACCGATGATGAAGTAAATGATGCACGTTCACCAGCTTCAGGCTCACATCTTACATTTCCTGAAGAAGTAACACATAGCACAGCACTAAATAAGTTAGATACTCCAGATGGTGGAGACAGGATTGACAGGAAGGATCAGTAAAAAGCCTGTAAGATTCCGGTAGTACTTACAGTCTTAGGGCGGAGTAATGTGGTGCCATCATTTTTGTTGTACCTTCCTTTTTGTGCTTTTAGGGACATGAGGTCTTTTATAGTTTTTTTTACTTTTGTGATAGTTCCATCTGTCTAGGTGTAGCATGAACTAACTCGTTATAATTTAGTTTAGTTAGTTTAGTCGATTAAGGCACACAGCATTATGATTGGCTTAACCATTGATGCCCCTAGTAGACATAAGTAAAACTAAATAATTATAAAACATAATTTGCTGAACTACATTCTCGCTTTTATCAACCAACCATCAAAGTTAAAGGAAGCCATTCCGAAAACTACCGTTACATTATTAATTAAAAATTAAATTCAAATTAAAAGGTTTTTTGCCTTATATAAAGTCAATATGTAAGATAAATTATATAAGATAAATTCCCCATACTAATATGACATAAAATTTAGCTAGATAAGAGCGAGATAAAAAGTTTTCGCAAACAATTTCGCTCATCGATACGCAGCTCGTCATGGAAAAAATTATGGAAAATATGGTTTGTCGGATTATATAATAGATGGCACTACTATGAAGTCTCCAATATTTTCACGTCGATTTATATGTACGGTACAATAAATGAATTCGAAATTTTGACATTTCATTATGGTTTTGTTTTACGCGTACGTGTATATTGTGCATATTTTTTTGTTGTAAATTGAAAATATTTACCAAACCAATACACTTATGTTTTGCTATTTTTTTTTTAAATACGATAATATGTTTGAGTTAAAATGGAGTATGTCAAAATTTCGATAATGTACATGATTTCAGCTTACCACATGAAAGTGAAGAAGATAATGATCAACCATAAAAGCACTAAAATCTAAAAATATGAAAATAACATCATTGAAATTTGAAACCAAAAGAAAGGCATGACATAAAACAAATTAGACATGTCAAAATTTTTCTTTACACATTTCTTCTAGCGCGATATTTATCTGTACATTTACACCTTTCTCCATTGCTGTTTTGCTATTGTTTATTTCAGTTGTTCATGGAACTCCATGCGTCTATCGTTGTTTCATCCTTCGGTTGGAATATAGCACTATTTAAGTAGTTAATAATTTAAGTCAATCATGTATAATCTAAAAGCCACAATATAACATTAAAAAAATAATTTTCTTCCCATCGATAATTAAAACATTCCAACCGACCATATACCAAGTGATAGTCTAGTCTCTTTTTATACACCCTATAGTAACAAAACATTAAAGTAATACATAATCTGATTACATGTACTAAACATAATCGGTTTAAATTTAAATTCATCTGTTATTTAGTTTGGTGGGTGATCAATTAGGAAAGCAGCATCGTCCAATTAAAATGCAAGCTATAACAAAAAATAATTTTATTCCATCCAATAGCTAAAAGAATGTAAAATTTACATATTCTGTTATTTTTCAACCATCCTACCCACCCTCATCACCGATTTTTTACCATATTTTTTATTTTTTATTTGTATTACAACTTGTTGAGCTTTTAAGTACCAACTCGCTTTATATATCTACGTATGTAGATTTATATATATATATATATATATATATATATATATATATATATATATATATATATATATATATATATATATATATATATATATATATATATATATACAATTCTATGTAAATGTTCATCTTTTGTGTATTCGTCGTTGTATTATGGCTCTAGATTTATATATCTCGTATGTAAGAAACATAATATGTTAAGTACTTTTATGCATATATGCGTTATGTAACGGAATAAACAATAAAATCCAGCCAGATTTGTTCGGGAATATAATTTTATCGTTTACATAAAAAAAAGCGGTACACGTGTGCCCACCCACTTTGAAACCATATAAACTCTTATCGAACGCCGGCAAAATAAAACAAAACATAATTTAAAAGAAAAAGCTCCTGTTACATAATCTTAAAGAAATCAAATCGTTTTTTAAGTACTTTATACAGATAACATCATCCGGTATGTGATTTGATAATACGACCCCAATAAGTTTTTTTTTTTGTTAACTATAGCCTTATGTGTGCGCGTTCCATAAAAGTTTAATAAGTTTGAGAACGAGATTAAAAAAGCACTGACACATATGGATATGGTTAGCGTCTTCTTTAACAATAGCTGATAAAAATTGTATATAACTTAATGAGGTACAAAAAAAAAAAAGTAATCTTGAAATGGAGCAGAAACATACATATAGGATGTTTGAGTGTTTGTAATGTGAAAACATGTGTATATAGAGCAAACAAGAAAATGATACATTAAAGATGAAGGCGTTAGAATGTGAACATAAAATTCTTCGTTAATTAACACATAACTTAGGAAGTACGTGTATTAATGAGCTTCACTGTTGTTGCTTTGTCGTTCAACTTTGTGTCATGGAAACTATTGACACCACAAATAGTTTAACCAGCGAACGAGGCACACCTAGATAAAAATAAAAATTAAAGCTATTTTATACGGTGATATAAAATTAGATATAAAAAAATAAATTTTTTTATCTTAAAGCTCATTTTCTACTTATTTCAAAATTGTCATCTTGGAATTAGAAAATTGTCACTTAAAGGGTGAAGATCTGATTTAAATTATTTTTTACTACTTTTAGCGGAGATTTTACAATTTGTTTTACAATTTAATCATATTAAAAACGCTATCTGTTGGTTTCTTTTTATAGAGCGTACAATGCTTTTTTGACTTATTTGGTCGAATCCTGTTATTAGAACATTTTTCAAATATATGCTGTAGCTTTCTTTAATCAGAATTGAAATGTATCATTTACGGTATTTTAGAAGAGCTTTTACTAATCAATATAAATTTGTACCAATTCAAGGTCATCCAAAATATCAAACTAAACTTTTAAACTTAAATTTTTTTTTTCATTTTTGAAAAGCTTTTATAAACGCATATTTTTGCTAGTATAAAGCTTTGTTTTGCATTAGATTGATTGAATCTATTTTCGCTGACCAAAACTATCATCATATTAAAAGCTTTCGATACCAAAATTTTCAACCCATTTTTGGTCGATTTAAATTATTCATTCATTAGACCTTCACAAGAAACAGTTTATTAACTAAGATTATTTTTATTAGAAAAAGCTTTCAAAAAAATTAAATTTCTTGAAAACACTTTCTATTGTTTTTTTAGCAATAATAGTAAAGCGCATTTTCTACTTGTTTAGTATAATCCTGTTGGTATAGATTCAGGGTTGGCTTCTTTCAGGTTTTATCATATGTTGAATAAATATTATCAAAATTCCTAATCCATAAATATATAAGAACAAGGTATTGAGTCAAAAGCTCTGAACTCTAACCTAAAAATTCTCTTAAAGCTTTCGTTTTGTATTACTTTATATCCATAATGAAAGGGATCCTACTATTTTAAAATAAAACATAAAATATTGACTAGTTGAAAGCTTTGTTATGCTTAAGATTTATTTTACAATGTTTTCCAAAAATAACACCATACCAATATTTCAATAAAAAAGCTTTAAATGGTACTTACTAAATCAAAGCGGTAAACCCACTGTAAACTATTCTTTAAAGTATGTCTAAGTATGAAGTAAAATAACAAAACGAATTTTTAAGTATATACAGCACCAAAAAGCTTTCATTCTAGCATTAACTTCTGGCTAACTACTAAAAGGAACGATTAATATAAAATACAAATTAAGCTATTTTATAACCTTTTCTATGCCCACAACCAGCCTTAGTTTTAGCAAAGCCATCTTAATAATATAAGCCTCCATGATGGACGAAATTTTTGGAGAGCTTTTTTTAGAGTGACAAAAACCGTAAAATAATAATCGTTTTTCATATGATTATGACAGAAACCTAAATCAACACAAAATTATGTTTACACCAATTGAAAGTAGAAACTTTGATTTTCATGTGATTTAAATGGTTTTCCCGTAGGGTTTTCCATTTTACTGAATTGTTGACTTTTTTTCCCATCACGAACATCACGTGATACTATCAACCAATCAAAACCAATTACGTTGACAAAATTTCGGCACGACGATAAACAAAATTCATATTTTTCGTCACGAGGGTACACATACATTAGCATAAGTAATTTGTATCACATCATTTCTTGTTTTGTTTTTATGCGATTACTAGATTTATTTTTGTGCGCCATTTAAAATAATGTGTCAAAATATTTTTTATGCATGGATGTGTGACCAAGATTATGTGTGACCAAGCTGTGAGGAAAACGAGTAAATTTTAATTCAAGCTGAGGCTGAATTAACAGTGGTCCTTCGAGCCGGATCTTGTGTTTCCCATTATAATCCAACCAAGTTCGTTTTCTTGGGCGATTGAATTTTGTGGGTGCCCTCTAATGATGTTGCTTTTTAGAATTAAGGGATAGTAGTCAACCCCGATTATTACTTCGATACTGTTGGCCTTATTGTATTGTGATCTGAAAATTGTGATTTGTAAATGCTGCATATGTTCCCATTTGTTGGTGTCGAAGCCGATGTGTGGAATATTATCAGTTAATTTTTACACCATTGCCTCAAGTTTAATCTCAAAGGAACTCTGATGCCTTGGGGATAAAGTTAGCTCGATCTTGTGATTGCAAACTCCGGGTTCCTTTCCTCCCATTTCTGATATTTTGGTGTTTTCTTGTTTTTGCCTCGCCTAAAGAGCATGCATTTCCCCTCGCTTGTTGTTAATGCGATTAGAACTGTGGGCATTATCATCGGACCCGATTGCGTTGTTAAATAATTTTTAGATACCTGCTGTTTATCTGCTTTGGGATCGATGTGCAGTCCTGTGTTATGTTTCCCAAGGCATATAGTACATTGGTTCTTTTGCTTGCAAACATATGTCTCATTTTCTGATGATAAACAGTTTCTACACAATTTATGAAGCATCGCAATTTGCAATCTTTCGCTAGAATTTAGTTTCTTAAATCCTCCGCATTCATTCATTTTATGTCCACGTCTGCAGTAGACACAGATGCTTGTTGTTGTTAAAAATGTTCGTTTAGTTATTTGACCTTTGTTTTCTCGATTCGAGTTTGTCGGTGTCATTATTGGAATCTTCCTTCCAAGAATTTCATAAATTCCGTTGTTGTCTGGAATTCTCTTTGAATTTCTAAGGAGATCTCATAGAGTCGCCTTGACTCGTTGTCCAGTTTTTTGGACAAAGGTAATATTATTATTGACTTCCACGACTCAATATTTACCCCTGCTTTACGTATTCCATACAAACATTCAGTTGTTGTGTCATGACATTCAGTTGTTCTGTCATGAAGATTTCTAAGTGTTGCTGCAGATCTAATGTTTATGGGTGTTTGTTCAGCTATTGGCTCCATCTGTTTTTGCAGTGCTCTTAGTGACAGCTCCATTGCCGGTTCTGACAAGACCTTCAGCCTCGCAAAGTTTCTTATAGAGGCTTCTCATCCGAATTGTCTGCCGTTTTACCATTTGTTGCAATTTTGGGCTCTCGATGTGAGCCGCAAGCTCTTCTTGACTAACTGCAAGCGTTTCCATTTTGAATTTTTCGTTCGCCAATTGAGTGCCACTGGTAGTAGTTTATAATTTTTCTTTATCGATCTCGTCACTTCTCGATGACCTAAAATAATTCCTCTTGTTTGTTTCTAATGGCAACTAAAACAATTGGACAACAATTAGATCTAGCACAAATGGGCATATAAAATGTTTTACGGTATTTTTTCCATTTAAGCAATGCGGGTTTACCCCGTATAATAATACTATAGGTATAATTCTCTAAATTATCATTAAAGTACTTCTAAATATTAAACAACACATATTTGAGGTGTATAAAGCACCAAAAAGCTTTCATTCTAGTATAATTTTAACTGGCTAATCAGTGAAAGGGTCGACTAGAATAAAACACAAATTTAACTGTTTAAAAGGCTTTTCTATAGCATAGTTTTTTGCGAAATTGTAGAAGCTTTAAAAAACAAAAAGTTAAATGAGAAAGCTTACTGTTAAGTTTTTTTTAAATTTAAACTTATTTCTCGAATTATTAAAAAGGATCTTGTACATTTTCTACTTAGTGCTGTATTTTTTTTATTTCACATTAAGATTTATAATTTTTCGTTTTTTCAAATCGTTTTTCCAGCAGAATTTTTCCAAATTAGTACAGCTATGCCAAGTTAAAAGCTTTGTCATTCAAAAGCTTGATTTTATTTATATTTGATCTTATATAAAAATCTTTTGACTTTATAATAAAGTTTTAAAGCTTTACATAAAATTAAATATATCAAAAATAAATTTACGTAGATGTTATAAAATCAGTAAAAGCAAAATATTAGAGCTTTTAAAAATAAATAATATATTAGCACAATTAAAAAAAACTGATTCTTTAAATTATGTATCATGAGTAGGATGGCATTTTGAAAATATCTAAAAATAAAGCACAAAAAGCTTTTGAGTTGAAAACTTTAAATGATTATCAAAGAAAGCTCCGAAAAGCTTTTATTATAAAAATAGTTCTTTTTGCTTTAGGTGGAAACCACTAAGTGCACAATACACATTTAAGTATTTTATAAGCTTTTATATGCCAGTGTTTTTTCAAAATTTTAAAAGCTTTAAAAAACAAAAAACACTAAAAAAGCTGTTTAATGGAACTTTTTGAAGTTTAATGTTAATTTTTTATTTATTTAATCTACCATTAATCTATTAAAACCTGTTGACGCAAAAGCTTTAATCGAGAACTTTCTTAGCATACATTTGGAAGAGCTTTCATAAGGAAATACAAATCTAACTAGTTGAAAGCTTATCAGAATAAAATAAAATTAAACTTTCGCGTTTAGAACTTTCAGCAATTACCATGTTGATTTACTCTACAGAATATATTTTTAATATAAAAAGCGCGAACAAAGAAAGCTTTTATTAAAATGGTCAAAGAGTTTAAATTAAAAAAACATGTTAACCTTTCTGAGTATTACTATATATTTTCATTTGCATTTCGAAGCTTGTATAGTTAAGAGCTTTTAAGTTATAAAAAAAGCATAAAATTATGTTTAATAAAAAATGACTCAAAAGTGTATGGAGAGCTTTCTTACTACGATTATTTTTATTGAACTTAAATGTTAAATTATTTTAAGAACCAAATGTTGAAAAAATAAATTTCAACGCAAAAGCTTTTAAAGCTTTTTAATTTTCTATGGTTGTATTTCTTTTTTGCATGGATTTTAAAGCTAATTTTTCTTTTTGTAAAAAATAAATTGTAAATGTTTGACGAAAATAATTTTAAACACACAAAAGCTACCAATTAGCTTTTTATAAAGTAGAGCTTTTAGTTCAAGATATAAAATGTTTCTCTATACTTTATATTGAAGAATTTTCAAATGAATTCATTAAACCGCAATCAATTATTGGTTTTCTTGTTTTAGGATTTTTCATTTAAGAAAACCGAACTAGAATCGAAAATACGTTTGTTTCGTGTCCTACGGAGCATTCTGTACTTTATTATATATGTACGCGTGTAAAAAAATCGATTAAAATTTTTCAACGTTTTTAACTGCTGCTATTACCGCAATTCATAACACATAAATTTATGTTTTATGTTTATTCATTTTTGGTCAACAATTTTCTATACCATACGAGTATTTTGTTAAATAATTTGAATCGATGCTACCTGTGGTATGTTTGCGGTCGTTGTCATTGGTCAATTTTATCAATATGTAATTGGATATATTGGGGTTTTGCGGGTGGCATAACTGAGGTGGAATAATTATAGATGGAAATAAAAAAGTGTATAATAATTTGTTTGTGGTTGATGTTATGCTATGCGACTAGTTATATGAGGTCGCAATCTATAACTTTTATTGTAAGATTTATTAGTTTTTTTTGGGATAGCAGGTTGCCATAATCAGCAATTCAATAAATAATTATCGGTCAATACAATGTGTTTTTTTAAGTATTAACAATTTTCAACAGTTTTAACTAAAAGGTTTTGCACAAAAATGAAAGCAATATGATTTTTTCTTCATAAACTTCTTCTGAAAATTTAAAAGCTCTACCGTATAGAAACCATAGAAACCGTGCAAAAACATATTGGTCTACATCCAATAAAAATTAAAGCACACAAAATACTCCAGGAACTTTTTTCAAATTATAAAAATAAAAATTTTAATGCTACGAATTTAACTTACGAAAAATATAAATTTTGTTCAGTTAATATTTTTGTTGATTTAACAAACAAATTCCCTTCAAATTTATGCTTTCGTATTTTAAAGCTCTTAGTAATTAAAAAAAAACAACGAGCTTTTTTGGAATTTAAGTTATACGTGCTTGATTTATTGTTTTAAATTTAAGTTATGCTAGCATACGATAATCTTGTCAATATCACGTGGCCATGAAACATTTTTACATTCCGGAAAAATAAAAATAATTTCCAATTTCGTGGAAATTCAATTTCTGTTTTTAGAAAATGAAAAAAGAAAATGAAAAATTTGCTTACCATTTATAATTCTAGATCCGAATGGAGCAATTTTAATTAAAGCAGTAAACATATAAAAATGTTGCTTAGATATGCATGAAAATAACATCAATGTTATGTATTTGTATTATGAATTATGTATTACAGCTATAGAAGCTATTTTTCCAATAGTTTGATAGATTTACGCTGGGTTCGAAACCCATCCCCATGATAAATGTTATTGAATACAATTTTTGACATTTATTTGAAAAATATTCCCCTACATTCCCAATTTTCTATTACGCTGTCCGAAAAGTTTAAAAGTATAATAATTCTTTGAAATATTTCCCCGCCTTTTTTTTAGAAAAATTGAATTTAATTGTGTGCATTGTTTATTGAAATTGTCATAGCAACGAAAAACTTCAAATTTTTCAAAACCAAGTAGGGAATTTTATTTGTTTTATTGTGTATCCGAGTGTGCTATGCGATGAGTTCAGTTTTTGTTATTGAAAGTTTTGGTATTTGTCAAAATTTATCACAGCAAGTGACTGTGATAATTTGGATATCTTCGTTTTTATCAAATAAATGTTAAAAATTTGTATTCACGAATATTTATGATGGGTTTTGGACACAGTCTGAATGTGATTGGTCTCTATCTTTTTGTAAGCCACCAAAAATAATAATGAGCTTTCAGTTAATTACTCTAGTCTATGTTCAAATTAGAAGACACAACTATCTTTATTAAGCAAAAATGACTGGACAATTGTATTATCTTCTAAAATGATCATGGAATTAATCTCAAAACCTCTAGCTAAACTTTAATACATTTTTCTATAATTATCCGAAAAATTAATGCAGTTGTTTCTAAAAACATCAACGCTAACTGTCGAGCGAGAGGTATATCTTTTGAAAATGTGGCAGTGTTTTTTTGTTTGATTCCTGTCCATACTTGGATCACCTTGTATCTTCAACTGGCTCTACAAAGTTGCAAGCAATATTTGCATGCTGCATGAACGGCGGAAAGTGGTGCTGTGTTCTGATAGGATAGGGAAATTACCTTTTAGAAGAACTAGAGATTCTGGCTGTTAAGTGGTCTTTAAAACTGCGTTCATAATATTGGATGAATATCCTAAGATTTTTCATCCATGTTCTTTATTTTTATTTTCGGTTTTATAACTTCGTGTATTGATGAATTTATATGGATGATTTGATTGGATAAAGAGCACGGGTGGACTCTTTGGATATTCATACTTGACCATAAACCTAGCTTTTCGTCAGCTGATTTGTAAAATAATCGAAGGATTTTATTATATTTTACTAGCCAAACTCAACATGTGTTCAAAATGTGCGATAAAAAACGAAACTGTCAAATGGTACATGATACTGTTTGTTCAGATTCGGAAACAGGTAACATGATCATACTCTTTAAAATAAAAATCACCGAAAGCTCCGATTGAATTCTTAAAGGAAGATGACAGGTATTATATCTGAAAAATCGATTCTGCTTAAAATGCGAAGCATTTTTCTGCAACCATTTTAAAAAACGAAAATACGGAATAGAAAAGAAAATTAATTTAAAAAAATTATGAATTTTTCCATCTACCTGTAAAATGCTATGTGTTCATTGTTACGAGAATTTTCCTACCTACTTGTTCTTCTTCTTGTGGTATGTACGAGTTTGAATACATTTATACAATTATGCTGGAATTTTTTAGATTTCGTAGTTCGTGTTTTTTTTTTCGTTGGTAACTTCTTAGTAAAGAACCCCCTTGATGATAATGATGGGAAATATTATGTCTACCAACATAAAGCAATACCATTTATATATGTTAAGGTGGGTGATATTTTTATTTACTACTGACGTTGAACAAGAAATACCACATATTTATATATATATATATATATATATATATATATATATATATATATATATATATATATATATATAAATATATATATATATATATATATATATATATATATATATATATATATATATATATATGATTTTTAACAGCCCTACTCGACTGCTAATTTACCTGTTTTTGTCGTAAAAACTACTGGCGGATCAAGTGGTTATCTGTTGGCAGAATAATATCCGAGGTGCCTATCCCTATAATTAGCCTTGTCTTACAAATATCTAAATAAACTGATCGCTTTCTTTTGGATAATCAGCATGGTTGCAGTCAAACATTATTTAGGTCTTTTACCAAATGATGTATTTATTCATCCGACATTATGATTCAAGCGGAACACCTGATAACTAATAGTTATGCGGTTACATTAGTCCTTATTAACTTCTTTGACGTCCTTTGGTAGAACTTTTTTTTTACCAAATACAACCCTCGAAAATAACTCGCTAACCCAATAAATTGTTCAACAGAGACAGTCTTTTATCCAAGCATCTGTCTTCTAAACACATCCTTGTTTCATCGAATTTCTTTTTCGTTAGCACGATCGGACTAGATTAAAAAAATCGGAATTCCGAATTCATAGATGTAGCAACATTTCTCGGTTTATTATTTAGTCCTTATTTATAGACTAAATAAAATGTGAGCATAATTTCATGTGAGCATTTTTTGAAATGGATTTCCAAGAGTTCACATTTTTGCTTCTAAAATCGATTGTAAACTGTATTTTGATCTGAGCCATTATGTTGCTTTTAGAAACCGATCAATATACTAATCATGAATTGAAAAAATTTAATTATTGACAATAGTAGAATTCGAAAAAAATTGATAGAGGTACTAAAAATTGATAAGATTTAAGTCGATTGACAAAAACCAGATGGCCAATTGACTTGAAACTTGGTACACGATTTATTAGTAGCATACTTGTACAACTTAAACAACATGTTGTACATCTTGCACAACTTGTACAACTTGGACAACATGTTGTGCAACAGGTTGTAAAACTTGTACAACTTGTAACAACATGTTGTACAACTTGTACAACTTGTACAAACACTTGTAAAATTTGTACAACATCTTGCACAACTTGTACAAGCAATACAACATGTATTTCAAGTTGTATGAGATGTTATACAACATCCAACATCCAACATGCAACACCCAACATCCAATATCCAACATCCAACATCCAACATCCAACATCCAACATCCAACATCCAACATCCAACATCCAACATCCAACATCCAACATCCAACATCCAACATCCAACATCCAACATCCAACATCCAACATCCAACATCCAACATCCAACATCCAACATCCACCATCCAACATCCAACATCCAACACCCAACATCCAAGATCCAAGATCCAAGATCCAACATCCAACATCCAACATCCCAACAACTTGTACAAGTTGTTGTACAACTTGTACAAGTTGTACAACATGTTGAACAGGTTGTACAACATGTTGTACAAGTTGTACAAGTTGTACAACATGTTGTCCAAGTTGTACAAGTTGTACAAGTTGTGCAAGTTGTTCAACATGTTGTCCAAGTTGTACAACATGTTGTACAAGTTGTACAACATGTTGTCCAAGTTGTACAAGTTGTACAAGTTGTACAAGTTGTACAAGTTGTACAAGTTGTACAAGTTGTACAAGTTGTACAACTTGTACAACTTGTACAACTTGTACAACTTGGACAACATGTTGTACAACTTGTACAACTTGTACAACATGTTGTACAACTTGTACAACTTGTTCAACATGTTATACAACTTGTACAAGTTGTACAACATGTTGAACAAGTTGTACAAGTTCTGCAACATGTTGGATGTTGTACAACTTGTACAACATGTTGTAAAACTTGTACAACATGTTGTACAACACGTTTAACAACACGTTTAACAAGTTGTACAAGTTGTACAACATGTTACATCCAACATCCAACATCCAACATCCAACATCCAACATCCAACATCCAACATCCAACATCCAACATCCAACATCCAACATCCCAACATCCAACATCCCAACATGTTGTACAAGTTGTACAACATGTTGTACAACTTGTACAACATGTTGTCAAACTTGTACAACATGTTGTACAACTTGTACAAGTTGTACAACATGTTGTACAACTTGTACAACTTGGACAACATGTTGAACAACTTGCACAACTTGTACAAGTTGTACAACATGTTGAACAAGTTGTACAACATGTTGTACAACTTGTACAAGTAGTTGTTGGATGTTGGATGTTGATGTTGGATGTTGGATGTTGGATGTTGGATGTTGGATGTTGGATGTTGGATGTTGGATGTTGGATGTTGGATGTTGGATGTTGGATGTTGGATGTTGGATGTTGGATGTTGGATGTAACATGTTGTACAACTTGTACAACTTGTTAAACGTGTTGTACAAGTTGTACAAGTTGTACAACATGTTGTACAAGTTGTACAAGTTGTACAAGATGTACAAGTTGTACAAGTTGTAAAAGTTGTACAAGTTGTACAACATGTTGTACAACTTGTACAACTTGTACAACTTGTACAACATGTTGTACAACTTGTACAACTTGTACAACATGTTGTACAAGTTGTAACATGTTGTACAACTGGGAAAACATGTTGTACAACTTGTACAAGTTGTACATGTTGGATGTTGGATGTTGGATATTGGATGTTAGATGTTGGATGTTGGATGTTGGATGTTGGATGTTGGATGTTTATGTTGGATATTGGATGTTGGATGTTGGATGTTGGATGATGGATGTTGGATGTTGGATTTTGGATGTTGGATGTTGGATGTTGGATGTTAGATATTGGATGTTGGATGTTGGATATTGGATGGTGGATTTTGGATGTTGGATGATGGTTTTTGGATGTTGGATGTTGGAAGTTAGATGTTGGATGCTGGATGTTGGATGTTGAATTTTAGATGTTGGATGTTAAATATAGGATGTTGGATGTTGTTTAAGTTGTACAACTTGTTGTACAAGTTGTACAAGTTGTACAACATGTTTTATAAGTTGTACAAGTTGCACAACATGTTGTACAAGTTGTACAAGTTGTACAAGTTGTACAAGTTGTACAACATGTTGTCCAAGTTGTACAACTTGTACAGCATTACAACATGTTGTACAACTTGTACAACTTGTACAACATGTTGTACAACTTGTACAACTTATTCAACATGTTGTACAAGTTGTACAAGCTGTACAAGTTGTACAAATTTTACAACTTGTACAACATCCAACATCCTATATTCAACATCCGGCATCCAACATTCAACATCCAATATCCAGCATCCAACATTTAACTTCCATCATCCAACATCCAAAAACTACCAACCAACATCCAATACAATCGACGACGATGTCATCTATATAGCAAGGAACTCGGTTCCCTTGAAGTTCAACGCATGCTATCGTTATTTTTTGTTAAACCTGTTTTGAACACCGGGTAGCTGCGGAAACATATTCTAGATTTACTACTGTATCATTATTTTACGTTGATAAAATACAAAATTCCACATTTTACACTGTTAATTTGACTATCACAATTTTAAATACTGTAAAGTTAAATTTATCATTAAATGAGACATTTCGGCGTTATTTTTAAACTATAAAAATTTAATAAGCGACAAAAATTAAATTTCCATAAATAAAAGTTTTTTTCGTTATTTGGTCAGCCACTAGCTTCCATCACCACAATAAGGTAAATCTTTTTGTTTATCATTTCCTTTTTACCGACAAAATTCATTCCCCACAAATCTATGTACATAAACAAAAAAATGAAAATAGAAATGCAAATTAAATATATTTTCATTGATTTTTCCAATTTTTCTCTCATTTTCTGCCGTTTTCATTCTACAGATTATCTATCGAATTAGTATATAGATGAGGAAAACATTCAATGATTTCAACCAATAATACGAAAGTGTATCAATTTGATTAGAAAACATTTTTTTTTTTTTTTGTTTTTCCCCGAATTCGTCTATGTGCACAGTAAATACATTTAAAAATTGGACTAATTAAAAACTCAGAGTAGAAAACAAAGATGATGGGAAAATCTTTTTTTTGTTTTTATCTTTTACCCTTTAATCGCTTTATTCGTATTTTGTTTTGGTTTTGATTGATGTGCTTTTACGACTTCTTGGTATATCGAAATGGTCAAAATAAAAAAAAAAGTCTAGACTAATCTGCACAATCATGAGTACGATCCTGATTTTTTGTAATAAAATATGTTTTCCTAATTTGATTAAATTATCAAGAAGTTCAACAACAAATAAATTGAATGATAAGTTGAAACGGAAATGGGATTTAATGATTGAAATTACGAAAAATTATTTTCCTTTTTTTTGTGTCCTATGGATATCAGATTACATTTTCATTTTTAATGATTGAATAAATCCTGATGTCATTCGATTTTTCATATTGTTAACGGACCGGTATTTATTACTCAATTTTGTACGACTTCTTATGTATGGATTATGGATGTGTGTGCGGGTGTGAGTATTGTTATGTAAGATTAATATTTCAACCGTAAATTTATTTTTATGTTCTGGATGTTCGTCCTTTAATTTTGTTTTAAGAATACAATGTTTATCTTTTAATAATCGCTGATTCACTAGGTAGCGTAATTTTTTATGTTCGAGTAGGCCATTATACATTTTACTAGATTGCTACATCTACATTTTAAATATTTTACTCTCACCATGAGTTCATTATATTTCTAATAGATGTCTCTTTTTTTGAAGTTTGTTTTTAGTAAGCTATCGTCAAATCTTCTTCGTGCATAAGTTACTGACTGATTATGCATAGAAACAATTCAATCCATCGACTTCGGTTAGCATTAAGAACTATATAATTAAGCCTTGAGGACTATATAATTTGTGAATCCGTTTTCTATTTTAGGGTCTTTGAATTGAACTTGGTTTCCGCAGCATCCCGTTTCTTTTTTGTAAGAGTTTTTTTTGTGTGAAACGACTCAGCTCAAATTTGTGTCAAAGTAGAGTCACAGAAAAGCAAGACATTTTGATATGATCGAAGTTATGGATCCTGAAAAATTAAAATTAATTCAATCCGACCTCTGGATCCATAGTAAATTTCTCAGTTTAAATGAGCTGACCGTCATGGATTTTCTAAATTTGAATAATTTTTGGTTTGTAGCAAAATTATCTCAGTTTTAAAGTTACACTTCCGTACACTTCTTCTGGTACACTTCCAATTAAAACATTTTTAAACTTAGGAACACAACCACCTGTGTTGATAAACGAAGTGCCTTCCTTCTCCTTGAATTTGACTTATTGTTTTTTCACTTCAGGTATTGCCAATTTATTTAATCATTCTGGTTTCAATCTGTGGTGATTTTAATTTTCCTTCCTAGCTCTTTTCATTCTTATTAAAAATTCCAATTTCTAAATTATTGGTAACCGGAGAACTTTTAAAAGCCTCATTGTTTAGTTGAAAAGAGGCTTATTAAGAATTTTTTTCGAAGTTGTTTAGTGTTTTCGATGACTGGTATACTAGTTCCATTGACTGATACATTCAGAGCAACCATAACCGAAATACACGAAAGCCCATCTACTAAAAATACACATAAAATTATTGATTCAAATTTAAACGAGCTTTCGACATAATAAAAACCGCACACACCATAAAACAATTTTTTCGAAGGAAGATTACACAGTACAAAAAAAATGTTGTTGTTATTAAAGTACCTGAAGCAAAATAATACTGTATATCTACGACATGGCATTACGTACGTATCACAGCACACCAACCAACAGGATAAAATGGAAATTAAAAATCAATAAACGTTTTTCATCTCTTCGCATTTTGTTTTTTGTATATACCTTTATTAAATTCTAAACCGGAAGCTTAAACTAAACTTTATTACAGAAAAAAAAATCGTTCCTTTCAAACACTAAATTGTTCATTTGTTACATCTATTTTGTAGTCAATTAATGATAAAAACACATCACGAGTTTGGCATGAGCATAAAAAAAAACATTTTGCTCCTTTATCATCAGTAAAAAAGCTCTAATGAAATTAAAGCTGGTGTTAAATATTTTAATTGTGTTTTTTTGTTTTTTTTTCAGGTGTGTATAGTACAAAAAAAGGATACTGGACGATTATTTGCAATGAAGTACGTTAGTCGAGGAGCATGTGCGGGACGAGGTGCTTTAGGGGGTGTGCTGAAAGAAGTCGAACTGCTCGCCTCATTGGAACATCCATTTTTGGTTAATTTATGGTTTTCGTTTCAAGGTAAATTTATAATAATTTTATTTTTAAAAAGATAAAATCCGTTAGCCTTAAGCCATAATCGTATATGTCACAGAGAAATTTAAATGTCATAGCAATGAAGGTTTCGTTGTTAAAAAGCTACCAGATGTATTTTCAAAGTGGTTATTAGTTGCAAGAAGAAGAAGTAATGATTGAATCACTGCGACATTGAGAAAAAATAGAAGAACTAGTGGAAAACTATCAACCAAAACCGGCAACTTTTAAACCTCCAAGACGACCTGCGGCTTAAGAAAAGAATGAATTAAATCACCAAATTAACAAAAGAGTTGGACCAGGCATAATATTTTAGAAAGTGCTAGTCTTAGATTGCAGATTTAGTTTGTCAACAAAAATGATGGTTCTACAAGGGAAACTCAAACCATAACCATTGTCAAATGAAACACCGTCACTTAGGAAAACCGAGATTTTCCGAATATGTATTCCGGATTATTTACTAGTTACAAGAACCCTGGCTGACCTTTTGCTGACTCTGGATAGATTTCGTTACAAATTTACAAGTTGGCAAGAAGGTCAAGCGTTTTAAAGCTGGATGGTCGCGGAAAAAGAATATCGACCCATGTTTTGGTAAAATGAGCTAGCGTGCCTCACCACAAATCCGCTAAGAGCTCAGGATGTAATTGTAAATTTTGTACGAGATAATAACGACGTCTCATTTTTAAAATTGAACTACCCAGTTTAAATTGTTTAAGCTTTGTATCTAAAAACGATAACTCCAAGCTTTTCTTAAACTTGATAAATGCGAATATTTAAAATTAAAGGGTGTTTAGAAAAGTGCTGCCTGTTTTTCACCAAAGTGAACTAATTAAGTTGAGCTTTTTAGAAAATTGCCAAAGAGAGTCTGCTTCTAATTAAAGCTTGATTAATTTATGAATGAACCAAAGCACAAGTAGATTTTATTCACAACATATTTTGCCCTGTTTGGTTAATGTGGTTGGTCTTATACCACAGATAAATATACCAGATGAACATCGTGTATGACTCAAATTTACACAAGTAACATTTTTTCTATATTTTGTTTTGGTTTTTTGTTTTATTTTTTTATACCATCAAATAGTCGTGCGCACAAAAAAGAAAAGGATAAATATATGCGTTTTTATATGTACATATATTTTTCTGTTTTTATATATACATTTAGTGTATATTTGGGCCATACAAGTTGTTCATCTAGTATTTTGTTCTGTGCTTATACAATAAAATCAAAATTCACAGCAAGTGATAAATGTAGAGAATTTTTCGCATGAATTTTTAAAATTCTTTTTTATTGATTGCATATACGCGACTAAGCATTCTTTATCAACTTTATCATTTCCCTTGGGCACTTATTTTGCTATTTCAAACTTTCTTGCTTTTCTTGTATAACTATAATTTTCTCTGCTGTTGATTGCACATCCGCAGCCAATTGCTGTACTTTCTGTAATTATTTTTTGTTTTTAATGGAGACGTTAACATATCAATAAAAATTTCATGTCATTCTAAATGTGTTCGAAATGTGTTTCTTCCTATTTTAGTTTTTAACCCTTAGGGCGTAGTACCCCCTTATACTTTTTCTTTGATGTTCTTCTTTTTTGCAGGATCCAATCTGTCACTCACAGTAGTTCTTCTTTATCTGAAAAATAATTTTTATTACCTACTTGAGAACTGCCTACCAAACTCTGTTCAGGAGTGTTATCCTTTAAATTTAAATTTTGTTCTCAAAGTTGACAAAATTTTAAACGTACGATAAAAAAATATGGCCGACCTTCAAACAAAAAAAAAATGCCCGACCAATCAAAACGTTTTTCAAAAATTATTTTGTTAAATCCATGTGCCATGCATTATGCATTAATCTATATTTACTGTAAAACATCTAAGAAAGCTGTTATTTCTTATGAAAAGTTAAGCTTTTATTAAAACTAGGATTTCGAACAGAACCGGAATCTGATTTTTAAAAGGAAACAAAAAGTTTTGGAGGTCTAGGAAAACCATAAATTGTTTGCTTTTTTGATGTCGGTTATTTTATTATACGATAATATAACTAAACGTTAACTTAACGAGCTTTTAAAACTATTAGCAATGTAAGCTTTAATAGCTTTACAAATAATTTTTCTAGTGCCGGAAATCAATAAACTAATTTGATCAAATTTCGATTTTGTAAAAAAGTTTATTTTTACCTAGCTTGTAGAAAAGCTCATTTATATAAACTTACTGCTCGAGCTTTTGATTAAATTGTTCTATACTTTGATACTCGTAGACGACAAGTACTTGTTCAACGACCTCCATATAAATATTTTTAATCAGTACTAGTTTCAAATGTAGCGAAAATCTAGTTTTATAAAAGCTTTAACCGTATTAAAGTATTAAGTAGTCCTTTTATAAAGAGCTGTCGTGATATTGCAATAAAATAATGATTTCATAGAATTTGTACAAAAAAGGTAGAATAATCTTTTTGTTCCAAATATCACCCAAACGTACAACTAAGCGACCAATGGGATCAGATTTTGTTTACAGCACGTGCAACAAATACTTAAAGTTAACTTTGAGCTTTTATTTTGTAATGTGGCCTGTTTTATAAAATTTCATAAAATTTTTCGTATTTTGAAATCCACTTAGGAACAATAAACAATAACAACAAATATTTCGAAATATTACAATAAAACAATCATCTGCCATAACCAAAACAAAACAGGTATAAACAACAATCAAAACAGTAAAAAGTATGCAACGGAAAATGGGAAATTTAATTTATTTCGAGAGTGAAATAAAAAAATTAGATTTTCTATTCCACTTTTGTTACCGTTGAGGTTTTTATTAAATTTTCCTATTTCCTATCATAATCCCTCCCAAAATACAAACTTATTCGTATAAAAACACCTTTTGTGCTTTAAAGCTCGTACAACAAAAGGTGATCAGTAAAATAACGAGAGAAGTAAATTGATGAACTTGAAATTTATAATTGACATGATAATTTAATGAAATGGAAAACTGTCATTACATTTGTTTTTGTTTTGTACGTATGTCACATCTCACTTTTTAGTAAAAGTTTCATGATTGATGTGGATAATTTAAATAAAAAAATGTTTTGTTTACCAAATAAAAAATCAATGATGTACATTTGTATTTTCACTTTGAAACTTGATTCGCTGTACTTTATTCCAAAGTTCAGGTGTTTTAAAAAAATATTGATGATAATGGTCCATAATCAGATCCAGAAAACAAGGCAACTTACTCCACAGCTGATTTTCGAAACGTATACATTGTCTAGATAAACTAAAAAGTGTGCATTTAGCCCGAATTATCGGGGGACCTATATATCTCGTAACTTATTTGTATACGAGCTTATTATTATCCGTATATTACCACCACAGCATCTTGTGACTTTAGACTTTACGCCTAAGACGCTACTTAAGACTTGAGACATTAACTTCAGACTTTAGACTGTAGACTTTGGACTTTACACTTTATACTTTACACTTTACACATTACAATTTAAACTTTACACTTTACACTTTACACTTTACACTTTACACTTTACACTTTACACTTTACACTTTACACTTTACACTTTACACTTTACACTTTACACTTTACACTTTACACTTTACACTTTACACTTTACACTTTACACTTTACACTTTACACTTTACACTTTACACTTTACACTTTACACATTACAATTTAAACTTTACACTTTACACTTTACACTTTACACTTTAGACTTTAGAATTTAGAATTTAGAATTTAGAATTTAGACTTTAGACTTTAGACTTTAGACTTTAGACTTTAGACTTTAGACTTTAGACTTTAGACTTTAGACTTTAGACTTTAGACTTTAGACTTTAGACTTTAGACTTTAGACTTTAGACTTTAGACTTTAGACTTTAGACTTTAGACTTTAGACTTTAGACTTTAGACTTTAGACTTTAGACTTTAGACTTTAAACTTTAGACTTTAGACTTTAGACTTTAGACTTTAGACTTTAGACTTTAGACTTTAGACTTTAGACTTTAGACTTTAGACTTTAGACTTTAGACTTTAGACTTTAGACTTTAGACTTTAGACTTTAGACTTTAGACTTTAGACTTTAGACTTTAGACTTTAGACTTTAGACTTTAGATTTTAGATTTTAGACCTTAGACTTTAGACTTTATACTTTAGATTTTAGACTTTAGACTTTAGACTTTAGACTTTAGACTTTAGACTTTAGACTTTAGACTTTAGATTTTAGATTTTAGACTTTAGACTTTAGACTTTAGACTTTAGATTTTAGATTTTAGACTTTAGACTTTAGACTTTAGACTTTAGACTTTAGACTTTAGACTTTAGACTTTAGACTTTAGACTTTAGACATTAGACTTTAGACTTTAGACTTTAGACTTTAGACTTTAGACTTTAGACTTTAGACTTTAGACTTTACACTTTACACTTTAGACTTTAGACTTTAGACTTTAGACTTTAGACTTTAGACTTTAGACTTTAGACTTTAGACTTTAGACTTTAGACTTTAGACTTTAGACTTTAGACTTTAGACTTTAGACTTTAGACTTTAGACTTTAGACTTTAGACTTTAGACTTTAGACTTTAGACTTTAGACTTTAGACATTAGACATTAGACATTAGACATTAGACTTTAGACTTTAGACTTTAGACTTTAGACTTTAGACTTTAGACTTTAGACTTTAGACTTTAGACTTTAGACTTTAGACTTTAGACTTTAGACTTTAGACTTTAGACTTTAGACTTTAGATTTTAGATTTTAGACTTTAGACTTTAGACTTTAGACTTTAGACTTTAGACTTTAGACTTTAGACTTTAGACTTTAGACTTTAGACTTTAGACTTTAGACTTTAGACTTTAGACTTTAGACTTTAGACTTTAGACTTTAGACTTTAGACTTTAAACTTTAGACTTTAGACTTTAGACTTTAGACTTTAGACTTTAGACTTTAGACTTTAGACTTTAGACTTTAGACTTTAGACTTTAGACTTTAGACTTTAGACTTTAGACTTTAGACTTTAGACTTTAGACTTTAGACTTTAGACTTTAGACTTTAGATTTTAGATTTTAGACCTTAGACTTTAGACTTTATACTTTAGATTTTAGACTTTAGACTTTAGACTTTAGACTTTAGACTTTAGACTTTAGACTTTAGACTTTAGATTTTAGATTTTAGACTTTAGACTTTAGACTTTAGACTTTAGATTTTAGATTTTAGACTTTAGACTTTAGACTTTAGACTTTAGACTTTAGACTTTAGACTTTAGACTTTAGACTTTAGACTTTAGACTTTAGACATTAGACTTTAGACTTTAGACTTTAGACTTTAGACTTTAGACTTTAGACTTTAGACTTTAGACTTTACACTTTACACTTTAGACTTTAGACTTTAGACTTTAGACTTTAGACTTTAGACTTTAGACTTTAGACTTTAGACTTTAGACTTTAGACTTTAGACTTTAGACTTTAGACTTTAGACTTTAGACTTTAGACTTTAGACTTTAGACTTTAGACTTTAGACTTTAGACTTTAGACTTTAGACTTTAGACTTTAGACATTAGACATTAGACATTAGACATTAGACTTTAGACTTTAGACTTTAGACTTTAGACTTTAGACTTTAGACTTTAGACTTTAGACTTTAGACTTTAGACTTTAGACTTTAGACTTTAGACTTTAGACTTTAGACTTTAGACTTTAGATTTTAGATTTTAGACTTTAGACTTTAGACTTTAGACTTTAGACTTTAGACTTTAGACTTTAGACTTTAGACTTTAGACTTTAGACTTTAGACTTTAGACTTTAGACTTTAGACTTTAGACTTTAGACTTTAGACTTTAGACTTTAGACTTTAGACTTTAGACTTTAGACTTTAGACATTAGACATTAGACATTAGACATTAGACTTTAGACTTTAGACTTTAGACTTTAGACTTTAGACTTTAGACTTTAGACTTTAGACTTTAGACTTTAGACTTTAGACTTTAGACTTTAGACTTTAGACTTTAGACTTTAGATTTTAGATTTTAGACTTTAGACTTTGGACTTTGGACTTTAGACTTTAGACTTTAGACTTTAGACTTTAGACTTTAGACTTTAGACTTTAGACTTTAGACTTTAGACTTTAGACTTTAGACTTTAGACTTTAGACTTTAGACTTTAGACTTTAGACTTTAGACTATAGACTATAGACTTTAAACTTTAAACTTTAGACTTTAGATTTAAGACTTTAGACTTTAGACTTTAGACTTTAGACTTTAGACTTAAGTCTTAAGTCTTAAGTTTTACATCTTAAGTCTTATGTTTTAAGTCTTAAGTATACAGTTTTAAGTTTAAAACTTAAAACTTGAGACTTTAGAATTGAAGAGAAGTGGTAGACTTGTAAATGCAGAGATGTTACTGACTCAAATAGAGGCCATTCAGAATTCTCGGTTGCTTTATGTGAAAGGATATTAAACGATTTGGATCCCTTAACTTCTGCTTATTTTTTAATTGGTCAGGTGATTTTATTATTAATCACTTTATAAATATACAATAACGTCAAGCATTTTCTTACATTTTCCTCATATCAACGATTAAATATCATATCCGCTTTGCCCACAACAATTAAATTATTATAATAAAATAGCAACAAATAAATTTTGTAAAAAAATGTAGTCTTATCGCACATCCGACATCTAAATTCCTATTGTATTATCCTTCCTGCTCCTTTTTCCGATCAAATTTTTAGCATTCTTTGCGTGTTGCAATATTTAAACGTACGCAGTCACAATTAATTTTCCATTAAAACAAACGAAACAATTTTCCGTTAATTAGTATTATTTTTTCGTTTTTTCTTTCACAGATGAAGAGGATTTATTTATGGTTTGTGATCTTCTAGCAGGAGGTGATTTACGATATCATTTACAACAACAAGTAAGTATATTACACATTTTTTTTTGCTGTTATGTTCAACGTAAGCTTTAAGCACAATATTTTCTCTTCATACATTTTTTTCTTAAATTTTTTTTTAATTATAATTTTAAATAAGTAAATCGGGTCTAAAATAATCCTATTAATTCGGTAAAGACGTAACCAAAAGGAAGAAGGACGAAAAACAATTTCCTTTTTCTTTTCTTGGAAAACAAAGAGACACAAACAAAAAAATTGGAAAAAATTTTTATTTTTTCCTTCTTTGCATAATAACAAAACAATGATTTTTCATTTTTACTGTGAAACAGGATATTTTTTTTTTTGGGATGGTACAGGGCAACGATGATATTGGTGTATATAAATGAGGTGGTAGACTGAAAAGAAAAAGGTTTTTGTTTTTAATTTTTTATTATAATTGAATTGAAAAAATGTCTTAATTCATTTTTGCAGGTAGAATTCACCGAAGAAAGTGTTGCCTTATTAGTATGTGAACTTGGTTCAGCACTGGACTATTTACAAACACAAAGAGTATTACATAGGTAAGTGAATGTTTTTTTTTATTTTCGTAATTAGTTCAAATTTAATCATTTTTATGTTTGTTTCGTTTCAACTGTTCGTAATTGGTTTAATTAATTTCAAATTACTTAGATCAAAAGTTGTTAAGTCTAAATTTGAATATAATCGTGTAGAAAGTGCTAGGGGTTGTATTTGTTCAAGATTTGATTAATTTACCCAAAACATAGAATTATAAATTAAGGTTAAGTACTCGAAAATTGACCGTAAAAATTATGGGTCATTAACAGTGTAGCAACGTTACACTCGTCTTCTCACCTCGATTGTCGATGCATGAAAGGTCATTTTCCAACTCTAATATGCTTCCTAATACAAGAAAGTACCATACTAGCTGCGTTTCATACGTTTAAGAATATTTGCTATGAATGTCTTATCTTAAAATTTTCAAAATTCTTTTAAATTTCAGAAACTCAAAAAATCGTAAAAATTTGGTTTAAATTCATTCGTTCAATTATCAAAATTTGAAATAAATTTTGAAATTTCCAAAATTTGCAAAATTTGAAAATTGTGGAAATTTAATATATCGATAGTTATATAAAGATAGTTTTGTGGTTGAAAGTTCGAAAATTTGTAAATTTTGAATAGTAAAAGTTAAAAATTTTGTATTTTTAAATTTGAATTTTGAACAATTTGCAATTTAACAAATAAACCTATTTAAGTAATAGTTAGAATTTTGCAAAATTTTATAACATTCCAAAATTCGTTTTTCAAAATTTAAAAGCAAACATTAACAATTTCAAAATTTAAAGTCTTTATATATTTAGGAGAAAGTCGGATATAACAAATACATACTTCAAACTTTTTAAATTTCAATAGTTATCAAAACGTTTTAAAATTTTTTAAATTTATCAAAATTTTTAGAACTTACGAGTTTTATAAAAATTGGAAAAGGTTTGATATTTGTTTTAAAAGATAAAGGATAAAAAGGATCATTAAACATTCAAAATATCAAAATTTGCTAATTTTATAAATTTTGTACTAAAAATTAAAATCCATAGTACCATAGTGTCATAGTGACTCGTAATTCAGGAAGAAAACCTAATAATTGTGAAGCTTCTGGTTTTGTCGGTAGCATAACAAATAATTGTTAATTACGGTCTTCAGAAGTTTATCTACTCCCAGTATACAATTTAGTACTATTCAAGGTAACTTTTCAAAAAGATATTCCCAGCGTATAATGCTAACCGGATAATGCTGCTTAATGGGATTTCTTTTCTCAGTGGTTATACCTTCTTGATTGGGACCTACCATCAAACAGTCATTCTGACTATTCCTGTTGCTTAGTTAGGCAGATGCATCAATCCACTCTTAATTTGGAGGTAGTCTATTTTGTTTTAGAACACAATGGTGTGGCAGATAAAATTGACATTGTTTGTGTTTAAGCCTCTCATATACCTTTATAAAAGCGATATACATTTCTTTAAACTTTTTCGAACTGGAATTCCATTGCATGCAATGGCCTGATTAAATTGTCCAGCTAAAATCCAACCAAAAATAGTGGCTTGGGCCTGTACATCTTTTCTGTCGGATAGTTAACTACTTCACCCTGGTTGATAACTACGTCAACTGATTTGGGGGAAAACAACTGTTCTGTCATGAAATTTTGAATCGTTTGAGATCTTTGTTTTTCGGCGCCATTATGGCCCATTTGTTCAGCCAATTACGGTTTTTGGCATTTTTTGCTATGTTTGGAAGAACACATTAAATGAGCTCTGCCTTCGATTTGGTTAACTGGCAGAAATCAGTGGGCAATATGATGAACCTGGTCGAGATGACAACTGCGACAGTTTTATTTTGTTGCAAAAACACCAGCGCCTCCAGTGACCTTTTGTGAACATCGTGCATTCGTCCCAAACGATCCATTTGGATCTCTGTAGAATCTTTGCAAATGGGCTATTTTTGGCAATGTTGCAAGTTGGCGTCTCGTTGATTTGCATGTTCAGTGGCAATGTCAGTATAGAATGTGCAGTTCCTCCTCATTCTAAGGCAATCAAAAGCAATGAAATAAAGAACATTTTTTCGTCCCTCCGGGAGCATGCAGGAAATAAATGCCACCGGTTTCATCGGTCACAGCTTTCACCAAAGTTTCATACTTAACATTTTCATCTATTGCTTCGGTGTCGTATTCCTGTTCTACCCGTTTTCCAGATGCACTGCCAAATGTACAACTGTAGGGTATCTTTCGAGGATCGCAAAGGAAAAGATGAGCCAATTCGCCTCGTTGCTGTTCACATGGCGACCCATCTAATAAATTGTCGTTTGCATTTGTCACACCAAAAACAGCCGCCTTTGTTCACATATTTGATATGTGCTTGATCGACATGATGGAATTATAGTATTCCACATTGATGTGATTTTCAGAAGTATTTGGCAATATCGGCGAATATGGCACAATCATTGAGTTCCCACATCAAAATTTTGCTCTTTAACCCTTACGACTTTAGCTCGCCCATTGTCCACAACTTACCGATTTTTTCCGGCTTTTCCTTTGAATTTTCTTATTCCTCAATCACCCCTGTATTGAGATAAATAAAAGAACAAAAGAAAAAAGAATCATCGAAATTGGTGGAGCCGTTTACGAGTTTTTGCGATTTTACAATTTTCTTCGATTTTTTGGCTTTTTCTTTGGATTTTTCCAATTTTTTTCCTTTTTTTCTAAAACATCTTTGTATTAAGAAGAACAAAACAAAAAAAAAAAAAACAAATCGGTCGGGGCGTGAATTTTATATATAGATAAACAAAAAAGGACCCAAGACTGATCCTTGTGGGACTTCTGAACCTAAGTTGCAAGTGAAACGTAAAGCTGATATTGAGAAACCAAATTGTAACGATCAGTTTGTGAACTAAAAGATGATAATTGATTCTTGCATTTAGAGCCTTTGCCAAGTCAATAATATCAATATTTCTAAAGCATAACTTACCATCAATAGCGCCGGGTAGTTTGAACTCAGTTTAAGTGATAACTAAAGAAATATTTAAGGCGACTTTATGACATGAAATATTATGCTAGCATATTAAATTAATCTTTGAAGTAAATCACAACAGGATCAGTCATACCACTTTCAGGATCTAAAAAAACACATGGAATAAAAAATCTCCAACAAAAAATAAGGGACGTATCGATCAATACTAGAGAACGATTACCTTACCACCATAAGCACCCTTGCTTATAACCTAAAATACCTTGGCACTCATACTAGTGCACAGCAACGTAAAGTATTTAGCGGATCTTTCATTACAACTTTAAAATTCGACCACCCTTAACGCAAAACCCTGTGCATAAAAATATCCCTTAAAGCTATCAAACCCATTACACGAGAAGAAGATTCAAAATTGATAAAAAAAGGTAAATAAAACTCCATGAAGTGGATATAATCAAATTAACATACACAACGAACGATAACGAAAATCATAAAATTTAATAATTCTTAAAGTCATCATAATACATAAAAAACATGACATAATATATGCTTCGTATTTTACATAATATGCAATTTTATGATTAAGGAAAATAAATTATTGTTGAGATAAAAATATACTCATTAGATCGTTTGAGTACACAACACTAACATTTAATTAACATCTTACTACGATAGATACATCATCAAAAATTCTAAGAAACGTAAATAAAAAAATTAAATTTAATTAAAAAATTTAATTTATATAATATGCAATTTCGAAATGTTTTAATTTAGTTAAAAGACAATTATCACAATTTGTGTGCTCTAAATGGTAACAAGTAGATTTTCATTTTATACTCGTATGATGATTGCAGATGAAATGTGTGTTTTGCTCATGTAGACGTAATGATGTTTGATTAGCAACTGATTTCATAGTACGTTGTTGGTTGTAGTAGTAAGGAAATTTTAAAAGGAAATTACTGTATTATGAGAGTCAAAATTGAATCGGATGCTTGTATATAAATAATACCTAGATGAAGGATCACATGTTGTTCAGGTCGTCCATAAGAAATAAATTATTTTTTCAAATATAACGCTGTGCCAGTAAAGTCTAAAATTAACTGTTTTATGACCAATATGTCATGTAATCGCCGAAAATCTAATTTATATACACTTTATTTGCAACAAAGCTTTAAAATTAATATAAATTAGATTTTAAAAAATTGATTTAACATTACAAATCAATTGAATTAACCGTTTTATGACAAATTCGTCACAGAATTGCACGAAAATCAAATTTATATACTGGATTTATTTATATATTGGATCTCCTGATTGATCTGTACCCCGATTTTGTTCGTTTTTTTGTAATTCTCTTGTGTACGAATTGTTTAACCGGAACGTATTAATATTAGTGCTTGTGTTCGTGGTATTGTACATGCGCACTATATTTGCGCATGTGGTTACATGACAATTACATTTTTTTGTTCATGCACAAAATTCGTGCGCATCAAAACACAAATAATTATTTATATTATAAACTTAAATTGCTTTAAATTTTGTAAAATTTTAAGTAATTTGTTATTTACTCATGTTAAAAAATAAATTTGATTCATTTGTTTCGATGAGAATACAAATCTTGTTAAAATTGTTAAACGTAATACTAATAATAATGTAGCTTGTGTTTGTGTGAGTGTATATGCGCAGTGTATTACTCATGCTGTTTACTTGTTTTTGTTGATGAATGATGACATTTTGAAACATGATTTTGTGACTTAATTTTTGATTTTCAAACTTAAAATTGTGAATACTTACCTTTTTGAAACATAAATTTTATTCTCTTTTCGATTTTCGAACAAAATAACAAAGTTCCGTCTAAAATATTTTTCTTTCAATAAAAATACAAAATATTTGATTTTTGATTTTGTATGTATAAGCCATCTATCGTCACATCGAAAGGTTGGGAAAATAATACTCATGCGTTTACCGATTTCAACCGCTTCGACATTTAGGCTTTATTAAAACAACATTTAGGCGAAATTTACATGAGAATTAAACTGACACATTAAAATAAAACTGAATCACACAATAATAAATGTGATAAATAATAAATGTAGTAACTGTATACGTATATGAAATTTTCAATTCTCTTGCGTGAGAATGAATGAAAAAACGAACAAAATCGGGGTACTGATGAACATTAAATAATTTTGGAAAACTTTTATCCGGACCCATAGGCAATCGTGAAAGTTGGTCAGTGTTAGCATGCTGTGTGGTACTTTTGTATTTGATCGTATACATATACCCTTTAAGAAGAATAGCCCATCGTTGAATGCAATGCAAGGTCATGACAGGCTATCTCTTATTCGGATTGAGAAGTGACGTCCATGGTAGATGATCGGTGAGAATTTTGAAACTCCGCCCTGACAAGTATTGACGGAATTTAGCCACCCCGTAGACAATTAACAAAGTTTCTTTCCCAATTTGGCTATATGAACGTTAATTGGCATCAAGAGTTTAAGATGCAAACGCAATTGGTTTCTCTAAGCCATTTGGATACCGATGAGAAATAACAGCACCAATTCCATTCGCATCTGTAGCTAAAATTTCAGGATATTCCTCGTTATAATGAACTAGTCGCGTAGCATTGATAATTGATTTTTTCAATGATTGAAACGATTCGTCCTAGCGTTCACTCCAAGTAAATGGGACATTTTTGTGTCGAAGTTCGTTTAATGGTGCGTCAACCGATGAAAATGTTTAATAAATTTACGGATGAGCGGCTTAACTTCCTTCAAGTTTGCTGGTCGCGGCATTAGTTTAAGCATTTCTAGATGCTTTTCAGAAGGTAAAATTCATATTCCCTCATATTCATGACCCATATATTCAATATGTACAGCCGCCAGCTTATATTTATCCCTTTTACATCGTAACCCTAGTTCTTCAAATCGATTAAAAATTTCGGTTAGATTTGAGATATGTTCCTCGTTTGTTTCTCCAGAAACAATTACATCGTCGAGGTAAACAGCGCATTTTGGTACTCCCGCGACAACTTTTTCCATGAATCGTTGAAAGATTCCGGGTTCGCTGGCCACGCCGATAGGTAACCTTTGGTATTCAAATAATCCAAAAGGTGTAATGATTACCATTAATTTTTTTCGATAATTCGATTTACAAATACGCGTCTTTCGTGAAAAATTTACCGCTTTGCAATTTATGGAATTCCTTGATTCGCGGTATCGGATAACGATCGATCTTAATTTGTGGGCTTACAGTGACTTTAAAGTCACCGCAAATTCGAATTTTGACGTTCGGTTTCGGGACGACTACAAACGGTGCGGCCCATATATTAAATTTCACAGGTTTTTAAATATTTTGCTTGACCAGCCTGTCGATTTCTTCTTGTTTGACGTACGCAAAAGGCATATCGAGTTGGCGAAATTTCGGAAGGGCATTCGACTTCAGAACTATTTCAGCTTTGAAATATTTACAGATATATATATATATATATATATATATATATATATATATATATATATATATATATATATATATATATATATATATATATATATTTGCTGTCTTACTTACACTAGTACAAAAAACTAATTTTATTGTCAACAATATTTGCTGTTTTATTTACACTAGTATAAAACACCGATTCTGTTGTCAACTTTTGACATTTTCATGGATATTTGAATATTCACACCAAACACGAATTTTGAATATAAATAAACTTTGCGTACTTAAATTAAAGCTTAGAAATAACTGAAAACCCTAAACTGTTACATTTATTTAGATTAAGCGTTACCTTAACTATTAATTTCAACATAAATTTGTCCTGTGTTTGGTTGAAATAACCTAAGTGTCAATATTCTCGTCTATCCAAGACAATTTTGTATTACACATGCAACATTATTGGGTCTGTTTTTTTTTGATATCGGAGAAATCGGAGAGATAAATTTACTGTCAAATTTTCAGATATGCGTTTTTTTTTAATATCCGAGAAAAAAATTATCTCTCTGTGTCGTTTTTTTTTACGCTCCGATAATTATCGGATACGATCTTTTTACTCTGAAAAAATGTACAGATTATTTTATATTTTTTTAGTAAATTCTAAAATGGCGACTCCGATTAATGTTGAGCTATCAGGTGACAAATAAAACTTTAATTTAGGGAGTTTAATGCTGAAATTCATAAAATAATTTATTATTTTTGGTACTAAAAAATAACACAAAAAATATTTTTTTCGATCTGATAGATAAAAATCGGAGAAAAAAATTATCAGATATATCCGATAAATAATCTCTCTGATCTCTCCGATTACTCCGATATCAAAAAAAAACACGGCCATTGTAATTCGTCTTGTTTCACAGAATTAAAATATTTACATATTAATTTAAATATGTCAATATTTTATTTACAAGACGAATTACAAATGTCAGTTTTGTCAATTTTATACAATAAATGAATAAAAAGTAATATGTTAACGTTTCTACATAACCTCAAAATTAATCATATGAAAGTTTTATTTTAAGTGCTATCTCATCTAGTGGTATACAATAATTTTTGTATGTTCCTTATTTTGAATATTTTATTTTATTATTAAATAAAATATTCAAAATAACAAATAAAAATAACAAATACAAGAAATTAAATTTCAACTGTACTAAAAATTATTATATCACTAGGTAACATAGCATCCCATAAAAAACTTTCATATAATTAATTTTGAGGTTATGTAGAAACGTCAACATATTACTTTTTATTCATCACGTTCTCCACAAAATTCATTGTGCAGGGTTGAGTTTGTAGACATTTTTTGTTTACATTTTATCACCAAAACATTCTACAAATGTGATATATAAGTGTGATATAGCACTACAAAATGACCACCCAGTTCTCAATTAATCAAAATGTATGCAACCAAAATATAATTGGCTTATTAACCAACTTGGTTGGCGATGAATGTTTTCCATCGATTTCTATTAATCAGCAAAACGCAACTATATAGTCGGTCACAGGGAAAATCTCTCAAGTTTTATACGGGGTTTTACGGTTGCCCCACTATGTTCGATACATTGCAGAGGCCATTTGGGATTTTTTTACGAGAAATTAGTGGCAGCTCAGCTTGTTACGTTAAAGCCGTGTTGTTTAAAAAGTTTCAGGCAAGGAATCGTCCCTCCTACATGTGCCAACTTATTCGTTTGAATTATTCATGGTGAGACCAACAAGTTTAGATACATTGGACAGAATATTTCACTTCGTGATATCGTGGTTGTTCACCAAACATGTCCACTCCCAATAATATTTCGACAAGGTCTGTTTTATTTATAATAAAATGGATCAGTGAGACATAGATTTTTAATACTAAGCTATGGCTTGCAGGCTTCTAAATTAATTTGGAAGTTCAATATTTGATGCGTTTGCCTTTTACCATTGCTTCAGCTAACAGAATTTAATTTCTGTACCACCATTAATACAATCCAATCATCTTAATATTCAATTGGCTACCAAACATTTTTTAAAGCTCGTATATTGTGTCTAGGTGTTTCTTCATTGCTGCCGAAGATTAATGATGCAAATTCTAGACTAAGATGTTAATACGAGTTTTTTTAGTAGTGGCAACAAAGTGGTGGAATTTCTCCATATAAACTTGGTAGAATATATTCATTCAAAGCCGTAAAGTTGAGAACACGTTATTGGAATTCAAATATCACGACCATGCACATTATATACAGTTTGTACGATAAATTATCTTAAATCCTGAAATGTGAATTAAATATAACTTCCCTTCATTCATGAAGTGACATAATACTGGCTCATCAAATTTCATCATATTCTAAATAGTCTTCAACCTAAAAAGACACCTTAATACCATTTTTATATCTTATCACAAACCACATAACCTTTTCACATAATATTATCACTGTACCCAACATTAATTGTTATTGCCACACTCAGAATTACTCTCGTCGTATATATGTAAAATAAGAAATACAAATTGGGCACAACAGCTGCTAACATCTCTTCCGACAACCAAAAAAAAATAAAATCATCACAAAGGTGTTAATGACAGCTTTAAGTGATTTATTTTTTTGTTAGTTGTTGTTACGAAAAAGCTTTTCACAAATTTTCCATGCGATGTAAAAACTTATTATGATGTTGTGCCGGCAAAAAAAAAACGAAAACACGAATGTGATACTCATATTTATGAAAGGATTTTTTTTCCAATTCATTCAATTTTCCAGTCATTGAATTATAAAAGTGTGTGTTTGTTGTATAAATCCTTTCGAATAAAATGACAAATCGTACCCCACATTTTTTTTGGAAAATTTTTTTTATTTTGGTTTAAAGGAATCATCAAGAAATTTTCATTTGGAATAGAATACCCAACATTTTTTGTTTCGTATCAAATTATTTATTATTGATAGATTGGGGGTTCTAAATAAGGACCAATTAGGATTGATGATCATTTTGGTTTTATTTTTGGTGTTTGGTTCAATCTTCGTTTTTTTCTATTATAGTCGAGGTGAAAGATCGTTGGACTCTTCATTTTGATAAAACATATATCAAAAATCGAGAGCAAGAATCTCACCTTTGCTTGCATTCAGAATTATTTTTTCAATGTTGCTGTTTTGATGAATTCTTTGATGTATGATTTTTTCCCGTATTCTGCACAAGTAGCCCTGTTCGCTCAGAAACTTTGTCAGTTAATATTTTATCTCTCCAGACAGAAGTTTTATTTACCTAGACAGATTAATTATAAGCTTTGCAGTTCACCAATCTCTGTTGTTTTATGCCCACCGTTTCTGACCAAGCTGCATGGTGTGAGCTTTCAGCACTTGTTTCAGTTCTTGTTTGGCCTTTTTCTGTATTTATTTTCATCATTGGAGCATTATAGACTACGTGCCCTTTCTTTTTTTATCACTTGCTGAGGGCTGTAGTTGCATCTGCCCCCTTATCAGCTGCATATTTAATTTGGTATCAGTAAGTTAGTTTTGTGTCTATCCTCATATCAATATATGACCTCCGTGATAATTTGGATTGGCATTAGGGTTGGTTTGCACTTTCTTGCTTTCATCCCGATCTCAGTTTTTTCAATTGCTACTGATAGTCCAACGTCTTCCATCTACTCAGTCACCCTTCTCAAAACTTCTCAGCAGTGTCTTTAGTGACACTATATATGACAGAAGCGTCTTTAAGTGGCGCCAGCCGTTTTTTTCTTTATAAATGGCCTGTCAGTGGTGTTGAAGAAAAAAATCCTAGCATTTACGTAGCTCTTTAACATAAGTATAATAAAAATATTTTTAAATCTTAAAAATAGTCTCAAATGCATGCATTACGTTGGGTCAGCATGCTGAATGGAACGCGCTTTTAATGTCAAATAATGAATACTCTTCAGTAGCTTTCCGGCAGTATTAAACCTATATAGAGTTCTGTATACTGAGAGAGATCTTAGGTCCTTCCAATTTGGGTAGAAAATTCCCGCTTGCAACGACTTATTATACATTTTGAGCTCGGTTGGCACGACATTCGACACCGATGCTATACTGCTTCTTATAGGTGAAACGGCATTTAGAAATTGCTCTTCTGTAAATTGCGGCATGTCTCTTATCCTCGTAGTCCCTACGTTTATATATTTGAAACCATCTTCTATGCGCAGCGACTTTATCTGTCCACCAATATGCAGGCTTTTAATTCCCAAGTACTATTTTTTCCCGGGGCATTGATACCTCACATACCATAATACTTCTTTGTTAATTTTAGCGACATTTCCTTTGGATGGCTGCTTATATTGCCGGTGCGTCGGTTATTTAGAATATCGTTGACGATGTATTAATTGTTACTGCCCATGAAGTCTTCAATGACTCGCCAGTTCCTCGGTTTTAGTGTCGCACTCTCAGACGCAAAGGTAATATCAGGTATAGATCCAGTATATTCTAGTCTCCTTAATGTAGGTGTATTTCTTTTGCTGTCATCTCTAGTACTTTGCTACCTCAGATCACCTGCCAGCTGACTTCGGTTTGATTGCATAACTACGCCATCTTATGTTCCTTTTAACCACTTCAAGTGCTTTGCAAAAATCATGCAATAGCCACTTATTGCCGCAACATGCTTGATAGCTTTCGAACTCAAGTTCCAGATTATGTACGCTAGCTTTATTACAGCCTAGTTCCAGGAGCATATTTCCCGTTTTAGTTTGGTGTATCGCACTTATTTTGACATTATTCTGTTCTGGGTTTGCCCTGCTTTTTGTTTATTTTAGTATTTCCGCATAAGTTTCCTCCTGCTCTAATTTTGTTACCAGAGCTTGAGCCCCTTTCCAAATGGTTCAAATTGTTATGTATTGTTATGTTAAGTTGTTATGTATGGAATTTAGTGGAACTTCCTGATGTTATTAATAGAAAAGACAGATATTGCGCTTGATCGACAACTTTCTACAAATATATTTTTAATGGATGGTGCAGCGATCTCTTAAAGGTAAGCTGCCGTTTGGCAGGTGCAAAAGGCGTTGGCAATGACTTCGAAATAAAGAATGACTTGGCTTTTTCCGGTTGTCTAGTAAAGTACAAAGTGCAAACTCGAGATCGAAGCCGATGGAGCCAGATTGCTTTTACGAAAAGAGCCAAACGGATTGGTCAAAAACTATAAAAACCTTTTATTATTATTATTTTTATCATTTTGGATGGTTTTTAGGAGAGAGTGGCCAGTAGTTTTATCTCGTTGTAACCACTTATATCTTCCACAAATGTGATAGTTTTGCTTATTGACACATGTCAAAGGTTCTTTGAAAATTCAGCATCCTCTTTCTGCTCTAACTCTAAATCTGAAAAACTAAAAAAATATTTTATCAATTATCGATCGAACTATTTATCAATTGTTTGTAATTTCCAATGAACGGCTCAACACTAAGACTGTGTCCGAAACCCATGAAAAATATTAGTGAATAAATTTTTTGACATTTATTTGAAAAATATTCCCCTACATTCCCATTTTTTATTACGCTGTCTGAAAAATATAATAATTGATTGAAATATTTCCCCACCTTATATGTTTTTAAATGCACTGGTTGTGAAGTATACAAACTATGAGAAAGAAGTATATTTAATTGTGTGTATTATTTACTGAAATTGTCATAGCAACGAAAAAGTTCTAATATATCTAAGTGTGCTGAGCGATGAGTTTGGATTTTATTATAGAATTAGCAATAATAGAACTAGCAATTGATAATTTAGGTATCTTCGTTTTTATCAAAAAAATGTCAAACATTTGTATTCACAAAAATTTATTATTAGTTTCGGACACAGTCTTAGATACCAAGTATTGATAATTTATCATACAATTTAACCACAAAAAGCCATTACCATTACTAAATTTGAAAATATTGTTCGACTAGCTTTAATTAGAATAACACAAGTTTCTCTTTAACAAATACTACTATATAATAATAAAAAAAGCATCAATTCGAAGAAAAAGTTCATCAAACTTGCTATATGTACTTAGAATAAAGCTGCTGCGAGGAATTTTAATTTCGTTCTTTCTACCGTCGCTTATCATTTTAATTGTTGGTATAGTACTAAATTTGTTTTGGAATTTTAAAATGTATTTACATAGCAAGTTTTGAGCACAGGGTGGATGATAATACGATTCATCATACGAAATATGTATAGAATCAAAAAACTTCAATAGTCGGATTTAACAGACAAAACCCCTACACTTTTAATTCGCACATCGCACAAGAAAAAAAAAATGTCTTATCCAAAAACAAAAAGAACTTAATATCATAACGATGACAATGATAGTATCTTGAAATAAGCTTTTAAAAACAAAATTATCTAATAGAGAAAATTTTTTCATGATTTTTCTTTACCTTCTTCAAAATCGTCTAACATCAATATAAGATATAACTCCTTAATTAAGAATTAACATTTTCATTTTGATGGATTTTACTTTTTTGTAAATGAAGAGCTTTACTTGTGAAGCGTCTGAGGATTGTTTATTTATTTTTAAGAGAATTATCGTTTTAAAACCACTTTCAATGTTTTTAATTAAAATTCTTGCAAGAAGAATTTTTTTTTTACATTTTTAGGATGAAAATGTTTTACGGTGTTGTCTACGATTTAGTATCTAAAATTTATTTCTAAAATAATTTTAATTAAGCCTGTAATAAAATAAGATTTTTATGTACGTTAAAGAATTTCGTAGAATTCGTTTTAAATAAAACTTGCATTTGTTGCTCAATATTTTATATAAATTTATGTTGATTTAAGTAGGCTTAAATAAGTTTGGGGAGGTTTTAAAAACGATTTAATTTTTTTAAGGTCACTTTTGCACTGTTGCTCAATTTTATTTAAATTTTTAGCTCAATTTTTTAATTTACTTAAAATATCATTACAAAAATTAATATCATTAGTTATAAAATTTCATTAGTTCAAATTTGGATTATAAGGCTGAAAGTACGCCACATTTGTCTGCAACTTTTTGTTCAATTCATGATAGATGGCAGGATAATCGTTCATATTAAATGTTATTTTCTATATCACCTATACTATGCATATAATTCTACAATACATTTACAACAAGCAAAACGAAGACAAAATAATACAGAATAATGGAAAACGGATTATCAAGAAGCTGGCAAAAATCTTGAAAATAATGTTACTCTACGCTTATGGTTTTTAGTTACGTTCTCACGTTCATCATTTTAACGTACTGTCAAACAATTTATTATTGAAAACGTAGGGTGCCTCATTTGAATACTGCTCATCTTAGAAATCAATTTTCATCCTTGCCTTTTAAAAAATATTAGTATAATTAGAGATTGCTCATTTTATACAATCTAAAAATTTCGATGGTTCGATCGGATATTCTTTTATTTTTAAACGTTTATTAACATTTTCATTGTCCACTGTATCAACAATTGTGAGTTGCTCAATTTTTCAAGGGTTGCTCACTATTCATGGATATTGAACTATGAATTACTATTACACCGTTTTCTTTATTTTAAGTTAAAATTCGTTACCAATTTACATAAATTAGTTGGTTGCCAATTCATTTCAAATGGTCGAATTAAAAAACCAAACTATGCTTATTTTTGCTCAATTTAATTTTTAATACATAAAGCCATATTATAATTAACTACTCAATATTATAAATTTTTTAATATTAATATAATTTATTACCATACTTGGTCCTTATTTCTTTTACCAGTTAAAATTAGTTGCTCAATTTTGTAAGGAAAAGTACAGTAATTATATGTGCAATTAAACCAGGCTACACATCATTATTAGACTAAAATATCTTTAAGTTAAAAATTATGTAGTATTTAATTTATCCATTGACTGGCAATAATAGTTTCAAGGATTTTACGATTTATTTGTTACGTAACAAATAAAATTTATTTAATTTTCATCTTTTATTACTAAACGGAGTCACTTAGTTGGTCAAGATCACGTGCACAAATTTTAAGTGGTAGCTTGAATTTCAAGAACACCCGTGCTACTGAAAAATTCGAAAAGTAGCTCAATTTTGTAATATCAACCAGAATTACATTATTTTGTCAATAATTGTACCAGTGCTTAGTTGCTCAATATTGTCTATTTTAATACTATTGTTAAAAATAATAAAGCAGAATTTGTGAAAAAAGTAATTACGTATTGCTTTATTATATTCGGCCACAAATAAAATGGACTCATTAAAAATTAATATTAAAGAGCACAATGTTTATTGGCAGTAAGACAGTAACTTAAATTTTAAACAAATTAAAGTTTAACTAGTTGTACTACAAAGATATTTTGTCAAACAGTTGACCAAAATATTTAAATATTGTTAAATAAATTAGGGCAGTTTATATTTTATGAAACATGTCAACATCTGATAAATTTAAAGAGTAGCTCAATTTAACATTTTTATTAAAACTACTGGAGAAGTAGATAATACATTATTTAAGATTTAAAATTGTTTCTGTCACAAATTTTTCAACTATCATTAGTTGCTTAATATTGCTATTTTTATAACTTAATTGGCAGTATATTCTCAACTCTTGAAAATGAAACTTTCAAAATTGGAATAGACCAAGTTAGTTAAATACATATATTGTCAGTTCGTAAGTATTTACATTGGTTCCGTTCAAGCAAAATTTATATTTTTACAATCTATCCAAAAAGTTGTGATAAACAATAAGAATATTGCTCAATTTGGTTTAATTAATATCAGTAAATATATTGAGCTTATGTTTATTTATTAATCGTTAGAACATGTATGTTATAGTATTATTGAATTCACTTGCTGTTAAAACAATACAATTTGATTGCTCAGTTTTAACTTTGAATTAAAACTAGTTTCTGTCGTTTTTTGACAATATATTTATCAATTTTTGTTTTTAAAATATTAATTAAATGTTTAGATCCAATGTCCCCATAAGATAAATTATTTTTCAATAATTGTTGGTTGCTCAATTTAGTTTCTTTTATAATTGATATCGATTTCACTTATTTTTTAAAAAACATTACGAATATTTTTTCTGTGCCATCGATCACGAATTGTGGTCAACAATAATTATCAGTTGCTCAATTTGGACTCATTCATTTCAGAAAATATATTGAACTACTAGTTTGCTCAAATTTAATTTTTAGAATATTTATGAAGGAAGTTGCTCAATTTGGTTTATTTTGTAATCGATAGTGGTCTATCAATAAATGAATAAGAATCCACTTTTTTTAGTTCAAAATATTATAATTATTAGTTAGTTAGTATAAATGTGTATTCTGTTAAATCAAAATTCGTATTTTTATAGTCAATTCAAAAATTGACTTTAAAAGTTTCCCTACAAGTCAGAAAATATAATGAGCTTCTATTTATTTAATAATCGTAAGGATTTCACATGTGTATTATGATATTGAACTCGGTTGCTTTTTAAAACAAAAAAATTTAGTTGCTCAGTTTTATCTTGGAACAAAATTAGTTTTTGTCGTTTACTCAATTTTAGTTTTTTAAATATTTATTAAACATTAAGATCGAAAGCCCACATTATATAAATTATTTTTGAATAATTGTTAGTTGCTCAATTTGGTTTCTTCTGTTATTATAGATTATATATGCTTTATGAATTAGTAGTTCCGTTCAATCAAATATTTTCATTTTACAGTTAATTCAAAAGTTGTGGTAATCAATAACAATTTGTTGCTCAATTTGATTTAATTAGTATCAGATAATGTATTGAGCTAAAAAATGTTGTTGCTCAATTTTAATGTGTTATAAGGTCATCGTTCTTTTAAAAAAAGGTAAATAAGCATTTTATAAATAAAAAATTAATTCACTCAATTTTCATTACGACTTAACATTTATGGCGCACGAAGGTTAAATGTAATTAAACAAATTTCCATTTAAATTTCTACCATTAAACCAACCTATATAATTCTGACTCCTATTTCATCTTCTACTATAGTAAAAACGAAACAAAAGGCTTTCTGAAATTTTAAATAAGCTTTTAAAAACATTATTAGCTGTTCAATATTATATAATTAGGGCACTAATTATGTTAAGCATATTTTCATATTACCACAAATAATTAATATCGAAAGCATATCAAAAGCTCCATTGAATTATTTTAATTAAATTTTAAATAAATTCGAGCATAAATATAAAATTTTTGTTAAAAAATTAATAAATAAATAATTTTTTTTTTATTTCTTTTCTTTTATAGAGATATCAAGCCTGACAACATATTACTCGACGAAGAGGGTAAGTTTATTTAAATTTTATATTTTATGAATATTTATAATGTATAGAGGTGTAACTAGATGTACGGTTTTGCAACGAAAGAGTCATGTAATATTCGATATATAGTATACATCTCAATATTAGTGTTAGAACTCAATAGTTAATTTTGACTTAAAGAACTGTCACTACTTTAAATTTCTAAGGAAACATAACTCTTCTTCAAAAATGAAGCTGGTAATACCAGGTAGCGGGCTCTACGCGTTGGAAATGAGAACGTTTTGGTAATGAGCTCAACGTATAAACTTGGGAAATGCTACAAAATAGAAAATCAGGCTGATCTTTAAATTAGAAATTGAACTTTTTTCGTTTTAATATTAAACCATCATGCTCTCCCACTACCAACGACTCAGTACATACAATTTATTACCCTATCCATTCATATCTGAAATACTCGTATACATATTTGAATTTCTAAGAATAATCTACTATTACGTATGTATATAAATAAGCTGATTCGACGTTATTATATGTACATAATCTGCGTCTCGGGGTATATGCAAATAATTCTGTCGTTTTTTTGCCATTATATCATTTAGAGATGAATAAATTAAAAATTTACGTATTTTCTTTCTAATAAAAGCTAAATTTATTCAAAAAATTTCTTTGTACGTTATCAGTACAAAAAACCTCGTATAAACGAGGAGTGACCTATGCGCAAATTTAAAAGCGGCAAATATACCAACCACTGTGTACTGCTTACAATTTTATACATGTTTGATTTTGAACAGTTTGCTCTGTGGAACATTTAACAGTGCGTGGTTTCAATTCAGGGAAATGGTGGTCAAACAGACATAATATGTTTTTCTTGCAACCGTCTTTTTGGCATTAGAAACCCTAATGGTGTTTGGTTCCAATAATTTCTTTTAAAACGTTCAAATATTTCTTAGCTGCTGAGACCAAATTTTATCCGTTTTTTACTGAAATTCGAGCTGTTTCAAAATCAAAAAAATTAAAAGCTTTAATAATGGTCCGATAGGGGTCAATATTACCTCTAAGAATAGATTTTGTTGAGCACATAAACTGAACGAAAGTTCATTTAAATCGGTCAATTATTTCTTAGTTTCTGTGACCAAAATGTATCCGTTTTTACTAAAATTCGAGCAGATTGAAAATCAAAAAAATTATAATCTTTAATAGTGGTCTGATTGGGGTCAATGATACCTCTAAGAATAGGTTTTGTTGAGCACATAAACTGAACGAAAGTTTATTTAAATCGCTCAATTATTTCTTAGCTGCTGAGACCAAATTGTATCCGTTTTTTACTGGAATTCGAGCTGTTTCAAAATCAAAAAATTAAAAGTTTTAATAGTGGTCCGATTGGGGTCAATGATACCTCTAAGAATTGGTTTTGTTTAGCACATAAACTGAACGAAAGTTCATTTAAATCTCTCAATTGCTTCTTAGCTGCTGAGACCAAATTGCATCCGTTTTTTACTAAAATTCGAGCTGTTTCAAAATCAAAAACATTTATATCTTTAATAGTGGTCTGATTTGGTGTCAATGATACCTCTAAGAATAGGTTTTGTTGAGCACATAAACTGAACGAAAGTTCATTAAAATCGCTCAATTATTTCTTAGTTGCTAAGACCAAATTGTATCCATTTTATCCTAAATTCGAGTAGAGTTAAAATCAAAAATTAAAAAATCCAAAATCTGTAATTGTCGTCTGATTGGTTGTAAACTGTATTTAATTTCATTTAAATCTTTCAATTGTTTAATTAAACCTATCAACAATTCTAACAAATGAAATTCAAACTAAGTATTACAACTGACATTTGAAGATGGTCCTTTTAACCCTTTTGTAAAAGCATCACAAAAAGATGCTTTTGATTTTACAATCAAAAGCTTTTCGTAATTAACTTATATTCTTATTTTTGAAAATTAATTTTATTTACGTTGACAGGCGCTTAATTGCTAAAAGAATAAAAGCGAAAATTCAATTTCTTCTTTGTACTGTTGTAAAATTGACCCTTGTCGGAGAATAAAATTAAAGCTTTCTAAATTAAAAATAAAATTTACGTTTTGTTAGTGGCAATTTAAAATTGTGTCAGCTAGTGTAAAATTTGTATAAGGCAACCACCTGGCTAACCTCCAGTTATTTTCTGAATTTTTGAAATTATCGTTATGGTGCACACAGTTTCAAGGCCTTACCAAATGTGTATATGCAAAATATTGGTATTTAAACTCGGTACATTTGGTACCGCAAAGATTTGACACTTAAATTGTTTTAATATTTCAAAATCAGGCTCGGTAAATATTTTTTATTTAAAATCGATGTTTAATAAGTATTCGGATATTAATCTAACCATATAACTAAAATAGGATCTGTATTACAAAATTTTTGTACCTTTTTTCGTTTCGTCTAAAAATATGACGATAAATGTTAGAGTATTTGAATTCGTCTTTATATATATACAGGAATAGCATATGTCAGAACGAACAAAACAAGACTCGTCTACATGTTGTCATAATATGTGATTTATAATAGTGTGATTGGAAAGTAGATTGGAAAATTTTGTTTACGATATAAAAGCATATGGTACATGATAAATTACAATATCATACCATATACATCAGCTGAATACTTAATAAGAAAGTTATAAAGAATATGCAAGAAGGTCGTCAAAAAAATCGTCTTACTAAATTTATAAGGTCAGTTAGTGATGAGTCAATTCTTAAAATGTATCTTTCTGGACGTTTGCAAAAACGGAAGCTTTACGCGATTTTACCCTATCAAATTTTACCCAACAGGAATTCATTTTTCAATTGTTTATTTTTCGCCTAATCGCACACAACATCTGATTTTTATTGATGCTGATAGAAGTATTCTCCGTGACTATCGGACGATTATTCCATTTTTTTAGGTAGATCGTTGGTATGGTGAACTATACTTTAAAAAAACATGGCTTTTATAAACACTCGTTAAAGGACCAGGTTTGCCACAAAAATTTTAGAATACACCACTTAGACTTTATGGATTTTGCTTCTTCTTTCAAGTCATATCAGGGAGACAATTTTGCCTTATCTATTTTGCGTGTTCTGCTAGTTTCTTTTAAATATGTCTAAACCAGCACAATTTCCGGCATCGAAAGGAAATCGCATTTAATTTTACTCCTTGGAAAACCCGTGTGGTAATTCGCAAATGACTTGATGTAATAATACATAAAAGTGCACATCATCAATTCGACCATTTTTCGACATTAAGTGCAAACTATACGTGCATCACGCTGAGTCGTGATGATGTTGATGAGCTTGTCTGGAACAGGGTTATTAGATAAAATCAACCAAATCATGTTGTGACCAACACTGTCAAAAACTCGTTTGAAATCCACAAAGATTAAATAAAAAAAATCTGTAATTCGTATCGCAGTATATTTATTAGAACGGTGCAGGGATGGATCTAGCATATTCCAGCTTAATTTTTAACTTAGTACAGGCTAAAAAGACATACAACATCCACTTACATGCACTAGACAAAGTAGGGAATCAAGTCGATGCTGCAAAAGTACAATATAGTCTTTGATAGGTTATTTACTCAGACCTACGCTCGTTCATTTAAATTTTCTAAAATATGCAACTGCTTTCTAACCAGAAAGGTTTTACTACTAAAATAACGTTATTTATTTAAATAGCGTTATTTATTAAATTAATAAATCTAATACTAAAACCTACCTCTTCTATTACAAAAGAGGTAGGTTTTAGTATTAGATTTATTAATAAATAACGTTATTTATCGTTACTTATAACGTTATTTATCGTTATTTATACCGTAATTAACATTGTTTGTAGTTATTTATTACGTTATATCATTTATATTTATATTATTTTTTTATTTATATTAACTCAATCATTTATAACGTTATTTACAACGTTATTTATCGTTCTTGTAACGTTATTTGTAACGTTATTTAGAAGACCTAGGTTTTAGTAGTAGCCTTATAAATAACGTTATTTATCATTATTTATAACGTTTTTAGTAATATAACGGTTTTAGTAGTAGATTTATAAATAACGTTATTTATTGTCATTTACCGTTAATTATTGTTATTTATAACGTTATTTATGGTTACTTATAACGTTATTTATAGCATTATTTATAACGTTATTTATATTTATATTATATTAATTATATATTTATAGTAATTAACCGTTAAAAATTGATTATTTATAACGTTACTTATCGGTTTTAATAACGTTATTTACAGCGTTATTTATCGTTATTTATAACGTTATATAACAATAATTAAATAACAATAATTAACAGTAAATGACAATAAATAACGTTATCTATAAATCTATAAATAGATAACGTTATTATTATTAAATAATTATTTATTTATAATTATTTATAAATAATTATTTATTTATAAATAATTATAAATAAATAATTATTTAATAATAAATAATTATTTATTTATAATTATTTATTATTATTTATCAATATTATTTATAAATAAAGTTATAAATAACGATATTTATCGTAATTTATAACATTGTTTATAGTTATTTATAACGTTACATCGTTATTTATATTTATATTTATATTAATTTTTTATTTATATTAATTATAAATTATCAATCATTATAAATTAATTATTTATAACGTTATTTACAGCGTTATTCATGGTTCTTAGTAACGTTATTTGTAACGTTATTTAGAAGAGATAGGTTTTAGTAGTTAGTAGCCTTAGTAGCCTTAGTAGGTTTAGTAGCCTTATCGTTATTTATAACGTTTTTAGTAGTATAACGGTTTTTGTAGTAAATTTATAAATAACGTTATTTATTGTCATTTACCGTTAATTATTGTTATTTATAACGTTATTTATCGTTACTTATAACGTTATTTATAACATTATTTATAACTTTATTTATATTTATATTATATTAATTATATATTTATAGTAATTAATCGTTAAAAATTAATTATTTATAACGTTATTTATCGGTTTTTATAACGTTATTTGCAGCGTTATTTATCGTTATTTATTACGTTATTTATCGAAGTAGCAGTAGATTTATAAATAACGTTATTATTGTTATTTAACGGTATTTATCGCATCAGAAGGGTTTTTGTAGTTATTTGTCATTATATTTAACATTATGTTTAACGTTATTTATCGTTATTTATTTCGCTATAACTTTATTTCGTTATATCGTTATTTCTTTATCTATCGAAATTTCTATCGAGATATGTTTTAATATTAGATTTATAAATAACGTTATTTATGGTTATTTACTGTTATTTATCGTTATTTATCGTTATTGATCGTGGTAGATTTAAATATTTAAATTATTATAGGAATTCATTATAAATTCTTATTATTTTCGTGTGGCTTATTTCACTTATTAATTGTTTTTATCAAAAATATTGTTATTATTAATATTTTCGATGAATTAATTAAAACAAGTAGTTTAGTTTTTATTATAGTGAAATTATTTTTATTTTTATTATTTATTGTTCATAAATATATTTCGGAAATAAAATTTCCATCATCAGTATTGCTTACTTGATTGAGAATTAAATTTAATTTTTTTTCATGCTTATATACAAAATTTAGTCGTTGTATTTCAAAAATTGATCGTTGTAATATTAATGGGGTGTGGCTTATTGTCGTCGTTTTTTATTATTATATAAAATCAGTTCGTATAATTTATTAGTCGTGGTATTAATTTTATTATTAAGTAGGTTTTTACTTTTTCGATTTTTGTATATTTCGAATTCTTCGACCCTGTTCATTTTATCGCCTTTCTTCATTTTGTACAGAATCTTTAGGTTTGTATCCATATCCATGTAGTTATGCTGGGTATCGTTTATGTGGAGAGCAAATCTTGATTCGGTTCTTATTTTACCGATGTCTTTTATGTGTTCCTTAAATCTTTGTTTAAAGGTATCATTTTACATAGGACAAACCGGTAGATCCTTTAAACAAAGATTTAAGGAACACATAAAAGACATCGGTAAAATAAGAACCGAATCAAGATTTGCTCTCCACATAAACGATACCCAGCATAACTACATGGATATGGATACAAACCTAAAGATTCTGTACAAAATGAAGAAAGGCGATAAAATGAACAGGGTCGAAGAATTCGAAATATACAAAAATCGAAAAAGTAAAAACCTACTTAATAATGGCCGTGTTTTTTTTTGATATCGGAGTAATCGGAGAGATCAGAGAGATTATTTATCGGATATATCTGATAATTTTTTTCTCCGATTTTTATCTATCAGATCGAAAAAAATATTTTTTGTGTTATTTTTTAGTACCAAAAATAATAAATTATTTTATGAATTTCAGCATTAAACTCCCTAAATTAAAGTTTTATTTGTCACCTGATAGCTCAACATTAATCGGAGTCGCCATTTTAGAATTTACTAAAAAAATATAAAATAATCTGTACATTTTTTCAGAGTAAAAAGATCGTATCCGATAATTATCGGAGCGTAAAAAAAAACGACACAGAGAGATAATTTTTTTCTCGGATATTAAAAAAAAACGCATATCTGAAAATTTGACAGTAAATTTATCTCTCCGATTTCTCCGATACCAAAAAAAAACAGACCCAATAAAATTAATACCACGACTAATAAATTATACGAACTGATTTTATATAATAATAAAAAACGACGACAATAAGCCACACCCCATTAATATTACAACGATCAATTTTTGAAATACAACGACTAAATTTTGTATATAAGCATGAAAAAATTAAATTTAATTCTCAATCAAGTAAGCAATACTGATGATGGAAATTTTATTCCGAAATATATTTATGAACAATAAATAATAAAAATAAAAATAATTTCACTATAATAAAAACTAAACTACTTGTTTTAATTAATTCATCGAAAATATTAATAATAACAATATTTTTGATAAAAACAAGATTTAAATAATGTTTTTATTTACCGATAGTTCAACATATACAACGATATTGCTTATTATCTTGTTTCAAAAAAATATCCAAAGCTTAAAGGCCGGTAATCACGTACAAATAAAATGCTTAATATAATTGTGTGACGTAATTATTGCACAATATATTGTGCTATTTCTTCTGTTTGCGCAGTGTAAAAACAGATTTTAGAATATAATTACGCAAGTTTAGTGGTTGTTTTCATAATTTTTTTTTTTTCAATTTTTTGCAAATTTTAATTGTACGTGTATACCGGCCTTTAAGCAAATCCAAATACAAATAATTAAGCAGACATTTCGGGATAATTCATATAGTTAGCTGGCATGGCTGTACATCTTTTTTTAGAATTTGTAAATTAAAACTATTTCAGCTTGAAAAAGATAGTCTCCATTTAAATTAAAACCAAAAGGAGAAAAAAATATTAAATTACTTTAGAGTGACAAAGATAATTGTTTTAGTTTTTTTGTTCTATTTTATTTTTGTTGTAACAACCAAAAAAAACAAAAACGATTGTCTTTGTCACTCTAAAGTAATTTAATATTTTTTTCTCCTTCTGGTTTCTCAGTAAAAAAATACTAACAGTAAATGTTTCATCGTGGATAGACGACTTTACTGAGATTAAAGTCGTCTATCCACGATGAATATCTTTTCAGATATTACTAATGTAAACCAAAAATTGTAAATATTTGGCCTTCCCAAAAAAGTCGGTAGGTTTTTATAAACATATAAGTTGCTTACAGCTCTCAATCGAAAGCTGAAAAATATTTAAGCTAAAGCCGCTTTTAATTATCCATCTGCACATTGCATTGCTCCAGCCAGCCTGTACTGGCAATGATGATGGTTCAGCCCATGGATACTGCACTCCAACAGTAAGTTATAGTTGTGTTTATCGTCATCATCAATCGAAATAAGGTGATGAATAATCTTTTTTGCAACCCTTCCCCGTTGGGATTCGAACCCGGGCTCGAATCCCAACGGGGAAGGGTTGCATGGACCGAACCACCGTCCATCCAAAAACATCGCAGCTTTAACCACTGTGCTAATTGCTCGGTAAAAATTGACATTTACATTGGGTTTGTCAGTTATCGATATTGGGTCCAGCTCAGTTATAAAACAACAAGTTGGTAACGTAATTTTTTTTTAACAAGTGATTTAAATATTTTTGAGAGTCCAAAAATGTATTTTAGGGGGAAAAATGAAAAAAATTTGATTAATGGCCTGAATTTAATAGATGACCTCAGATGGCAATTTTTTACATTTGATTTGGCTAACGCTATATATTGTGCACTCGTGTTTCTTCCATATAGTGCAAGCTAAGTGCATATTTTTGCGTTGTTAGTTCGAAGTGCATAAACAGGGAATTTAATTTTATGCGGCCAGTGTGGTGTCGTGCTGTGAAAAATTCTTGATTATGATTATTCGACTTTTGTCCGCCAAATGGCTGTAACTACATTGACAATGGGTCAGAATGAGTTTTATGATGATCTTCCGTTAAAACAATTCATAATAAGCCATTTTTGAAAAATTTTAAATTTAAGAGGACAAGATGCTCTTCTCTGCCTCTTTCCATGATTTTGTTCCTTTGGGACTTATTGACAGGACCAATCGGGTTCTTTTCCAACAATTAGCAAATAATAGACAAATATTTTGACAAAGCTGCATCTCTATATGCCTGTTGGGTAATACAATCAAATGTCTGTTTATTGCTTGGACATAGGATCTGCATGTGGCTGCTCTTGTGATGAAAGTGTGCATAGTAATTTTGCTCATGTGGCCCTGTGGATTGTACCAATTTGTATCAAATAATGTACTAATTTTGTGTTGCTTTTTTTGTAATGGTTCTTTGCTAGCTGGTTTTAGAATTATGTTGTGCGCTCGTTCGAGTGCAAATCACATTTTTTTACAAATTTTCTAGTCAAAAAATACAAAGTGTTTTGTTGTCCTTCTACAAGACCGAAACAATTTTTATTGTGTAACATCAGATATGAGGTAATTTTTTAGTGAGAAGACCTTGCTATGGTGAAAAACGTGCTTGCTCTTGGTAAAAACAAATTATTACAAAAATTATTAATTAATTTATTTTTTTCTTGGTCAGGCCTTAAGTAAATATTTTAGTATAAATTTAACAAATAACTTGTTAATACAATATCAGTAAAATGTATAGAGATATATTTAAAAAAAAAAAGATCAACAACATCATTCGGCTATTCGTTTCCGTACATCAATCGTTTTAATTCGTCATTTTCAATTTCATAGTGCGCTATTTTTTCCTCCTGTGAAATTCGAACTTTTTGGTTACGTTCGTGAGACTCTTCCAATAGATTTATTATTTGATCTTGCCGTTTAATTTCCAATTTTTTAGTATTCAAAGCTGCAAACAGATTTTCAACCTCTTGAGTTTTGATTGACATCTCATGACTTAATTGTTTCACGATATATGATTTTTTATCAACTTCGGCATTTAATTCGGCCAAATGATTTTTAAATGCATCCTCTTTTTCTTGAAGTGACTGTACCAGTTCACTACGAATTATTAATAAACGTTGCTGCATAAATAATGTTTCCTCTTGATGATGAAGTTCGGCAAGTGCTTTGCTTAAATCGTGCTGTATTTGATCGTTTTCAGATTTTTTCTGATTGAATTGATCTTGAAGCTTAATATTATCAATTTTAGATTCATTTAATCGTTGTTTTAATTGCTTGACCATATTTTCAAGTTCATTAATGTCTACATTTTTTTTCGCTAGTTGAGCTTCCCTGTAACAAAAGAATTTCGTGAATTAATACAAAAATGAAATTTACATTTAAATTTAACTCACCTATCGTGAACATCTTCATTCAATTCGTACACACTTGCTTTCATCCGTTTTAATTCATTTTCCATGCGATCCATTTCACGGCGAAATACTTGCTCTTCGATCTTTCCTTTTTCTGACAAAGTTTTGCTATGCTTCATTTCAGTCAAATTTAATTTTAAACTAAAATTATCTTTCTGTAATTCCATCTCGTTGTATTTTAATCGTTCAATTTCGTCTCGCAACGGTTTTGTGTCGTCCGAAACTTTTGATCTTATTTCATTTAGTTGCTTACGCAGTTCATCACAAATCTTAATTTCATTTTCGTACTTGGATCTTAATTCATTCAATTGAGACTTATATTCTTCCTCCGCTCGCAATACTTTACCCTCCGCTTTTTGATTTTGATTTGACATTTTCGTTAATTTATCTTGGATCGATTTTAAATTTGCATTCAAATCGGATATTGATTTTTCTTTGAGTACAATTTCGTTATTTTTAAATTCAATCAATTTTTCATTTCGTTTGTTATTCGAATCAAGATGTTTATTCTTTTGAACGAGACGCTCCAAGTCCCTTTCTTTCTCGTCCCATTTGGCTTCGAATTGCGTTAGCTGGCGTTTTAGTTCCGTCACGTTTAATTTTTCATTTGCAATTTTCTTCGTCAATTCAGCATTTTTTTGTTCCTCTTTCGTTTTCATCGATTCCAATTCTTTGATTTTACTTTCCAACTCAGTTATTTGTACGTCATTTGCTTGTTTCGTAACTGCACATTCGTCTGAGTCACCATTTTCAACGCCGGATGATCCATCGTCATTGGTGATCGCTTGTTTTAAATTTGATATGAATGTATTAATTTGTGAACTTTGTTGATCCTCCTCTACGATTTTTTTCTCGATTTCCTCAAAAAGTGTTTGAATTTTGGCCGTATACAAATTTGTATCACCACCTTCAGCATTTTCGGCCGATTTCATTTGGTTACTGATTTCCGATAGGCGTGTAGAAACATCTTGTAAAAATTTAGAATTTTCTCCTTGCATACCAGCAACATGTTGTGCAATTTTTTCAAACACTGCACCATTATTAACCAGTTTCGTTTCATTTAAAGAAATTTTATTATCTTCGAGAGGTGTTGACTCAACGACTGATGGAGGTGGATTCGTCGTGTGTTCGGTAAAATTGACAATTTTTAAATCACAAATTACAGGCGCTTCATCTTTACAATTGAGTTTATTTAATTTTACAAGTGATTCACGGTACCGTTCATAGTAGTCAACCGCCTTATTTTGAAGGTCCAATAATTCTTTTTTAATTTGATTGAATTTTTTCTTGTTACATTGCACTTGAACAGCAATCAATTGTTTGCTATTCTCGTTTTTATTACGTAGATATGGGGGAATATAGCCGAGCTTATGGGAAAGCGAAGTTTGACTTGTTGCTGTGATACGAGAATCGAGTGTAGTTGTCGAATGACATGCTGAGACTGTAATTTTTGGTATATTCGTCATTATTGGAGCTGTTCCGGGTTTGTCACGGAAAAGTTTAGTCCTTTTCGCGAACATAGATCGACCACCGTGATTTGATGTTTTCACTGGTAGCTTAGTCGCTGTAGTATTAGATTTTAAACGAGCTATCGAGTCGGTCTTAGTAGTAGACGAAGCACTGCTCGATCCAGGAGTTTCACGTTTACGTAAAATACCAACTAAAATTAAAAAGTATGAACGATTTTGTCACTTAATGTTAATTTATCACCACGACCATTTCTTACTCTCTAAAAACTTACCTCGTTGGTTTTTGTGAGCATCTTCGAACTTATCGGCCATTTTTTTTTTTGTTTTTTTGCTTCGAATAATAGAATTAAATTATAGCCACAGACAATAATTTTGTTGATTTTTTTTATTATAATAAATAGGTAGCAATCAAAATAGTTAAACGTCAAAAATTTGTAATGGATTTTAAAAAACTACAAAACATATCATAAAAAACAAAAGATCGGATTTAAATTTTATTGATTGTTTCTCTAGAAAAAATTACAAAAGAATAACGAACGCTATTTTAAGGCTACTTGATCGATTCATTTTTGACTAATAGTTGATGTATCCGCAACATAGATGGCAATATTCAGGGATTTATTAAAACGATATTAAAATATTGTTACGAATTTTGAACTCTATATTTCGGATTCGTTTAGGATTTTGAAGTGAAAATATTCAAATATTTGTTTAGTATTGTGATTCGATGATCAATTGTATACCAGGTATAGGTTGCAGTTGAAATAAGATTTGTTTAAAAGTTACTTAAAACTTCTGTTACAAAAATAGAAAATGGAATGGTTGTGTTCTTAAATCAAAAGCTTCAAAATTCTGTATAAATACTGCCACATTAATTTTAAAGATATGACAAAAACATGTTTGTTCCCAATTCCCACAGTGCTAAACATCATAATAATATTATGATTGTGTCTTAGCTTTATGACTATATTTATATATTTAATTTTACTCAAAAAATTAGAAAATTAGCGAAGGGGTTAGCCTTTGCAAATTTACGAATTTGATTGTTTTTTCTATAGAACATGGAATAGTGGCCCGATTTTGATAAAGGATACCTTAATCAAAAGCTCTGGTCATCAGCATTAATACTGCATTAAAATATATAGTCATTTTCATAAATAATTTTACTACAAAAAAATTAGCAAAGGGGTTAGCCTTTGCATATTTACGAATTTGATTGTTTTTTCTATAGAACATGTAATAGTGGCCCGATTTTGATGAAGGATACCTTAATAAAAAGCTCTGGTCATCAGCATTAATACTGCATTAAAATATATAGACATTTTCATAAATAATTTTACTACAAAAAAATTAGCAAAGGGGTTAGCCTTTGCAAATTTACGAATTTGATTGTTTTTTCTATAGAACATGTAATAGTGGCCCGATTTTGATGAAGGATACCTTAATAAAAAGCTCTGGTCATCAGCATTAATACTGCATTAAAATATATAGACATTTTCATAAATAATTTTACTACAAAAAAATTAGCAAAGGGGTTAGCCTTTGCAAATTTACGAATTTGATTGTTTTTTCTATAGAACATGTAATAGTGGCCCGATTTTGATGAAGGATACCTTAATAAAAAGCTCTGGTCATCAGCATTAATACTGCATTAAAATATATAGACATTTTCATAAATAATTTTACTACAAAAAAATTAGCAAAGGGGTTAGCCTTTGCAAATTTACGAATTTGATTGTTTTATCTATAGAACATGTAATAGTGGCCCGATTTTGATGAAGGATACCTTTATCAAAAGCTCTGGTCATCAGCATTAATACTGCATTAAAATATATAGACATTTTCATAAATAATTTTACTACAAAAAAATTAGCAAAGGGGTTAGCCTTTGCATATTTACGAATTTGATTGTTTTTTCTATAGAACATGTAATAGTGGCCCGATTTTGATGAAGGATACCTTAATAAAAAGCTCTGGTCATCAGCATTAATACTGCATTAAAATATATAGACATTTTCATAAATAATTTTACTACAAAAAAATTAGCAAAGGAGTTAGCCTTTGCAAATTTACGAATTTGATTGTTTTTTCTATAGAACATGTAATAGTGGCCCGATTTTGATGAAGGATACCTTAATCAAAAGCTCTGGTCATCAGCATTAATACTGCATTAAAATATATAGACATTTTCATAAATAATTTTACTACAAAAAAATTAGCAAAGGGGTTAGCCTTTGCAAATTTACGAATTTGATTGTTTTTTCTATAGAACATGTAATAGTGGCCCGATTTTGATGAAGGATACCTTAATAAAAAGCTCTGGTCATCAGCATTAATACTGCATTAAAATATATAGACATTTTCATAAATAATTTTACTACAAAAAAATTAGCAAAGGGCCTTTAGCCTTTGCAAATTTACGAATTTGATTGTTTTTTCTATAGAACATGTAATAGTGGCCCGATTTTGATGAAGGATACCTTAATCAAAAGCTCTGGTCATCAGCATTAATACTGCATTAAAATATATAGACATTTTCATAAATAATTTTACTACAAAAAAATTAGCAAAGGGGTTAGCCTTTGCAAATTTACGAATTTGATTGTTTTTTCTATAGAACATGTAATAGTGGCCCGATTTTGATGAAGGATACCTTAATAAAAAGCTCTGGTCATCAGCATTAATACTGCATTAAAATATATAGACATTTTCATAAATAATTTTACTACAAAAAAATTAGCAAAGGGGTTAGCCTTTGCAAATTTACGAATTTGATTGTTTTTTCTATAGAACATGTAATAGTGGCCCGATTTTGATGAAGGATACCTTTATCAAAAGCTCTGGTCATCAGCATTAATACTGCATTAAAATATATAGACATTTTCATAAATAATTTTACTACAAAAAAATTAGCAAAGGGGTTAGCCTTTGCATATTTACGAATTTGATTGTTTTTTCTATAGAACATGTAATAGTGGCCCGATTTTGATGAAGGATACCTTTATCAAAAGCTCTGGTCATCAGCATTAATACTGCATTAAAATATATAGACATTTTCATAAATAATTTTACTACAAAAAAATTAGCAAAGGGGTTAGCCTTTGCATATTTACGAATTTGATTGTTTTTTCTATAGAACATGTAATAGTGGCCCGATTTTGATGAAGGATACCTTAATAAAAAGCTCTGGTCATCAGCATTAATACTGCATTAAAATATATAGACATTTTCATAAATAATTTTACTACAAAAAAATTAGCAAAGGGGTTAGCCTTTGCAAATTTACGAATTTGATTGTTTTTTCTATAGAACATGTAATAGTGGCCCGATTTTGATGAAGGATACCTTAATAAAAAGCTCTGGTCATCAGCATTAATACTGCATTAAAATATATAGACATTTTCATAAATAATTTTACTACAAAAAAATTAGCAAAGGGGTTAGCCTTTGCATATTTACGAATTTGATTGTTTTTTCTATAGAACATGTAATAGTGGCCCGATTTTGATGAAGGATACCTTAATAAAAAGCTCTGGTCATCAGCATTAATACTGCATTAAAATATATAGACATTTTCATAAATAATTTTACTACAAAAAAATTAGCAAAGGGGTTAGCCTTTGCAAATTTACGAATTTGATTGTTTTTTCTATAGAACATGTAATAGTGGCCCGATTTTGATGAAGGATACCTTTATCAAAAGCTCTGGTCATCAGCATTAATACTGCATTAAAATATATAGACATTTTCATAAATAATTTTACTACAAAAAAATTAGCAAAGGGGTTAGCCTTTGCATATTTACGAATTTGATTGTTTTTTCTATAGAACATGTAATAGTGGCCCGATTTTGATGAAGGATACCTTAATAAAAAGCTCTGGTCATCAGCATTAATACTGCATTAAAATATATAGACATTTTCATAAATAATTTTACTACAAAAAAATTAGCAAAGGGGTTAGCCTTTGCAAATTTACGAATTTGATTGTTTTTTCTATAGAACATGTAATAGTGGCCCGATTTTGATGAAGGATACCTTAATCAAAAGCTCTGGTCATCAGCATTAATACTGCATTAAAATATATAGACATTTTCATAAATAATTTTACTACAAAAAAATTAGCAAAGGGGTTAGCCTTTGCAAATTTACGAATTTGATTGTTTTTTCTATAGAACATGTAATAGTGGCCCGATTTTGATGAAGGATACCTTAATAAAAAGCTCTGGTCATCAGCATTAATACTGCATTAAAATATATAGACATTTTCATAAATAATTTTACTACAAAAAAATTAGCAAAGGGGTTAGCCTTTGCAAATTTACGAATTTGATTGTTTTTTCTATAGAACATGTAATAGTGGCCCGATTTTGATGAAGGATACCTTAATCAAAAGCTCTGGTCATCAGCATTAATACTGCATTAAAATATATAGACATTTTCATAAATAATTTTACTACAAAAAAATTAGCAAAGGGGTTAGCCTTTGCATATTTACGAATTTGATTGTTTTTTCTATAGAACATGTAATAGTGGCCCGATTTTGATGAAGGATACCTTAATAAAAAGCTCTGGTCATCAGCATTAATACTGCATTAAAATATATAGACATTTTCATAAATAATTTTACTACAAAAAAATTAGCAAAGGGGTTAGCCTTTGCAAATTTACGAATTTGATTGTTTTTTCTATAGAACATGTAATAGTGGCCCGATTTTGATGAAGGATACCTTAATCAAAAGCTCTGGTCATCAGCATTAATACTGCATTAAAATATATAGACATTTTCATAAATAATTTTACTACAAAAAAATTAGCAAAGGGGTTAGCCTTTGCAAATTTACGAATTTGATTGTTTTTTCTATAGAACATGTAATAGTGGCCCGATTTTGATGAAGGATACCTTAATCAAAAGCTCTGGTCATCAGCATTAATACTGCATTAAAATATATAGACATTTTCATAAATAATTTTACTACAAAAAAATTAGCAAAGGGGTTAGCCTTTGCATATTTACGAATTTGATTGTTTTTTCTATAGAACATGTAATAGTGGCCCAAATTTTGATGAAGGATACCTTTATCAAAAGCTCTGGTCATCAGCATTAATACTGCATTAAAATATATAGACATTTTCATAAATAATTTTACTACAAAAAAATTAGCAAAGGGGTTAGCCTTTGCATATTTACGAATTTGATTGTTTTTTCTATAGAACATGTAATAGTGGCCCGATTTTGATGAAGGATACCTTAATAAAAAGCTCTGGTCATCAGCATTAATACTGCATTAAAATATATAGACATTTTCATAAATAATTTTACTACAAAAAAATTAGCAAAGGGGTTAGCCTTTGCAAATTTACGTATTTGATTGTTTTTTCTATAGAACATGTAATAGTGGCCCGATTTTGATGAAGGATACCTTAATAAAAAGCTCTGGTCATCAGCATTAATACTGCATTAAAATATATAGACATTTTCATAAATAATTTTACTACAAAAAAATTAGCAAAGGGGTTAGCCTTTGCAAATTTACGAATTTGATTGTTTTTTCTATAGAACATGTAATAGTGGCCCGATTTTGATGAAGGATACCTTAATAAAAAGCTCTGGTCATCAGCATTAATACTGCATTAAAATATATAGACATTTTCATAAATAATTTTACTACAAAAAAATTAGCAAAGGGGTTAGCCTTTGCAAATTTACGAATTTGATTGTTTTTTCTATAGAACATGTAATAGTGGCCCGATTTTGATGAAGGATACCTTTATCAAAAGCTCTGGTCATCAGCATTAATACTGCATTAAAATATATAGACATTTTCATAAATAATTTTACTACAAAAAAATTAGCAAAGGGGTTAGCCTTTGCAAATTTACGAATTTGATTGTTTTTTCTATAGAACATGTAATAGTGGCCCGATTTTGATGAAGGATACCTTAATCAAAAGCTCTGGTCATCAGCATTAATACTGCATTAAAATATATAGACATTTTCATAAATAATTTTACTACAAAAAAATTAGCAAAGGGGTTAGCCTTTGCAAATTTACGAATTTGATTGTTTTTTCTATAGAACATGTAATAGTGGCCCGATTTTGATGAAGGATACCTTAATCAAAAGCTCTGGTCATCAGCATTAATACTGCATTAAAATATATAGACATTTTCATAAATAATTTTACTACAAAAAAATTAGCAAAGGGGTTAGCCTTTGCATATTTACGAATTTGATTGTTTTTTCTATAGAACATGTAATAGTGGCCCGATTTTGATGAAGGATACCTTAATCAAAAGCTCTGGTCATCAGCATTAATACTGCATTAAAATATATAGACATTTTCATAAATAATTTTACTACAAAAAAATTAGCAAAGGGGTTAGCCTTTGCAAATTTACGAATTTGATTGTTTTTTCTATAGAACATGTAATAGTGGCCCGATTTTGATGAAGGATACCTTTATCAAAAGCTCTGGTCATCAGCATTAATACTGCATTAAAATATATAGACATTTTCATAAATAATTTTACTACAAAAAAATTATCAAAGGGGTTAGCCTTTGCAAATTTACGAATTTGATTGTTTTTTCTATAGAACATGTAATAGTGGCCCGATTTTGATGAAGGATACCTTAATAAAAAGCTCTGGTCATCAGCATTAATACTGCATTAAAATATATAGACATTTTCATAAATAATTTTACTACAAAAAAATTAGCAAAGGGGTTAGCCTTTGCAAATTTACGAATTTGATTGTTTTTTCTATAGAACATGTAATAGTGGCCCGATTTTGATGAAGGATACCTTAATCAAAAGCTCTGGTCATCAGCATTAATACTGCATTAAAATATATAGACATTTTCATAAATAATTTTACTACAAAAAAATTAGCAAAGGGGTTAGCCTTTGCAAATTTACGAATTTGATTGTTTTTTCTATAGAACATGTAATAGTGGCCCGATTTTGATGAAGGATACCTTAATAAAAAGCTCTGGTCATCAGCATTAATACTGCATTAAAATATATAGACATTTTCATAAATAATTTTACTACAAAAAAATTAGCAAAGGGGTTAGACTTTGCAAATTTACGAATTTGATTGTTTTTTCTATAGAACATGTAATAGTGGCCCGATTTTGATGAAGGATACCTTAATCAAAAGCTCTGGTCATCAGCATTAATACTGCATTAAAATATATAGACATTTTCATAAATAATTTTACTACAAAAAAATTAGCAAAGGGGTTAGCCTTTGCATATTTACGAATTTGATTGTTTTTTCTATAGAACATGTAATAGTGGCCCGATTTTGATGAAGGATACCTTTATCAAAAGCTCTGGTCATCAGCATTAATACTGCATTAAAATATATAGACATTTTCATAAATAATTTTACTACAAAAAAATTAGCAAAGGGGTTAGCCTTTGCAAATTTACGAATTTGATTGTTTTTTCTATAGAACATGTAATAGTGGCCCGATTTTGATGAAGGATACCTTAATAAAAAGCTCTGGTCATCAGCATTAATACTGCATTAAAATATATAGACATTTTCATAAATAATTTTACTACAAAAAAATTAGCAAAGGGGTTAGCCTTTGCATATTTACGAATTTGATTGTTTTTTCTATAGAACATGTAATAGTGGCCCGATTTTGATGAAGGATACCTTAATCAAAAGCTCTGGTCATCAGCATTAATACTGCATTAAAATATATAGACATTTTCATAAATAATTTTATTACAAAAAAATTAGCAAAGGGGTTAGCCTTTGCAAATTTACGAATTTGATTGTTTTTTCTATAGAACATGTAATAGTGGCCCGATTTTGATGAAGGATACCTTAATCAAAAGCTCTGGTCATCAGCATTAATACTGCATTAAAATATATAGACATTTTCATAAATAATTTTACTACAAAAAAATTAGCAAAGGGGTTAGCCTTTGCATATTTACGAATTTGATTGTTTTTTCTATAGAACATGTAATAGTGGCCCGATTTTGATGAAGGATACCTTTATCAAAAGCTCTGGTCATCAGCATTAATACTGCATTAAAATATATAGACATTTTCATAAATAATTTTACTACAAAAAAATTAGCAAAGGGGTTAGCCTTTGCAAATTTACGAATTTGATTGTTTTTTCTATAGAACATGTAATAGTGGCCCGATTTTGATGAAGGATACCTTTATCAAAAGCTCTGGTCATCAGCATTAATACTGCATTAAAATATATAGACATTTTCATAAATAATTTTACTACAAAAAAATTATCAAAGGGGTTAGCCTTTGCAAATTTACGAATTTGATTGTTTTTTCTATAGAACATGTAATAGTGGCCCGATTTTGATGAAGGATACCTTAATAAAAAGCTCTGGTCATCAGCATTAATACTGCATTAAAATAAATAGACATTTTCATAAATAATTTTACTACAAAAAAATTAGCAAAGGGGTTAGCCTTTGCAAATTTACGAATTTGATTGTTTTTTCTATAGAACATGTAATAGTGGCCCGATTTTGATGAAGGATACCTTAATCAAAAGCTCTGGTCATCAGCATTAATACTGCATTAAAATATATAGACATTTTCATAAATAATTTTACTACAAAAAAATTAGCAAAGGGGTTAGCCTTTGCAAATTTACGAATTTGATTGTTTTTTCTATAGAACATGTAATAGTGGCCCGATTTTGATGAAGGATACCTTAATAAAAAGCTCTGGTCATCAGCATTAATACTGCATTAAAATATATAGACATTTTCATAAATAATTTTACTACAAAAAAATTAGCAAAGGGGTTAGACTTTGCAAATTTACGAATTTGATTGTTTTTTCTATAGAACATGTAATAGTGGCCCGATTTTGATGAAGGATACCTTAATCAAAAGCTCTGGTCATCAGCATTAATACTGCATTAAAATATATAGACATTTTCATAAATAATTTTACTACAAAAAAATTAGCAAAGGGGTTAGCCTTTGCAAATTTACGAATTTGATTGTTTTTTCTATAGAACATGTAATAGTGGCCCGATTTTGATGAAGGATACCTTTATCAAAAGCTCTGGTCATCAGCATTAATACTGCATTAAAATATATAGACATTTTCATAAATAATTTTACTACAAAAAAATTAGCAAAGGGGTTAGCCTTTGCAAATTTACGAATTTGATTGTTTTTTCTATAGAACATGTAATAGTGGCCCGATTTTGATGAAGGATACCTTAATAAAAAGCTCTGGTCATCAGCATTAATACTGCATTAAAACATATAGACATTTTCATAAATAATTTTACTACAAAAAAATTAGCAAAGGGGTTAGCCTTTGCAAATTTACGAATTTGATTGTTTTTTCTATAGAACATGTAATAGTGGCCCGATTTTGATGAAGGATACCTTAATCAAAAAGCTCTGGTCATCAGCATTAATACTGCATTAAAATATATAGACATTTTCATAAATAATTTTACTACAAAAAAATTAGCAAAGGGGTTAGCCTTTGCAAATTTACGAATTTGATTGTTTTTTTCTATAGAACATGTAATAGTGGCCCGATTTTGATGAAGGATACCTTAATCAAAAAGCTCTGGTCATCAGCATTAATACTGCATTAAAATATATAGACATTTTCATAAATAATTTTATTACAAAAAAATTAGCAAAGGGGTTAGCCTTTGCAAATTTACGAATTTGATTGTTTTTTCTATAGAACATGTAATAGTGGCCCGATTTTGATGAAGGATACCTTTAATCAAAAGCTCTGGTCATCAGCATTAAATACTGCATTAAAATATATAGACATTTTCATAAATAATTTTACTACAAAAAAATTAGCAAAGGGGTTAGCCTTTGCAAATTTACGAATTTGATTGTTTTTTCTATAGAACATGTAATAGTGGCCCGATTTTGATGAAGGATACCTTAATCAAAAGCTCTGGTCATCAGCATTAATACTGCATTAAAATATATAGACATTTTCATAAATAATTTTACTACAAAAAAATTATCAAAGGGGTTAGCCTTTGCAAATTTACGAATTTGATTGTTTTCCCTATAGAACATGTAATAGTGGCCCGATTTTGATGAAGGATACCTTAATCAAAAGCTCTGGTCATCAGCATTAATACTGCATTAAAATATATAGACATTTTCATAAATAATTTTACTACAAAAAAATTAGCAAAGGGGTTAGCCTTTGCAAATTTTACGAATTTGATTGTTTTTTTCTATAGAACATGTAATAGTGGCCCGATTTTGATGAAGGATACCTTAATAAAAAGCTCTGGTCATCAGCATTAATACTGCATTAAAATATATAGACATTTTCATAAATAATTTTACTACAAGAAAATTAGCAAAAGGGTTAGCCTTTGCAAATTTACGAATTTGATTGTTTTTTCTATAGAACATGTAATAGTGGCCCGATTTTGATGAAGGATACCTTAATCAAAAGCTCTGGTCATCAGCATTAATACTGCATTAAAATATATAGACATTTTCATAAATAATTTTACTACAAAAAAATTAGCAAAGGGGTTAGCCTTTGCAAATTTACGAATTTGATTGTTTTTTCTATAGAACATGTAATAGTGGCCCGATTTTGATGAAGGATACCTTAATCAAAAGCTCTGGTCATCAGCATTAATACTGCATTAAAATATATAGACATTTTCATAAATAATTTTACTACAAAAAAATTATCAAAGGGTTAGCCTTTGCAAATTTACGAATTTGATTGTTTTTTCTATAGAACATGTAATAGTGGGCCCGATTTTGATGAAGGATACCTTAATCAAAAGCTCTGGTCATCAGCATTAATTACTGCATTAAAATATATAGACATTTTCATAAATAATTTTACTACAAAAAAATTAGCAAAGGGGTTAGCCTTTGAAAATTTACGAATTTGATTGTTTTTTCTATAGAACATGTAATAGTGGCCCGATTTTGATGAAGGATACCTTAATCAAAAGCTCTGGTCATCAGCATTAATACTGCATTAAAAATATATAGACATTTTCATAAATAATTTTACTACAAAAAAATTATCAAAGGGGTTAGCCTTTGCAAATTTACGAATTTGATTGTTTTCCCTATAGAACATGTAATAGTGGCCCGATTTTGATGAAGGATACCTTAATAAAAAGCTCTGGTCATCAGCATTAATACTGCATTAAAATATATAGACATTTTCATAAATAATTTTACTACAAAAAAATTAGCAAAGGGGTTAGCCTTTGCAAATTTACGAATTTGATTGTTTTTTCTATAGAACATGTAATAGTGGCCCGATTTTGATGAAGGATACCTTAATCAAAAGCTCTGGTCATCAGCATTAATACTGCATTAAAATATATAGACATTTTCATAAATAATTTTACTACAAAAAAAATTAGCAAAGGGGTTAGCCTTTGCAAATTTACGAATTTGATTGTTTTTTCTATAGAACATGTAATAGTGGCCCGATTTTGATGAAGGATACCTTAATCAAAGCTCTGGTCATCAGCATTAATACTGCATTAAAATATATAGACATTTTCATAAATAATTTTACTACAAAAAAATTAGCAAAGGGGTTAGCCTTTGCAAATTTACGAATTTGATTGTTTTTTCTATAGAACATGTAATAGTGGCCCGATTTTGATGAAGGATACCTTAATCAAAAGCTCTGGTCATCAGCATTAATACTGCATTAAAATATATAGACATTTTCATAAATAATTTTATTACAAAAAAAATTAGCAAAGGGGTTAGCCTTTGCATATTTACGAATTTGATTGTTTTTTCTATAGAACATGTATAGTGGCCCGATTTTGATGAAGGATACCTTAATAAAAAGCTCTGGTCATCAGCATTAAATACTGCATTAAAATATATAGACATTTTCATAAATAATTTTACTACAAAAAAATTAGCAAAGGGGTTAGCCTTTGCAAATTTACGAATTTGATTGTTTTTTTCTATAGAACATGTAATAGTGGCCCGATTTTGATGAAGGATACCTTAATCAAAAGCTCTGGTCATCAGCATTAATACTGCATTAAAATATATAGACATTTTCATAAATAATTTTACTACAAAAAAATTAGCAAAGGGGTTAGCCTTTGCAAAATTTACGAATTTGATTGTTTTTTCTATAGAACATGTAATAGTGGCCCGATTTTGATGAAGGATACCTTAATCAAAAGCTCTGGTCATCAGCATTAATTACTGCATTAAAAATATATAGACATTTTCATAAATAATTTTATTACAAAAAAATTAGCAAAGGGGTTAGCCTTTGCATATTTACGAATTTGATTGTTTTTTTCTATAGAACATGTAATAGTGGCCCGATTTTGATGAAGGATACCTTAATCAAAAGCTCTGGTCATCAGCATTAATACTGCATTAAAAATATATAGACATTTTCATAAATAATTTTACTACAAAAAAATTAGCAAAGGGGGTTAGCCTTTGCAAATTTACGAATTTGATTGTTTTTTCTATAGAACATGTAATAGTGGCCCGATTTTGATGAAGGATACCTTAATAAAAAGCTCTGGTCATCAGCATTAATACTGCATTAAAATATATAGACATTTTCATAAATAATTTTACTACAAAAAAAATTAGCAAAGGGTTAGACTTTGCAAATTTACGAATTTGATTGTTTTTTCTATAGAACATGTAATAGTGGCCCGATTTTGATGAAGGATACCTTAATCAAAAGCTCTGGTCATCAGCATTAATACTGCATTAAAATATAT